>CM076582.1:586905573-587283146 GCA_034641835.2 Pinus albicaulis | reverse complement strand
TATATACTGTGGCCCAAATAAAAATATACTATCTTGAATTAACACCGAGAATATTTGTCTATATACTTCGCAAATCCTGAAGTTGTAGTCTGAACTATCTTCCTTAGATATCCGAGATTTCTCCTACAATTGTTTACCGAAATCTTCAAATTTATGCGAGCTTTGTTCCTGTGCTTCGCATCTATTACAATTGTCCGAATTGGTCTCTGTTCTGCGCAGTTTAGCGGGGTTTATATAGTTGTTTCTCCCAATATTAAGCCGACCTATCCATTAGATTTGAGGCCAACATGTTTCCAAGTTTGTGGGTTGGCTTTAAGAGGTATTCCAACGTTGATCTGATTAGGAGTGTTTAGCATTATTCTTGAGCTATGCTGACAAGCTAATTGACAAGGTGTTGAGGCATACTTGACACTTCATATACATGACTCTAATTACATTTATGAAAAGATGACAAATCCCTAAAAGACATCACGAAGAATTCTTTGACCTATAATAAAATCCCTTGTTCATGAAACCCATGAAGCAAGCTTAACAAAATATATTTTATTATCTTTTTCTTCTTCATTACATATATACATAATTACATAGTCAATATGAAGACCAAACCTAGTTACACTTTCCAACACTAATCAAAGTTACACCAAAGGATGTTTTTACAGGCAAGAAGCTTGACGCGTCTCACTTCCAGATCTTTGGCAATCTTGTTTACTGCCATGTGTCTTCAAATAGCCGAAAGAAGTTGGATTTCACAACAAGGAAGGGCATTTTCGGGGGCTACAACAAGACATCCAAGGCGTATAGGGTGCATATTCCAGCACTCAGGAAGGCAGTGATCAAACGTGACGTGAAGTTCGAGGAAGAAAGGGCTCTCAAGAAGTCCTTGGAGCATGAGCAGGGTGCATCACAAGAGGAGGAGGAGCAAACTCCCAAGTAGGAGGCTCAGCCAATTTCTCAGCCTTCATCACAGCAAGTTGTTAGACAGGCCAACCAGCACACAGTTGAGGAGAAAGCACAGGAACAGGAGGAGAGAGTAGAGTTAGAAGGTCCTACTCAGCCAATGACTCCCAATGCAGGGAGAGGACAAGCCAGGTGGGAAAATTAGTTGATTAGGGAGGCTCAGGAGAGATTTGGAGCTCCCAATTCCACATTCAGACAAAGTAAACAACCACTAAGATATACAAGATATATGGCACTGATGATAGAGGTTATAGACTATGAGCCGCCTTCTTACAAGGAGGTAGCTTCATAGCAAGTTTGGTGTGATGCTATGGTGGAAGAGTACTCTTCCATCATGCAGAACGATGTCTGGGAGATAGTGCAAAGACCGATTGGCAAATCAGTTGTGGGATCACATTGTGTGTATAAGATTAAGCATGCAGTTGATGGGAGTGTGGAGAAGTGTAAGGTTAGATTCATGGCCAAAGGGTTCTCTCAGGTCGCAGGGATTGACTATGATGAGACGTTTGCACCAGTGGCCCAATATTTGTCCATGAGGACTATTTTGGCGATTGCAACATAGATGGGGTGGAGGATCCACCAGATGGACGTGAAGACCGCCTTCCTTAACAGATTTGTTGAGAAAGAGATTTATGTTGAACAACCTGAGGGATTTGAGACTTTCGGCAGAGATATGCATGTTTGCAAGCTAAAAAGAGCTCTTTATGGCTCAAGCAGGCACCGAGGGCATGGTATGCCCAGATAGACAGCTACCTTCTCAAATTGGGCTTCACTAAGAGTGAAGTTGACCCCAACCTGTAATATATTGTGGTTGAGGAGCAGCTTCTCATTCTTGTGTTGTACGTTGATGATTTGATATTGAGAAGGGATGAGGAGCCCAAGAGAGTGCATTGGGTGGTTGCAAAACATATATTGAGTTACCTACAAGGCACCGTGGATTATGGTCTGGACTATGTTAGGTGTGATGGAGGCAGATTGATTAGTTGCACAAACTCAGATTGGGCTAGCAGTGCTAGTGACAGGAAGAGTACTTCCAAGTGTTGTTTCTCTTTAGGCTCAACAGTTGTGCCATGGTTCAGCAGGAAACAGAGGTCAGTGGCATTGAGCAGTGCAGAGGCAGAGTATATGGCAGCTAGTCAGGTAGGTTGCGAGGCACTTTAGCTTCGCAAGATGCTATTTGGATTATTTGGTCAAAAACTGAGACCAACTACGATCTACTGTGATAATCAAAATTGTATCAAACTCTCCAAGAATCCAGTATTTCATGATCAGTCAAAGCATATTGAGATCAGATACCACTTCATCAGAGACTGGGTTTAGAGGAGTTGTGAAGCTTGAGTATATATCCATTGATGAACAGGTAGCAGACATTCTCACCAAGTCATTCCCAAGGGGCAAGCATGTATTCTTCAGAGACGGGATGGGCGTGGTGAGAAACACCTTCCTCGATAAAGAGTGTTGAAAATTGTACCAAGGAGGTGTTTCCTAGGCATTTCTCCTTTTGGCCTAGGGGGACACATAAATCACCTTTTGTCTAAGTGATATTATGGGTTTATTAATATCAAGGGGGCTAAAGTAGTTTTTATGTGGAGATGTACTATGTACTTTAAGTTATTGAAGTCACATGTGTTTTAAAAGTGACTTTGTGTGTAAAGTACTAAGTACACTTTATATTATTAAAGTGACTTATGTTTTAAAAGTCACTTTATGAGAAAAAGTGACCATGGTACTAAAACATTAAAAAGTACTAGGGAAGCTATTAATAGAAGAAGGGGACCACATGAGGGTTCAAGTAGGGGACTAATCTCCGCCCTTGATCTAAATGGTTTGAGATTGAATCTCAACCATTAGATCTTAGGGATAGGGTCTCATATTTTCCCAAGAGACAAAAAAAGGGAGAAAAGGAGTTTTGGAAGCTCATTATTCTCATAAGAGCATTGAGGACAGGAGCAAGGAGAAAGGAGGAGAGCTTGGAGAAATCTTACTGCAGAGACAAGCAAGCTACAATAGATCGAACTCTTCTAAAGAATGAGTTAATGTCCTTGGAGGGGGCTCGAATTTCTAAGTAGTGACCACTGTCCACACACAGGTCAAGTGATCCAGCTGGATATTTGTGACCATCCGCCTATTCCACTTGGAGCCCCACCATTGTTTCTTTCAATTTCCTTAATTGTAGCACAGTTTACTATTTTTGGTAGTTTTCCCGGTCCTGAATGGGCAAACTCATTGCATTTGCAATTGAAAGTTGTAGTCCTCAGATAGATCTTTCTAACGAGGTATCGTACACGTCAAACACAAATCGTATACCAAAGTTATGACACTGGGAAGTTGATGTACCAATTTACTCTAACACGACCCACAGAATTTTGACACTTCATCTCTTAGGTTAGGTTTTTGGATGTTTAGGGTTTTCCATTGTTTCTCAATAATAAGTAGGCCTTCGACCCTCATTGTAACACAGTTCAGAAGGCATGTAGCCGCCACATCTCTTCTCAGAGATAAACTACCATCGTCTAAGTTAGTTTATTTCCATTATGCAAGTAAACAGTTTTTAGTACTTTGTTATTAATGAATTGAAGTTTTGTTTTCATTGTATGTTTGTGTTTTTGTTCATATGTGTATTTCATTTCGTTCCTTCATAAATCGGGATCAGTGGTATCAAAGCGGTCTGCTCTCTCGGTTTTTTTGTGCATGTCCCCAACAAGGTCGGGGTATAAGGAGTTGGGACTGGAATTGGTTGAGTCTTTGCAAGACCGTCCCAACTCACACAAAAGACCTCCCATGGCGAAAGAAAAGAAAGACGAGGGAGCACGAGATCCTATCAAACTGCTACTCGAAGAAACCCTCGAGCGGCAAAGGAACGAGATCATGGACAATTTTTCCCAGATCCTTCGGCGGATGCCCATCAGCAATGCATCTTCATCTAGCAATCACTTCGGAAGCACCACCCCCTTCAAGGTACAAGTGAACTTCAATATCCCTAATATTTGAGGTCAAACAAATGCAGATGTTGTAGATAAATGGTTGAATATGTTGGAAGGTTATTTCTTGTCCATAGTTTCTCCGATAGGGAGAAGATCACTTTTGCACTTCATAAGGTTGCCCCCCATGTCAAGGATTGGTGGGAAACTTACTGTGAGAAAAGGGTCGAGGAAACCTCTCTGTTTACCCCCGCCCCCCCTCTTGGAACTATTTTCGAGACGCTGTCAAGGAACAGTATTACCCCGTGGAGAGCTATGAAGACAAGTACATATAGTGGACCACACTACGACAAAAAAGGGACGAAGATGTGCATGAGCTCAAAAATATTTTTCATACTCTACGCACAAAGTTGGGTATTAAATATTCTGAGCGGCATCTGGTGCTCAAGTACCGCAGTTGTCTACACAAATACATTTAGCAGGAAATGGAGTTCCTGGACATCTTCGAGCTTGGTAGCATACCTATATGCTTCTAAGATTGAACAAAAAATTAAACAAAAGAAGCGTGACTTTGGATTTGTGAATCAGAAGCAGGGCAAGGGCACCCCCAAACCGCATAACAAAGGACAAAGCCAAGGTGAAGCGACCCAGGACAACCCATCGAAGTCGCAAGCAAATAATGGCACCATGAATATGAAGAAGGACACCGAAAAGTGGTGTGAGTTCCACAAGAGCCCCACCCACAACACAAATGAGTGTCGTGCCAAGCAGTCATTAGTGGTCAAGTTGAAAGCTTCAAAGTTCGATGTATGTTTTGATTCTAAGCCAGAACCCGACAAAGGGAACGACAATGGGAAGCAGATTATTAACGCAGAACCTACTGCCACCATTTCCACCACCAAGGTCCAGAAGATTAAGCCTGAAGATCCAGAGGAGGGGGAGCATCTCTTCTACCCAGCGGGAGCCAAAAGAACCTCATTTCAGCAGAGGTCGTGAAGCGATTGGGCCTACCGACCATACCACTCCCGCAATCATACACCATCAGGTGGCTTCACCAAGGACGAGATCTTCGTGTCAGTCAACAGTGTCGCCTTCCCTAGAGCATCAAGCCCTTCACGGATGAGGTATTGTGTGATGTTGCTCCTCTTGAAGTTTGTGATGTGTTATTAGGCAAACCATACTTGTGGAAGCGTCATGCTGTGTATGAGTCCAGGCCTCGCACTGTTTTATTACTTTGGGCAATAAGTTATACAAGATACAGAAGGTAGCCTCTCCTACCGCCATCTCTTTGATCTTTGCGAAGCAATGCAGTAAGATCATCTTCCAGACCAGGAAATTTATTTTATTTCTGATTCGCTCTCAAAGTAAGGGGAAGATAGTGGCCACATTCATGGTCCCCAGGAAGGGTTTCCCCACATAGCAGAAGCAGATGGATAAGGTCGTGGAAGAATACAAGGCCATATTCTCCTCACCCACAAGGGTACCTTTGCATTGTCAAGTCAAGCATTCAATCGATCTAACTCCCGGAGCACCTCTACCCAATGGGCCAATATACCACCACTCCATTTTCTGGAAAATGAAGAAATCAAGTGGCAAATCCTGGAGTTGCTACAAAAAGGGCACACTTGACCAAGTTCCTCACCTTGTGGGAGCCCGATTGTACTTGTGTAGAAAAAGATGGGACCTGGACACTTTGCATTGATTATCGGGCACTAAACAAAATCACTATCAGGAATAGATATCCAATCCCACGGATTGATGACCTTCTTGACTAGCTCAAGGGGGCCAAGTATTTTAGCAAGATCGATTTGAAGTTTGGATATCCCCAGGTGCCAATAGAACCCACAGATGTATGGAAGATCGCCTTCAAATCCAAACAGGGCCTTTTCGAGTGGTTGGTCATGCCTTTCGGGTTGACAAATGCCCCTGCAACTTTTATGAGGTTGATGGATGACATCTTGCGGCCCTTTACCAACTCGTTCATGGTTGTAGATTTGGACAACATCCTCATCTTCAGCAAGAGTTGGGAAGAGCACTTGCAAAACATTCAGCAAGTACTTCAAACCCTGTGGTAACACAAACTATGTGCCAACTTGGAGAAATGCACCTTTGGCATGAGCCAAGTCCAATATCTGCGTTACATCATTGATGAGCAAAGCATGCATGTGGATCCAGCTAAGATCCAAGTCATTCGGGATTTGACAGCCCTAAGCACTCTAACAAAGCTTTGCAACTTTCTGGGCCTTGCCAATTTTTATCGGAGGTTCGTGTTGGGATTCTCTCATATCACTTGCCCTTTGAGTCAAGTTACCAAGGCTGGAGTGAAAGCACAAATTTTCTGGTCTGAGTCCCAACAAAAGACATTTGTTGAGCTGAAGCATTGCCTCTACTTTGCACCATTACTCACATTGTCAGACTTGCAGCAACCATTTGAAATTGAGACAGGCTTCTATGACTATGTTATTGGTGCAGTCCTCACCCAAAAAGGGCATCCGGTGGCCTATCAAAATGAGACTTTCCAACACAATTCGGAAATACCCCACCTATAATAAGGAGATGTATTCCATCGTGCAGGCTTGCCGACAATGGAAACATTACATTCTGGGGAAGGAGACGGTCATCCACACAGATCACCAACCCCTGCAGTTTATACAAACCCAAGGGAAGTTGCAGAACGATTGCCATCAGAAGTAGTCCACATATCCGCAACAATTCCATTTGAATATCAAATACAAGGGCAGCACCAATCATGTTGTAGATTGCCTCAGTCGGCCACCAATTGCAGCACTAACCATTGTTCTCAATTCTTGTGGCCACAAGACATCTAGATGGTCGCAACTATATAAAAATAATCCAAATTTCGCCACCAAATGCTAGTGGATGGCAAGCAAGTTCCAGACTTCCACCTCCAGGATGCATTATTATGCTACTTGGGCCACCATTGTGTTCCTTCAAGCGAGCGTGCCAAGCTGATTTGGGAGGCGCACTACAGTCGGGTCACAGGGACTTTTGTGTAGAGAAAATTATGTTCGTACTACAGAAGTATTTTTATTGGCCAAATCTCCGACAGGATGTTGGAAAATACATCAGATCCTACACTACTTGTGTCATCGCCAAGCCAATATTAAGAAGCAAGGCTTGTATACTCCTATACCTACTCCTAGCCAACCCTGGGAATCCATCACCATGGACCATGTTAGCACTGAAAATGTTAATGGTGTAATCGGCATTGTGTCACTGTTTTCAATTTTTTTTATTGTGTCCTAGTCCATGTCCAAAGTTTGAGTCATTTCCAATAAAGGTTAAAAAGAGTCCCAACATCAGGGTATTTTTAAGTGAATAGGTGTCATAGTGTTTTAGAGTCCTAAAATAAGTTAAAATCTCTATTTTGACTTATGTTAGTGTTGAAAGTCATTGTTTGGGTAATAAAGTTGTAGTCATCTGGTCTGGAATAATAGCTACCTTTGTTGCAATTTCATTGTCAAAACAGTAATGCAGTAAAGGGCAACTATTTCTCAGAAATGAAAGTCATATATTCCACACAGTGAAAAGCGCAGTTATTTCACTGAGATTTTGGTTATCTCAATAAAGAGGCTACAGGTAAACAGAGACCACTCCTCCAGTAAGCAATTTCAGTTTTCAAAGCAGGCAAATCAAGGCTTCGTGGACAGTATTGCAACCAGACTTCTTTAAAAGCAAAGCGCTGCCTGAAGAAAACAGATTGACCAGCAGAGTGGGAGATCCGGAGAAGAACCGCGTACAGGATGAGCGGACGGTCATGATCCAATCGCAGATGTAAAGGGGAAGAGATCCAATGGCAACCCAGGAGCACAAATTGCACGTGTGATATCCCAAATGGGATATTTTAACTAAAATGCAGAAATAGACTTGAGCAACAAAATAAATGGAAATAAACACACAGCCACCAATATAACACAATGGATGTCGATAAAATCACTGAGCCATTTTATTAATCCATGGTAAAACGTACATCAACATAAAGGAACAGTGGAACCTGAGCTTGCCAAGCAAGCAGAGCAAAACCCAGAAAGATCTCTGGCCTAACTGATGAAACACTGGCAATGATGTAGATGGCTCAACAAGAAGGCTGTTGCAAATCGGCTACGGCAAAAGCTGTCACTGAACCCACTGAAGCACAAGTTGAAGATCTGAATAATCCTCACACCAATCCCTAAAGCTCTGCGAAACTTCTGAATGAAGTCTCCTCAAGAGAGTTGGGTTTTCGTCCAACACTCACAAATCACCCGAGGGTTTCCGTCCTGGGGCAACGGCTGAAATAGAGAACCACGTCTCACACCTCTCATACAATAAAATAACATGATCCCAAGATATCCCTCAATGGCCTTCTAGAGAATTATTTTATTATTATTTTATTCATGGTGCACTTTTCCCTCTTATTAAAATATTCCTTTTTAATGTAGAAAAGAGTAAATCAGCTACCATGTCTCCCATGGTCATTGAAACTCATGTCCAACTGTCCCATCATTTAGGTATCCTCATCCTGGTTATAATGAGCTATCACACTAAGGTGTTCCATCATGTATTCCTCTTGGAATGCCACCTTGAGCGTAATCAGCTGAGTTAAGCCCACAAATAACTCAAATTTTCGAAAGTTGTTGGAATGCACCAGAACAAAAGCCAAACTGTTTGGATGATGGAATATATCAAGCGAATGCCATCGAACACCATGGAAACTCCTCAAAAATCCTTTAAAAATCCCCTAAACTCGCTGATTGCACCAATTTGTACCAATGACCTATCTGCTCCTGACTCTGGAAGTCCAACCTAACCCTGTCATAGGTGACACCAAAAAAGGGAATATTACAGACATTTCGCCCCAAGATTTCTTGCCCTCAAGCAATCCAAATATGTGGGCCACGATGTTGGCCTGATGCAACTGAGACCCAATGCTCGGATCCCATACAAACCCCTGGATGCAGCTATGCACTTGTGTCAAACCACTCAGAATAGACCCCTCAATGTCGAGATCCCAAACTGATCTCTTCCTGTATCTGTCAACAAACAATCCTCCCAAACCCCAACGCCACCATGGCCAATCATCGCCCAAGTCCCACGGCTTGGACTGCACATTGCCTCTAGCTATAGATGATGCCCCATGAAGTGAAGTCTGCCAACAAGCATCAATGCCCCCTGGCTCCTGTTGTGATGTACCTTTAACTATATAAGCTGCCCCACCAACTGTGTACCAACTCATCACCTCTCTTCAATCCAAATCCTGACTCGATCCCACTCTGATCCTACTCTCCTGAAATCGGGATGGAGTGATGAAGAGACGACGACCTGTGCCCCACTGCCAGCTAGAATCTGTAACATCTGCTATGTCTAAGGGCCCCTGCTCTGTTGTGTTCCCTATGAAGAAAATCGTACCATCAATAGGGTACCAACTCATGATCTCCCACCAATCCATCCTGGAAGAAGAATCCATTGTAGCAACAACAGCATATGGAACATGCCTGGAGTGTTGTCGCTAGCCCGTAATCAACTCACACTGTTCTGCCATGTCCGCCAATGAAAGCTACTTGTAGAAGAAAGCCCCTCTCTCTATAATGGGCCAAAGTGGGCAAAATATGCTGCAAGCCCCATCGATGTACTCCTGGAGAGTGCTACTCACTAAAAGTACTGCAGCTCTGTCGACTGCATGTACATCTATCTACACCTTATCAATGTGTCGGCCCAAAGATGGATGCTCCACCATCTCCAACAACTCATCCCTCTCATCGGGAATGTAATGCTCCTGCTGTCCCCCAGCCCCCTGCAGAACTATCCCATCAACCTCCAACATCTCTAGAGGATATGGGTCTGCAACTGTTGTCACCATGCTCGGTGACTGTGCATCTGACTACTCCTCCTCAGTGGCTGACCCCAAGGTTAGCTGCATAGACTCAATGTGAGCCTCCATCTGGCTCTCCCTCAAGGGACTATCATGCATGATGTGCATAGTATCCTCCTCTGCTAGCTCAGGCTCCATCATATGTTGCTCTGGTTGAATCGTCACAAGTGACTCATCACCAAGAGTATCTCCCGTAGAGTCCCCTACTGCTCATCCCGCACACTGGAATACAGCTCCGATCTACAGTCATCATCTCTGCATGACTGCTCTCTCTCCCCAGAAGCATCCTCAACTGATACTATGGACTCATCTGAAGAAGAGTCCTCATCCTGGCATACAGAAGGAACGTCTACCTACTCAACCTTTGCCACCTCATCTGTATCTCTCAAACATGAGTGATCAGGCCCCCAAGGTTCTTTGCAAATGAAGCAAAGTCCCTTCCTCCTCAGCTCATTTCTACTGCCTGATCCACCAAACTGGAGCAACTCCTCCCTGGTCAACTGTCTCCTGAAAAGCTCTATGTTCTGCTCAACTAGCCCTTGGGCTAGCTCATAAGCAGTGGGTGAGACCAACTGCTCTCTCCTCCAAATGCTTAGCAACCTAGTCTGCAGCTCACGGCAAATGGCATCACGGTCTCCCATACATGACGACAGGATGGACTGCATGTGAGCTATGGCCATGTCAGAATGATGTCTCCTAATGTTGAAGAAGCATTGGAACATCCGCAGAATCGAGCCATCACACTCAAGATCACTCATGACCTCATAAGTCCAGGTCATGGCCATGGCTTCTAAGACCTTAAGCTTTCTCCCAAATGTAGAGCCTGCACAATTGTATAAATCCCGAAAGGTTCCTACTATCAATCTAAAAATTCTTTTCATAATGTCATCATTGTAGGGATGGAAGGATGTTGTTATCCTCAAAATATCAATGAAACAAGAGGCAGCTATAAGATTGACTCTCTCACTTGGATATTCCAAGAATCTAGCTTGTACCAATGCAAGCATAGATGGCTCCAAAGCCCAATTTAAACTCCAATCAGATTGCTCTGCCTTTGAAAGGCAAGATTCCAATTTTTCTAACACAGGAAAGTCATTTTCTAATCTTCCACTCTTTAAGTCCATCCCAAGTGCATAAAGCCAATTTCCCACTTCTTCCTCCTTTTGTAAATTTCTCAGATGCCTTTGTTGGAGCAAATTATGTACCTTCTTGGAGAAGGGTTTGCTGTTCTGTTTTGTTTTCTGGTTTTCTGATCCATGGTGGTTCAAAGAACCAACTTTTATTCTTCTCAAGCTGTTTAGGAATCCCCCCATGGTTCAACCAAAAATACGTTATACGTTCACTGGTTTTCTGAGTTTATTTCATTTCTTAACAAACAGTTTGTTAATTGTAAAATTCCATTCCTTCGGATTTCACAAATTTCAACAATTTCTGGGTTTTGCCGAGCTTCTCGGCGAGGCAACCAGTTTCACGAAAACTGTTGTAGGGTTCTTCCAGTCATAAAAAAAAAATTAAATTAAATGTGATCGTGTCAAGGACAAAGTACTTTGGGAACAGCTTGTATTTAATCTGGCAGACGGATAAATACATACCTCTGAAATACACGCATTAGCAAAAACAGAGGTACGAGAACAGAAAATACCAGCACTTCCTCTTAGCTTGACCTGGCTCTTTGCGATGGTAAAGAAATGGTACAGGATTTCTGATACGTTACACAGTCGATTGGTGTAGTTTGCTCTCCAGGCTTTGAATCGACACATCCAACAGCACAATACCCACTGCGCTCAGCCAACTGAGTTAAGACTCTCGGCCTCCACATGATACGCAGCTTCTCCCACAACGCTTGTCTTTTAGCGAGTGGATTTCACAAAAAAAATTGCTGGCCACAGCAGACTTGTCACTCACGCACAAGAAACTCTGCTTCAAAAAATTTCAACTTCCAAGTATCATTGAATTGTTGGAATAGATACACCACCACGTGCTCCCAATAATACCGTGTACAACGGTCCCTTTAAAATTCACAAGAATCATGGTCATCCGGTTGTAATCCTGCTGTAAAAGAAGATCACTGGCAGCGGTCAATGAGCCCGGGACTCGGCCCTTTCAGTGGCCTCGTCCACAACAATGAGAATTCCCGCAGTGTCAGACCTTGGCCATATCCACAGTGAGCTCGACTTTGATTGGGTGGCTTCCAGTGCGACCCCTCCAACAAAATGACACAAGACTAGCTTCCCCAATTTTGTTGAGCTTCATCCGCTCAATGAAGAGCTTGAATCGTGGTGCAGTGGCTCCCACGACACCGCACGTTTATCCTCATGCTGCAGCGGATACGTCACACTGCTCCTCTGGCTTCTGCGATTACTCCCGTTCACCCTTTTCTGACGCGATGGTCCTGAATTATTTCCACGAAATTCATTCCGCCATAATAATTGGTTCACGCTAAAACAAATAATTTGGCCACATATAAAATCTGGATATAGGCGCCTCACAAAAAGAAATTGATATAATATGGTGTGGCCGCTCCATATGAATTGAGCGTTGTAATGTGCGTTGTGATGTTTCCGCAGCTCGGCCCTCTACCATATGCGATTTTCCATTCAACCTAAGATTTGACACAACCCCGTAAAAAAAAAAAACCAAGTTGCGGCTCCTTCAGAAAATAAGGTTTGGCAGCATGAGATTTGACTTGATTTCAATCAAGTCATTATATTTGCCTGGCTTAATAATCAGTTGGACGTTTTCTTACTAATCGGCCCTCGTAACGAGCAATGCGGCATAACAATAGTCACGAACCCCTCCTTGACTTAATAAATCTAGTTTCGATTCTGATTTGTGGAATGGTTATTAAGTAACCAACAAAATCAAAGAAAATTGCATGGCACTTTACCGTAGAAATTTGTAGAATAATTAATGCCCAAACAATTTTTCTACAAAAAGAAATGATGGCATTGACACCATCAAAATAGACTTTCAACAATCTGTAATTAAAACCCTCCAACAATGATCACTGCAATTGGAAACTGCAAATCCTGTAGGCTGAGCCAAGCTCGATGCTCTGATACCACTGTAATATTCCAAATGGGATATTTTAACTAAAAATGCAGAAATAGACTTGAGCAGCAAAATAAATGGAAATAAACACACAGCCACCAATATAACACAATGAATGTCGATAAAATCACTGATCCATTTTACTAATCCATGGTAAAAAGTATATCAACATAAAGGAACAGTGGAACTTGAGCTTGCTAAGCAAGCAGAGCAAAACCCAGAAAGATCTCTGGCCCAACTGATGAATGACACTGGCAATGATGTAGATGGCACGACAAGAAGACTGTTGCAAATCGGCTATGGCAAAAACTGTCACTGAACCCACTGAAGCACAAGTTGAAGTTTTGAATGATCCTCACACCAATCTCTAAAGCTCTGCGAAACTTCTGAATGAAGTCTCCTCAAGAGAGTTGGGTTTTCATCCAACACTCACAAATCACCCGAGATTTTCCATCCTGGAGCTACGGCTGAAGTAGAGAACCATGTCTCACACCTCTCAAACAATAAAATAACATGATCCCAAGATATCCCTCAATGGCCTCCTCCCTTTCTTTTATAGATCTCTTGGAGCCTTCTAGCGTATTATTTTATTATTATTTTATTCATGGTGCACTTTTTCCTCTTATTAAAATATTCCTTTTTAATGCTGAAAAGAGTAAATCGACTACCATGTCTCCTCTAGTCACTGAAACTCATGCCCAACCATCCCATCATGTAGGTATTCTCATCCCGGTTCTAATGAACTATTACACTAAGGTGTTCCATCATGTATTCCTCCTGGAATGCCACCTTGAGCGTAATCAGCTGAGTTAAGCCCAAAAATAACTCAAATTTCCGAAAGTTGTCGGAATCCACCGGAACGAAAGCCAAACTGCTCGAATGATGGAATATATCAAGCGAATGCCACCGGACACCCTGGAAACTCCTCAAAACTCCTCCAAAAAGCCCTTGAGCCCGCTGATAGCACCAATCTGTACCTGTGACCTATCTGCTCCTAACTCTGGAAGTCCAACCTAATCCTATCGTAGGTGACACCAAAAAAGGGAATATTACAACGAGATTTATACCAAGGAGTGCCCTCGCAAGCAGTCTCGTTAAATCCACTCACCTGCAAATCGACGATTGACATTAACTGCGGGAACACTCTCTTCAAATTCCAAAAAACCGCTTAAGTGCCCCCGCAAGTGGTTTTAGGGTTCAATAAATGACATTATGTGGTGATAGCTGGAGCCCATGCCCTTTACTTTCAAATCAGAGAAAGTAGAGAAACGGTGTATTTTCCTTAAGAGAACATAAGGGTTTTGGAGGAGGTGCAAAGGGGAAATAGAGGGTCAGGATCAAAGCACATAATTGAAGCGAAGAGATGGACGGCGGAAATCATAGCACAGGAACGCAAGTCAGATGGACGGAGAAGATTAGATCGCAAGATCTAAGTTAGAGATAAGTGGTCAAGAATGGATATCGCAAATAAAGATGCACGAGAGTTAATGGATCGGAGATTCTGGAGAAGAGCCACACGTCAGCGATAGGCTCCATCACATATCGCACTTCGCAAATCTTACCGTTTACCCTCCGCCACTCACACATAAATCTTGTGATTTGCGATATACAGGCAGTTCCACCTTCGTCTACCACGTCACTCCCACCCATCGCATATCGCTCACTGCAACTTTTAACATTTACCTCCCTGCACTTCGCAGAACATAACATTTAACCCCCACTGCTCCCAGCGAAACCTTGCAACATGCAATCTGCAAGCGCCCCTCACTTCTTTGCCACATCACCTCCGCTCTCATCGCACATCGCACTTTGCGAGTTTTAACATTTAACTCTTATGTCTCATAACAAAACTTGCAATGTGCGATTTGCGGTATTGTCTGGACCCCACCTTTTGTCTCATCGCACTTCGCTAGTTTTAACATTTCACTCCTGCATTTCATAATAAAACTTCTGATGCGCGATCTGCGATCGGTCCCACTTATTTGCCACGTCATCATCCCATTGCAAAATCGCATTTTTTCTCGTTGGTGTCTTAAGTTTAAACGCTCCGATCCCAATTTGTAATTGCAATATATGTCTAAAAGGTTTTCTCCCCCGGCTTATCATTCATTCTGCTCCATGTCTCCCCTATCAATTAAATATTTTTCAAAGGGTTTCTCTCCCCCCGCTTATCATTCATTCCGCTCCATGTCTCCCCTATCAATTAAACCTTTTTCAAAGGGTTTCTTTGTAATTTCTCATAAAATGAACCTCCGCCATTCTATCCAAAAAGTTTCAAGTTTTCCGCCATTACAAAGGGTTTTCCACCAAAAAAGGAGAGGAACAACGGAACAGCAGCAAAGTTTCTCTGAAACAGTTTTCTACCACTACCCTCAGCACTAGCACGTTTCTACCAGGCACTAGGCAACATTCAAGGAACAGCCACATGCCATTTTCGCTGATGTTTACACTTTTTGTGGAGTTGGTTGCACCAGAACAGAAGAGGAGTCTTCCCATAAACTGCCACATCATACAAACCACTTTGAATTGTTAGCCTTGATGCTGTTATTTTCATTATGTCATAGCACTTTGTATTAAAGTTTTAGGATAAGCCTCATCTCTTGCACGAGATCGTAATAACTTTTGGGAACAAGTTTACGCCTTTTGTGGAGATGACAGTTTATTATTTTTGTATATATGTGATAAATTGCTATATAAAAAGGGTTGGTTGGTGGTTTTAGAATTTTGACTCATATGATCTGTAATCTTTTTTGTGAATGAAATGGAATGATACTACTGAGGACTTATTACCAATTTGTTGTGTGTATTGTCTACTTTACTTGTGTTTCCATATCTCCTTTCTTTCAGTTACAGTTTGCAAACCATTATGCTATTATGTGTTCCTATCAGTCTCTTAAGCATATTATGTGTTCAGTTTTTGTTAGTCTCACAAAGTGAGCATTCCTGGTAAAATAAATGTTATAACAGTGGAAGAGCATCACTCATGATAGTTATTCTTCGTGTTATTTCAGTGAGAATCTTGTCAGACTAGAAATAGCTTTCTCTCAATGGAATATTGTCAAACTGCTACTTTTGTGAATTTCTACCAAATGCAGTAGATTTTTGTTTTACAGACCTATTGTTTCCTCTCTCATCTTACAGTTTCCTCTCTTCATAGGCTACAAACTTGCACCCTGCTACCACATCAAGTTACAATACCCTTATTAGTAGAACTGTGGATTTGACTGAAATCTCTTTTCGCTGAATCAGAGTTTGTATGACCTACCAATCTCATAAAACAAATCATTAAATTTTCCTTTAAGAGTTTAAGATGTGTCTGGTCACGTGCTTGCTGCAGTCCAGGTGCTGATTCCAGTGCCAACATCTTTTGGTGCGTCTGCCGAGAAACGAAGGCCTTGTAACGAAGTATTCTCTTGCTATGAATTGTTGATAATCAGTTCTTGATGGTGAAAAAGAATTGGTGACCTGAAGAAGACTGCAAATTTGTTCACCTGGCGACTCCACAAAGAGGAAGAGGGGTTTCAAGATCTCCTTCTACAAGGAGGAATCAGAGATCTCCAACTATGACTCCAATTGCAGACCCAGAGAAAATCATCAAGATGCTAAAGGAAAATAGAGATCAGTTGAAGCCACATCTCAGTCAGTAAAGAAGGTACACAAAAAGTACATTCCAAAGCAAAAGGTACCTTCATCTACTTTAGAATCTAAAGAGGTTTTAATTTCAAAAGGTTCGGATGAAAAATCTCAAGTTGAAGCTACTCCTCTAGAAAATAAAGTGGATGTTGCTAACCTAGGTTCAACTGAAAGTTTTTGTTACTCATCACATAGTAAATCTGAAATAAGTATTGTTCTAGCAAAGAGGAAGAAACTGAATTTCTAAGTGTTGAAAAGAAGTCAAAAGAATTTGTGCTGACTAAAGGGGAATTAGAACAAGTATTGGCTATTGCACCTTTTCTTGATAGAGGTATTTTGACTGAAGAAGACTTCAAGACTATTTTAAATTTCCTTTAGACTCATCCTGAATACCAGTCTCTTATTACCCCTCAACAAGTGTATTTTCCTTTTTCTCCAAATCCAATTGTTGGGTCATCTTCCTCTCATCCTTTTGAAGAGTATGTACCTGAAGGTCTTACTTTTAACTTATCTGATTTCCCTGCTCAACAAAATAAAGCTAAATTAACTCCATCCCCTCAAGAGACAACTTTAGATTCTGATTCTTCTACTGAAGGAAAAGTCAAGACATCCTCTGTTTATTTTTTTGAAAACCCACTCTTTTCAGATCCAAAACCTGAAAAATCAACTCAAAACCCCCAATTTTCTGCTGTCCTAAATCAGAATCAGAATTCACCAATTGTAATTCCTATTTCCCAAACAGCTACATCAATTGTACATCAGCAAAATATGGCTCAGCCTGCCCTTACAAGGATGCAGCGAATAGTGGCTACCAGATATGCGCCACTTGTTCTCCCTCAACCCTTGCATCCACCTCCCCAAGGCGATTACTTGAAATATCTTCCAAAATACACTGGGGAGGGAGAAGGAGTTTCTGTTGAGGAACATTTAGTGGTTTTCTATAGTTATAATGACAATCAAAATATTGAACATGAAGATGTCTGGTCAAGACTCTTTGTTCAGAGCTTGGATGGTGAAGCTCGAAAATGGTTTAGAAGTTTGGCTCCAAATTCAATAACAGGAATTGATGAATTAGAAGAGATATTTGTGAAACATTGGGGTGATAGGAAAGACTATGTCTATTATCTTACAGAATTTGGAACTCTAAAGAAGGCAGATGAGTCATTAGCTGATTTTACTAAGAGATTTAATAAGATTATCTGAAAATTCCTGAAGAAATTAAACCCACTGAAACCACAGCTATGATAAATTTTGCAAATGCTTTAGATTATGAGTTTGCCTTATGGTTGAGGGTTGAAAAAGCACAGACACTGACAAGTATGCTGGAGGCTGCTATTGGAGTGCAGTCTAATCTCATGGCTTCTAACAAATTAAAAATGGAGGAAAAGGCAGCGAAAGACAAAAAGAAGATGAAAGAAGAAAAGCCTTCTTCTTCTAAGTCTCTTTCAGCAGAAGAAAAGATCGATCAAATGTCCAATTTGATCAAGGAACTTGCCTCTAAGATGTCAAAATTAGAGGTAGAAAATAAACCAGATGCTAGAGCCAATCAAAACGAAGCTAATAGAAATCAAGCTCCCTTCAAGAGGCCTTTTCAGCCTCAACAAATCCTACAGTGCCCAAGGAGGAATGCTGATGATCAAAATGTTTAGCCTCCTTCGAATAATTTTGCTAAAGAAAAACAGCGAGGAAATGAAGAAAATGAAGAAATAAACCTTGTGGGAGAGACTTCACAGTCAACATGTTTGACATTGTAGGAATATGAAGATAGGTCAAGGATTTGTTTGTTTTCTGATGATATGAATGCTCAAATTTATGCACAGAATGATCAAAAATAGCAAGAAGTTCAAAACATAAATTATTCTTTGAGGTCCAAAGGTCTTGTTCAGCAGCCTCAACAAAAATCGGGTTCAAATAAACAAGCTGCTAAACAGAAGGCCAAGGTAAATGAGGTTCCTCCACCTCAAAATTCTGCTCCAATTGTCAAAATTACTGCAGAAAATAAGGAATTAGTTTCAATTTATTTCAGTTTCAAGTCTAAATTGAATAAAATCAAAATTCCATTCCCACTACTGGAATTATTGAAAAATCCAGCATATAAAGAGTCTTTTAAGAGTCTGTTGCGGCCTCCTCTCGCTCCTGATTCAGTCCACCTTGAGGATGAGCATCCCACATCTAGGTTGTCATGTCCAAGACCAAAATGATCACAACTCACCACCTTTCTACCTGTCACTCAATCTACATGACAAATTGCTACATAATTGTTTGTTAGATTCTGAAGCTTCCCACAATCTCATGCCAAAGAAAATGATGGATGAATTGGGATTAGAGATCACCAAGCAATACCATGACCTTTACACCTTTGACTCCAAAAAAGTCAAGTGTCTAGGAGTGATTAAAGATTTGGTTTTTTCCCTTACCCAGCTGCCTATGAAGAGCTTAGTGATGGACATTGTGGTTGCCGACATTCCTTCTAGATTTGGGATGTTACTTTCGAGATCTTGGTCTAATAAATTGGGAGGTAACCTTCGGATGGACATGTCATATGCTACCATCCCAGTGTTTGGAGGGGAATTCAGAAGGCTGTATAGGGAAACTCAAATGGCCTACATCATTAGTGATCTGCACAATCCATCAAACCATCCCATATATGTTAAAGAAAAGGAATTGGGGTCATCAATTATGCACCTTGCCGCTGATGATAATGATTTCCAGCCTGAAATAAGTGAAAAACAGCACTTTCAAGGTGCAAATGAGCAGCATTCAGAAGGAGGACAGATCTGGAAATTGTACTTTGATGGAGCCTCATCAAGAGAGAGATCGGGAGCTGGTGTAGTCCTCATTTCTCCTACTCAGCAGAAGGTGACCATATCATACAAACTGCAATTTGCTACCACTAACAACACTGCTGAGTATGAAGCACGTGTGCTGGGTATGAAAGCAGCGAAAGATTTGGGAGCAGAACAGCTAATTGCCTTTGGTGATTCAGAGTTGGTGATTAAGCAGGTGAGAAACAATTACCAAGTGAAAAATTCAAAATTGAAGAATTAAAGGAATGAAGTCTGGGATTTGATTGAGCATTACTTTTCAGCATTTAATATAAATTTTGTCACTAGAGAAGAAAATCAAGTTGCTGATTCACTAGCTATTGCTGCTAGTAATTTCAAATTTCCTCTAGATGTCAAGGCAGCCTATGATGTTCAAATCAAAAACAGACCTTCAATTCCTGATAACCTTAAGCACTGGAAAGCATTTGAGGATGAGAGGGAGATTCTGAAATTTTTAGAGTGTGTAGAGGAGTTTGCAGACATACAAATTGATGATGAGCAAGAGATTGTTGAAAACCAAAATAGCAGCCCTTTTAAGAAAACCATGGCTGGGAAGAATTTATAGATCTGAAAACTAACTATATCCCTAAGGGTTTAGTTCCTTTAGAAAGATTGTTCGATAATAATGATGTTTTTCTCAAGCCTAAAAGCAAATTTGATGGAGAGAGTACAATAGAATGTAACATCGATACGGAAGATTGGCCAAAATTAGTCAAAGTGTCCAAATTCCTTTCTCTTGAAACTAGAAAAAAACATGTCAAACTGCTTAAAGAATTTGTTGATATTTTTGCATGGTCTTATAGTGAGATGAAAAACTTATGATAGGAGCATAATGGAGCACAAGATTCCTTTGAAAACAAATGCAAAGCTTGTAGCACAAAAAATCAGACACATCAATCCCATGTTGCTCCCAATCATTGAGAAAGAAATTAGAAAATTATGGGAAGCAAAGATAATTCTACCTTTGAGATTTTCTAATTGGGTAGCTAATATAGTCCCAATCCAGAAAAAGAATGGAGAGATAAGAATTTGTGTCAATTTTTGCAACCTGAAACGGTGTTCATTAAAAGATAACTATCCACTACCCAAGACGGATTATATCTTGCAGAAGGTTGTAGGATCCAAAATATTGTCAATGATTGATGGCTTTTCAGGCTATAATCAGATTTCAATTGACAGGCAAGATAGAGAAAAGACAACATTTACCACACCCTAGGGCACATTCATGTACAACAAAATTCCATTTGGTTTGATGAATGCAGGTGCAACCTTTCAGTGGGCAATGGATATTGCCTTTGCGGGAGAAAAGGAAAAATTTGTAGGCATCTATTTGGATGACATCACATTCTATTCAAAATCTGATGAAGACCACTTGAAGCATTTGAAACAAGTTTTTGAAAAATGCAGAAATTTTGGTTTGTCCTTAAACCCAAAAAATTCATCTTTTGTTGTCCAAGAAGGTAAGTTATTGGGACATATTGTAACAAAAAGTGGCATCTGTATTGATACGGGAAGAGTAGAAGCTATTAAGATGATTGGTTTGCCAAGGAATAAAAAAGAATTGTAGTCATTTTTAAGGAAAATCAAATTTCTGAGGCGTTTTGTTCCTAACTTTGCAGAGCTGATCAAACGCATAAATGTCTTTCTGAAAAAGGATGCAGAATTTAAGTGGTGAGATGAAGCAAAGAATTATTTTTCAGCAATTAAGTCTACCTTGAATGAAGCTCCAGTTTTGATTAGTCCTGGTTTTGAAAATGATTTTCTGATTTTTTCATATGCTTCAGAAGAAACAATTGCAATTGTCTTACTACAGAAGAACAAGGAAGGTTTGGAGCAGCCTATTTCATTTTTCATTTGTGCTTTAAGGGATGTTGAATTAAAGTACAACTTGACTAAAAAACAAGCATATGCACTAGTTAAGGCTTTGAAGTCTTTTATGTTGAGATTTTGTGTATTTGGGGTAGCATCAGTTGTGCTCTAGGTCCCAAATTTTGAGAAAGGACTAGAGTTCACTTGATCTAGAAGACCCATAATTGGATTTGGGAAATTTCATCTAGTTTAGGAGATATGAAATTAATTAATTATTTTAATGTATTTCCTAAGTTAAAACTTAGGAAAATAAAATAATTAAAGTGAATTTAATTAAACATGTGATGAAATTGTCTTAAGTCACACGGATCAAGCTTTCTTTTAATCTTAGCCATTGATTAAAGATTTAATCTTGGCGTTGATTTGTCAACGAGAAAAAGTATAAAGGAAAGGCTTGGGGTCATTTGTCATTTACATAGGCAAAAGCAAATAGTGAGACTACAGGGCGAGGTTGCTCTCAAGTGTTTCGATTTAAGAGGAATTTAGACCAAGGGGATGATCTGATCCCGGAGTCTAGAATACACAAGGAGCAGAGAAGAGATTAGCAAGGACAGCGTAGAGGAAGGCAGCAGCAACAACAAGGACAACGTGATTTTTAGGAAGCCTTTCAGGGGTTACGCAGAGACCCTTAGGGGCAATGTAGTGATTGTGTCACCAGTCTAAGATAGCAGCGGTCCTTTGAGTGGCAAACTCTTGACTGTAGGAAGGCCTTGGAGAAATTTGATCTGGGGTTTATAGGCTAGATACGGTTCAAAAGATTCTGTAAATCTCGTTTGAGGGTGTGGATCAGTCAGTATTGTTGGTCTTAGATCAGCCAGGTGCTGCAGATCTAGAGTTTTCTCTATAGGGTTTTCCAGATCTGGAACCCAGAGTTGTGTATTCAAAAATATTCTTAATAATAGAGCCCTCCAGCAGCCAAAAACTAGTTTTCCTACGTTGGGTTTTTCCGGGGACAGTTTGTCCAGAAATCACTGTCACTTTGTCTATGTGTGTATGTGTTTATTCTAGATTTGAATTGGTAGAGATCTGTTATGTGTTTTGCTTTGATGTTAACTTGAATTTATTCAGTTGATAACTTGTATAAGTAGGAGAAGCTTAACCGGATTAACAGAAATAATTTCTGCATAAGAATTAAAATTCAGAAATTTCTACATGGTATCGAAGCAACTGCAGATCTAGAAGGGTCACCAGCTGAAGAATCTGAAGGATCTAGCTGCAGAAAGCAGCTGGAAAGCAGCAGAAAAGCAGATCTTAAGGGACAGCGCAGTTTTCAGGAGGAGATTCACGCAAAGGGAAGGGTGACGTTATCCAGCGCTGTGTCCTAGCAAGCCCACGCAATTACTGCGTAGAGGCAGCTCAGAACAGCGCTGGTTAGGTCTGAAGCCAGCCAGTGTGATTCAGATCTTAATCTGTCAGATCCAAGAAAAAAGTCTGCAGAAATACAAAAGAGCTGGTGGGGTTAAACTTTTGAAGTTTTTCAGATTTTTAACCTTAGCACAAGTGACAAAGTTTGGGAAGAGATCAGCTTCTCAGAGAGTTTCCTGCCAAAAGAAACTTGCAGTTTGGTCAGAGGATCAAAGAAGAAGCTAAATCATAGTTGATTTGGTAGATTTCCAAAGAGGGAAATCAAGTGTCAAAGGGAGTAGAGGGTTCCCAGTTCGAAAAGGACCCTAGATCCAAGATCTCTAGCATAAAGAAGAAGAGCTCCGACACATTCTGAGCAGATGGCTCCTCATGGACTGCGTGATCAGGATAGGCTAGAGGGCCTCTCAAACTTTTCGGTATGGAAAGTTAGGACGTGATTGTCCTAGAGGCATATGGTATAAGAGATCATGCAAAGCAGACCCTGGCCACGCTGACAGATGCGGATCTCCTAAGGAAGCATAGAGAAGTTGCTGGGCATGCCAAGCCGCTGATAATGCACAGTGTCAAGGATCATATTGCGCCACATAGCTGAGAAGAGGACAGCTAATGAGATGTGGAAGGCCTTGACTTCCCTATATGAGGGAAAACTAGTCCAAAGAAAGATGTTGTTGGAGGCCCAAATGAGATCATTCATGATGACCAAGGGAGAAGACATCGAGCATTTCCTCTTCAAATTGTAGTCAATCGGGGATTAGCTGACTGCAACAGATGCAACCGTAGATGATGCAGTGATAGTCAGGACTGCCCTCAATGTAGTCATGGATGAGTGGGAAACCTTTGTCCAAAGTATCTTGGGCAAAGCAGACCTCCCAGATTGGGACAGCTTGTGGTTGATCGTGTGGCAAGAAGAACTACGAAGGTTCACCAAGAAGCAGCATAGCCCTGCGTTGAGCAAGGTTACGAAGGAAGAGGAGGAAGATGCAGCCTTGGCATTGAAGAAGCAGCCGAAGAAGAAGAAGGATCTTTCTAAGATCAAGTGCTTCCAATATGGCGAAATGGGACATTTTGTCAGCGATTGTCCAGAAAAGAAGAAGGACAAGGAAGCATCTTCTTCCAAAGCAACGGTGGCAGATGATGGGTCAAGAGATGATGTAGCCATGAGTGCTCATGAACCACGGAGGTGGGGTGACATGGATCTGTAGAGGATCTACAAAATATGAAGCAGGATCCTTGAGCAGCTCATCTCTTAAATCACAAGCAAGCTACGGCAGCCTTAAGACAGTAGCAGGACAAGTGGAGCAGTGGGTGCATAGATCATAGATGAGGCAGAGGCAGAGGCAGATCTGGAGGCTGGGAGGAGCAGCACAAAGCATAGCAACAGCATAGAAACAGTAGCGGCGCAGAAGCTGATGTGACTTCAACAGCGCAGAGCAGTGTTGCTTGCACAATGCAGAGTTGCAGCAGCGTAGAGAGCTTCAGAGGGACAGCGCAGTGCAACAGCAGCGTGATAGATTTCAGTACAAGGAGCTGATGTGACTTCAGTAGTGCAGAGGGAGTCTGATTACGCAGGCGAAGTTGTAGTTGTGCATCGTTCTTTAGATGCTAGCATAGATCTGTAGCCTATGGAGCTTCATTGATGAGGATGCAGCCCATCAAACTTGTTTGTCAAAGATTGGGCAGGAGATTCAATTTTTTCTCTCAACAACTGAAGTTGCAGTGCAGCAGATCAGCAGTGGCAGTGCTATGAGCAGCACAGATGCAACATATTGAGAGGGAACTGCAGTACAGTGGTTGCAGTGGTAGTGGCAGAGCCATGGACAGCAATACAGAATGGCAGCAATAGTGCAAAGTTGAGTGGCAAGAGGCCAAGCTTCAGCAGCACAGAACCAGTGCCCAAAATCATGTAATGCATAAGTGTGATGTATTGCTAGAGCACACCCTTGATGCTAAGAGGGAGTGTTGAGATTTTGTGTATTTGGGGTAGCATCAGTTGTGCTCTTGCTCCCAAATTTTGAGGAAGGACTAGAGTTCACCCGATCTACAAGACCCAAAAATGGATTTGGGAAATTTCATCTGGTTTAGGAGATATTAAATTAATTAATTATTTTAATGTATTTCCTAAGTTAAAACTTAGGAAAATAAAATAATTAAAGTGAATTTAATTAAACATGCGATGAAATTGTCTTAAGTCACACAGATCAAGCTTTCTTTTAATCTTAGCCATTGATTAAAGATTTAATCTTGGTCATTGATTTGTCAACGAGAAAAGTATAAAGGAAAGGCTTGGGGTCATTTGTAAGACACACAGAGGCAGAGCACTGAAGCTTAAGCTGAAATTCTAGAGCGGGGTTGCTAAGACTTCTCAAGTGTTTCAATTGCAGAGAGAGGAATTTAGACCAAGGGGATGATCTAATCCCGAGGTCTAGAATACACAAGAAGCAGAGAAGAGATCAGGAAAGACAGCGCAGAGGAAGGAAGCGGCAGTAGCAGCAGCAAGGACAGCGTGATTTTCAGGAAACCCTTCAAGGGTTACGCAGAGACCCTTAGGGGCAGCGTAGTGACTGCGTCACCCAGTCTGGGGTAACGCAGTCCCTTCTAGTGATAGCGCTAAGCATTTGAAGGCCTTCAGAGGCTGACGCAATGTCTTTTAGGGGCAAATCTGGGGTTTCTAGGCCTAGATCTGGTTGAGTTTTGTAAATACCGTTTGAGGGTGTGGATCAGTCAGTATTGTTGGTCTTAGATCAGCCTGGTGCTACAGATCTAGAGTTTTCTCTGTAGGGTTTTCCAGATCTGGAACCCAGAGTTGTGTATTCAGAAATATTCTTAATAATAGAGCCCTCCAGCAGCCAGAGACAGGTTTTCCCACATTGGGTTTTTTCGGGGACAGTTTGTCTAGAAATAACTGTGTCACTTTGTCTATGTGTGCATGTGCTTATTCTAGATCTGAATGGTAGAGATCTGTTATGTATTTTGCTTTGATGTTAATTTGAATTTATTCACTTGATAACTTGTATAAGTAGGAGAAGCTTAACTGGATTAACAAAAATAATTTCTGCATAAGAATTAAGATTCAGAAATTTCTACATTTTCGAGTTTATGTGTTGCATTCAAAAATAATTGCTTTTGTGTCCAATATCACTGTTAAAGATGTGTTGCTGCAGCTAGATACAGATGGCATAAGGGGATGATCGTTGTTCTGGAATTTGATGTTGAAATAAACCAACTAAATTGATAAAGGGTCAAGGCTTGGCTCGCTTGATGACTGAATCTAATTGCAAAGCTTTAAATCTTAATGTAGAGGCAGTTGAAGGAGAAGATGGAGAAGGTATTGCTAATTATCCTGAAATATTTAATTCAGATTGGTACAAGGATATAATTTACTTTTTGTTAAATTTCAATTGTCCACCTGAAATGGAGAAGTCTAAAAGAAGAGATTTTAAATTGAGAGCTATGAAGTATTGCATTTTGGAAGACCATCTTTACTGGAAGGATTCTGTTGGAGTCTTATTAACATGTGTAGATGAAGCAGAATCCCAAGAGATTATGACAGAGATACATGCAGGAGTGTGTTGAGGGCATTTGTATTGGAGAGCCACTGCAAACAAAATCTTAAGAGTTGGCTATTATTGGCCAACTCTTTTCTCTAATGTTTTTGCCAAAGTCAAGAGTTGTTTCGAATGTCAGAAATTTGCTGGAAAACAGAAATTGCTACCATTACCTCTCATTCCTATTTCAGCAGATTTTCCTTTCCAGCAGTGGGGGCTAGACTTCATCGATGAAATTCATCCACCTTTATCAGGACAGCGTAGATGGATTCTCACAGCTACAAACTATTTCACTAAATGGATTGAAGTTGTACCAACCAAGAATGCTACTAATATGGTAATTATTAAGTTTCTGTTGGAAAATATTATGTCAAGGTTTAGTTGTCCACAGAAATTAGTAATTGATAATGCAATGGCCTTTAAGTCTGCTAAGATGTACAACTTTTGTCAGCAATATGGGATTGAATTGACTCATTCCACGCCTTATTACCCTCAAGGTAATGGATTGGCTGAATCATCCAATAAAATTTTGGCAAAGATTATTAAGAAAATGTTGCCTGAAAATAAGAGGAATTGGGACACTCGGCTGATACATGCTTTGTGGGCGGATAGAGTAAGTGGTAAAAAATCAATTGGAATGTCTCCATTTCAGCTTGTATATGGTATTGATGCTGTAATGCCTTTGCAATTAGCTCTTCGTGTGATGAAGTTCCTGCAAGATGAAGTTGATAATGAAAATCCAATCCAAAGGAGAATGCTACAGTTGATAGAGGCACACCAAATCAGAGAATCATTGCTAGAAAAAGTTCAGAAGTATTAGGCTAAAGTCAAATATGTTTTTGAAAAAAAAGAAAATCAGCAGTTGTTTCAGGAGAATGATTTGTGTTGCGTTGGGATGTTAGGAGAGAAGACCATGGAAAGCATGGTAAGTTTGACAATCTGTGGTTTGGGCCATTTACAAATGCTAAAGTTTTAGAGAACAATACTTTCCTGCTCAAACATCTGGATGATGATCAGCTGACTCGAGGCCCAGTCAATGGCCATTTTCTTAAGAAGTTCTTTATTTAGTATGTCAGTTGAGTCATTCCATTGTAAATATCTGTTGTGATGTGTCAATCAACTCCATGCCCAATGGTTCATATGTCTGTATATATGGTCAATCTTGACTCCAGTCTATCAATGGTCAATCCTAATCTTTATTTTCAAGAAGTCTTCCGAGTTTCAAGAGTTTTTGAGGCACTAAGTCTATAGTCCTTGAAGCCTCACAGGGAGGACTTCATCCCCAATAGGAGCCACTGTTAGCACTGAAAATGTTAATGGTGTAATCGCCATTGTGTCACTGTTTTCAATTTTTTTTATTGTGTCCTAGTCCATGTCCAAAGTTTGAGTCATTTCCAATAAAGGTTAAAAAGAGACCCAACATCAGGGTATTTTTAAGTGAATAGGTGTCATAGTGTTTTAGAGTCCTAAAATAAGTTAAAATCTCTATTTTGACTTATGTTAGTGATGAAGGTTAGTTGTTGTTTGGGTAATAAAGTTGCAGTCATCTGGTCTGGAATAATAGCTACCTTTGTTGCAATTTCATTGTCAAAACAGTAATGCAGTAAAGGGCAGCTATTTCTCAGAAATGAAAGTCATATATTCCACAGAGTGAAAAACGCAGCTATTTCACTGAGATTTTGGTTATCTCAATAAAGAGGCTACAGGGAAACAAAGACCACTCCTCCAGCAAGCAGTTTCAGTTTTCAAAGCAGGTAAATAAGGGCTTCATGGACAGTATTGCAACCATAGTTCTTTAAAAGCAAAGAGTTGCCTGAAGAAAACAGATTGACCAGCAGAGTGGGAGATCCAGAGAAGAACTGCGTGCAGGATGAGCGGATGGTCATGATCCAACCGCAGATCTGAAGGGGAAGAGATCCAACGGCAACCTGGGAGCACAAATTGCACGATATTTATACCAAGAAGTGCCCCCGCAAGCAGTCTCATTAAATCTGCTCACCTGCAAATCGACGGTTGACATTAACTGCGGGAACACTCTCTTCAAATTCCAAAAAACCGCTTAAGTGCCCCCGCAAGTGGTTTCAGGGTTCAATAAAGGACATTACGTGGTGATAGCTGGAGTCCACGCCCTTTACTTTCAAATCAAAGAAATGGCGTATTTTCCTTAAAAGAACTTAAGTGTTTTGGAGGAGGCACAAAGGGGAAAATAGACGGTCAGGATCCAAGCGCAGAATTGAAGCAGAGAGATGGACGGCAGAAATCATAGCACAAGAACGCAAGTCAGATGGACGGAAAAGATTAAATCGTGAGATCTAAGTTAGAGATAAGCGGTCAAGAATGGATATCGCAAATAAAGATGCATGAGAGTTAATGGATCGAAGATTCTGGAGAAGAGCCACGTGTCAGCCATAGTTTCCATCACATATCGCACTTCGCAAATCTTACCGTTTACCCTCCACCGCTCACACATAATCTTGCGATCTGCGATATGTGGGTGGTTCCACCTTCATCTGCCACATCACTCCCACCCCTCGCATATCGCTCACCGCAACTTTTAACATTTACCTCCCCGCACTTCGCACTTCGCACTTCGCAGAACATAACATTTAACCCCTGCTACTCCTAGCTAAACCTTGCGACATGCAATCTGCAGGTGGCCCTCACTTCTTTGCCACGTCACCTCCACTCTCATCGCACATCGCGAATTTTAACATTTAACTCTTGTGTCTCATAACAAAACTTGCGATGTGCGATTTGCGGTATTGTCTGGACCCCACCTTCGGTCTCATCGCACATCGCACTTTGCCAGTTTTAACATTTAACTCCTGCATTTCATAATAAAACTTCCGATGCGGGATCTGCGATTAGTCCCACTTCTTTGCCACGTCATCATCCCATCGCAAAATCGCATTTTTTCCCATTGGTGTCTTAAGTTTAAACGCCTTGATCCCGATTTGCGATTACGATATATGTCTAAAAGGTTTTCTCCCCCCGCTTATCATTCATTCTGCTCCATGTCTCCCCTATCAATAAAACCTTTTTCAAAGGGTTTCTTTGTAATTTCTCATAAAATGACCTTCGCCATTCTATCCAAAAAGTTTCGGGTTTTCCGCCATTACAAAGGATTTTCCACCAAAAAAGGAGAGGAACAACGGAACAACGGCAGAGTTTCTCTGAAACAGTTTTCTACCACTACTCTCAGCACCAGCTTGTTTCTACCTGGCACCAGGCAGCATTCAAGGAACAGCCACATGCCATTTTCACTTATGTTTACACTTTTTGTGGAGTTGGTTGCACCAGAACAGAAGAGGAGTCTTCCCATAAACTGCCACATCATACAAACCACTTCGAATTGTTAGCCTTGATGCTGTTATTTTCATTATGTCATAGCATTTTGTATTAAAGTTTTAGGATAAGCCTCATCTCTTGCACGAGATCGTAATAACTTTTGGGAACAGGTTTACTCCTTTTGTGGAGATGACAGTTTATTATTTTTGTATATATGTGATAAACTGCTATGTAAAAAGGGTTGGTTGGTGGTTTTAGAATTTTGACTCATATGATATGTAATCTTTTTTGTGAATGAAATGGAATGATACTACTGAGGACTTATTACCAATTTGTTGTGTGTATTGTCTACTTTACTTGTGTTTCCATATCTCCTTTCTTTCAGTTACAATTTGCAAACCATTATGCAGTTATGTGTTCCTATCAGTCTCTTAAGCATATTATGTGTTTTATCAGTTTCTGTTAGTCTCACACAGTGAGCATTTCTGGTAAAATAAATGTTATAACAGTGGAAGAGCATCACTCATGATAGTTATTCTTCGTGTTATTTCAGTGAGAATCTTGTCAGACTAGAAATAGCTTTCTCTCAATGGAATATTGTCAAACTGCTACTTTTGTGAATTTCTACCAAATGCAGTAGATTTTGTTTTACAGACCTAATGTTTCCTCTCTCATCTTACAGTTTCCTCTCCTCATAGGCTACAAACTTGCACCCTGCTACCACATCAAGTTACAATACCCTCATTAGTAGAACTGTGGATTTGACTGAAATCTCTTTTCGGTGAATCAAAGTTTGTACCACCTACCAATCTCATAAAACAAATCATTAAATTTGCCTTAGAGTAAGATGTGTTTGGCCAGGCGCTTGCTGCAGTCCAAGTGTTGATTCCAGCGCCAACAGACTATATGCCTGGCCTTCCTTCTACCAAGCATGGCAACAACTGTGTATTTGTGGTCGTCAACAAATTTTCTAAAATGGCCATATTGGTTGCCTACAAGAAGAGTATCAGAGTAGAGGCCACTGCCAAACTCTTCTTTGAACGAGTGTGGGTACATTTTGGGATCCCGCAGACCATTATATCAGATCAGGATAACAGTTTCCTAAGCGCATTTTGGTCAATCCTTTGGTCATTGTTAGACACCAAGCTCACCAAGTCGACTGCATTCCACCCCCAGACTAATGGCCAAATAGAGGTTGTCAACAAGATGATTGTACACATACTACGCATGTACAACTCGAAGCATTCGCGGACATGGGATGAGAGCCTTCCCTATGTGAACCACAGCTATACAGAGCTTTCCATAGCTCGACTGGCCATAGCCCCTTTGAAGTGGGCCTAGGATTTCCACCATTATGTCCCCTTGATATTGCACTACCTTTTGTAACTACACAGGAAGAATTTGCCCATGTTCAACCCAAAGTTGACAAATCCACCAGGTTTATCGAGTGCATTTAGCACATCTGCCAGCAGGTTCACGACATCCAAGAGAAAGCCAATGCCAAATACAAACAATGGCATGATCATCACCTGGTGCCCCATAAGTTTCAGGTGGGCGGCAAAGTTTGGTTGCATTTGTAGAAAGAACGCCTTACCGGTGTTGAAGAATGTAACTAGTGTTGGGCTTCATAATTATATGGGTCATGATGTAATGTATTTGTCAAGAGAAAGAAAAAGAAATTTTATTGTTAAAGCAATTGACTTATTAAAGCATGGGTTTCATGCTTGGGTCAATTGTTTTTAGGTCAAAGCCTCCATTGAAGGCTTTTAGGGTTTATGTCAAGTGTCCTTATCCATGTCATATTGTAACAGACCCTTCTTGGGCTTTATTTGTCAAGAAAGAAATTTATTTTAATATAAAATAGTTCAATTAGGCCTCCTCCACCAAGTTGGCCTCAAAGTGGACAAGTTGGCATAGCTAAGGGGCAGAAACTCCTATATAAGGGCAACAACTCGACCTCATTTGTCACACTCACTCATCAAGTTCGATCTAAATCTTCTGGGGCCGGTAAAAGTGTGAAATTCAAGAAGGAAGAAGGAAAAGGCTAGCAAAGGAGGAAGACACTATCTATTTAAGAAAGACAAAATTTTCTCTCTCTTATTTCACACGTGCGAAGGAATTGAAGCTGTTGGAGGACCGAAACTGTAGTTTTGTTGTAGGGCTGAAATTTTATGGTTGGGGGTCAAAGTTTTGTAGCTGGGAAGTTGAATTTCTGGGTTGTTGTTGGGCTGAAGTTGCTGGATAAGAAAAGACTACTAAATCATCTTGGAAGGAAGGTCTGTTGGTCTAAAGTCTTGGTCTATCTCATTTTGAATCTACTGAAGGAAGAGTTTTTTTTAGTGGGTTTTCCCCTATAGAGGGGTTTTAGCCCTAGCTGAGTGCCTAATTCTGGTGTCCCTGAACTTCATGTTTTTGCTTTGATAATTGCTTGCTTTGATGGACACATTGTGTACTTGAACATCAGTGTTCAGCAGAGTGGAGACCAAATGCAATGATGGTACATGATGAGTTATGACAGGATGGCATGATGATCGATGGTCAGATATTTGCAGGTGGAATTCTCCCTAGTTGAGAAGGAGTGTTAAAATTGGCAACTAGGGCCAAATTTCACTTTGGACAGCTTATTTGAGGGAGATAATTATTGCATTGAATTCCTTTTTTCGAGAGGACCAAAATCAACCTAAAGATCTTAGATCACTGAATGTGGACAAGAAGAATTATATTTTTGAAGTGAAACCCACACATGTGCAAATTGTCAAGATCGGCTACACTATCATGTAGGCTCATGAATCCCAACAGACATGTCTTTTGACCCCCAACGACTTGTATAAATAAGAGAGACCATCATCCCCATTTGGCACCTCATCAACTCACACATTCTTCTCTCTCCTCAACTGATTAGTTCATACACCTCATTGGGCAGCTGATTTTCTCACACGTGTGGCAAGGAGGACAAAATTACAGGGCCGAAATTCTGAAATTTTCTGCAGTTTGACCATGGTTTGACCAGCATTGACTTTGACTTTCTTGGCACCTTTTGACTTCAATTTTCTGGGAGAATTTCTGTCTCAACAGGCTGCATTTATTGGCACAGGAACCGAGGATTTCTAGGCTAGTTGACCAGCTTGACTGCAGGTTTGACCGCAGCAAGAAGTGCATACCTTGACCAATTTTGACTGACTGTTTTGGGCTGACTTTGACCAGCAAAGAAGGCCGAGTTTGACTGCCTTTGACCGAGCTCAAGAAGGGGTGTTTTGACCATTGACTGTTGACTGGTTAGGCCTGATTTGACTGCTGTCGACTGAGGGAAAAATTGCAGATTTGACAGAGCTGTTTTGGACAGTGGTTTTGATCATCTATTGGCACGTCAATTTTGACTTTATTGTACTCTCTCTGCTGAGCATTTGATATAATAATAAGAAGAATTGATCAAAGGGTTTTCCCCACCTTGGGGTTTTTCCCTGGATTAGCCAAATTCTGATGTTCTCTTGTCTTGGCTTGTCTTCTGCTTTTATTATTCATGTTCTATCTACAGTTACTGTTAATGTGATGATTAATGCGATTGCTAATGGAAATTGTCATTGAGCTAACTAAAGGACATTGAAGTAATTGTTGCCAGCATAGAACATACCATTGTTAGCTAAAATTAACAAAAATCAACAATATGAAGTTAAAACACAGAGACGTTGTTGAGCCTCCAACACAATAAGGACAGCCAGATATGGAATCTGTGGAGACTCAGACAGGGAAGAAGCGATATTATGTTTTTTGTTATTTTGGGTCTTTGCTCCAATAATATAGCACGCTGAAGGTCTCTTAATAGGAATGAGGAATAAGGTGGAGAATAATTAAGTAGTTCAAGGTTTGGTTGAGGGCCAACCTATCAAGAAGTCTAGAAAATAGGGCTCTAAGTACTAGAACAGAGGAAACAAATAAACCAGTTGAGCACTTTGAAGGGGTCTACTACATACACGCTAAGATATCAGCTAACAAGGCAGCATACCAGCTAATCAATGTGGTCTGCCAAATTGTGACTCAGAACTGCAACATAGTCAATTTGAGGTGGTCAACTTGGCGGATGACAAGTGGAACAATTTAATTAAATTCATTAACAAAGATGAAAAAATATAGAAAAAACTGGAAATAAGGGGGACAGAACATTGATGGCAAATAATCATGAAGACACGAGCCAAAGAAAAAAAGAGAATCAAGTACAGTGATATGGGTCCAGAATTAGAGGCAGTAGATCAACTGATAAGAGATAAGATGATTTTATTGATACCCATAGGTGACCAAAATAAAGGTGTATGTCAATAGGAGAGAATAAGGATGCCTTAAAGGACAGATTGGAAGCCATGAGAGTAAAGATGCACCATGGTCCATGTTCTGCTCGCAGTTTAGAACTTGGACAGTTAAAGAAAATTGAGAATTGGCTTCAAACTAGATTTTAGAGGTAAATTCAAGTGCAAGAAACAAAACCTTGCTTCCCAGCAGTCATCTTCAACGAATAGCAGAAGAACAGTGACAGGATGGCTTCTGTATTTGACAAATCCAAGGAGGCATTGTCAACCTGAAGGTGGACCTCCTTACAAGGAAGGTACCGCAGAACAAAGGTGACAGTGCACAGATAGGAACCAGGTATACACCCCTCAGAACCCTGGGAACTCCAGTTTCATTCATAATCTTGATGTCCTCTGTTCTATAAGCTAGGAATCCAGCATGGGCAGCTGGTAGGTAGTAGAAATGCGTTCATAGGCAGTAGTCTTTTCAAAAAAAAATTCTCTGAATTTCTAGTTTTTTGGCTTCAACCAGTTGTAAAGGACGTTAAGGTCTTATGGCTTTATGGTATTGAGAGATTCAGATATCTATGGTTTAATTCTGTCTATTTGCTTACCACCTTCCTCAGTGGAGAGTTGTAGACATTGATATTCCTTCCAAAAAAAATTGAAGAGGTAAGCCACAAATATGTAATATTCCCTTTTTCGGTCTCACCTATGACAAGGCTAGGATGGACTTCTAGAGTTAGGAGCAGACCGGTCACAGGTACAGGTTGGTGTCATCAGCGGGCCCAGGAGATTTTTGGAGGAGTTTTGAGGAGTCTCTATGCGGTCGGGTGGCATTCGCTTGATATATTCCATCATTCGAGCAGCTTGGCTTTCGTTCCAGTGCATTCCGACAACTTTCGGAAATTTGAGTTATTTGTGGGCTTAACTCAGCTGATTATGCTCAAGGTGGCATTCCGGGAGGAATACATGATGGAACACCTTAGTGTAATAGCTCATTGGAACCGGGACGAGGATACCTCCATGATGGAACGGTTGGACATGAGTTTCAGTGACCAGTGGAGACGTGGTAGCCGATTTACTCATTTCTACATTAAAAATGAATATTTTAATAAGAGGGAAAAGTGCTCCATGAATAAAATAATAATAAAAGAAGGCTCCAAGAGATCTATAAAAGAAAAAGAGGAGGCCATTGAGAGATACCAAAGACCAAATCATTTGCCAAAGACCAAGCCCATCTTCAAAAGAAATTCGAGCCCCTATGTTCAAAAGCACGATTTTTCCAAAGCTAAATTGTCAGTTTATTTGTGGAGTTCGAGCTCTGTAGAAAGGGACCTGCACATTATTGAGGTGCCTGGAACTGAGTGCAGACCGAAAGGAATAAGTTTTCCCATGTCCATGAGCAACATCATCACTTCTGGACAACACCAATTCTGGCCAGCGTATTGGAGTATGGGTTGAGGGCATGAATTTGTTTCCTCTTGCTATGCGTACAAGGCAGAGATCATATTTAGAAGGCCGAATTCCTCCAAAAAAACCAGAGCACAAATTTGGCATTGGTTGCTACACCTGGGCAGAGGTCTGAAACGCACTGCTACAGCAATTGTTGCTCAGAATACCCAAGAATGGTCGTTTCAGCACTTAGTCTTGCTCTTTTGGTGGCTCAATCACTTCACTAAACAACTTGTCTACAAGGACAGAAGCTTCTATGGAAGATAAAGTGGAGTATTGGTGACTGACATTTGTATTTTCTATGGGCTAAATTTTCCCAGTACTCAGTTGGAGCGAGTACCACGAACTATAGAGGCTGAATTTTTCGATCTCTGTTCCAGAGAAGAGCTGGGGTTGACTTTAAGTGTTGAGTATTCTTGCTGGTGTTTCCCACTCTGCTAGTGGAACACCAATACACCATCACTGTTAGAAGAACAGTCAAAACCAATTTGCACATTTACCTGAGCATTGACAGAACTGTGCCGGTATAATATTGAAGGCCGAGTTGCGGATGTTTTGCCATGACATGATTCATTCATAGCTGGAGCATGTTCAGGTTATAACACTAGTTTTTCCCTTGCAAAATCCAGTTCAATGAAACTCAATTTTTTGGCAAAAATTTGGCAGTTGATCATTGACACAGTACAAAGTACTGGCTGAAATGGTTTGTATGGAGTATACATGCAATCCATTTGTAGAAAGACTTCAAAGGAATTTTAGCTGCTTGAAGTATTGCTTTCCTTGTGGCCGAGAGTCACCAAATTGCAGAAATTAATCCTTATATATCAGATGTCCAAGGGCAGGTTGCTTGCTACAGGTGGAAAAATCTAATCTGGTGCTTGGAAGTCACTCATTCCTCCATGTGCAGATCACTTATTTTGCAGAGATTCATTCTTGTTTGGGCAGAGTTTAGGAGACTATTGCTGGTTATACTACCTACAGGAATGAAGTTTGGAATATATATGGATTGCTGGTTGCATTAGCTCACTACAGGAGCAGGAAAAAAATAAAATAAATGAGCTGGCTGTGTGTTCACATCAGCATATAAAAGGAGTTCTGTAGCATGTATTGGCCCTAGCAGTTTGTCAAATCAGAGCAACAAGAGGGGTCAAAGTCATTCTTCTCTGTTGTTATGTATTCCCAGGTGCAGTCTTGAATTGAGCTTCACTGCAACTCAAATGACCAGGTTCATCTTACCCATTCAAATTTATGTATACTGCACAGTGGATGTGAAAGAATCATTTTATTGCTACTACTGTGATAAGAATCAGCCTTGTGTAGTTCTGAGTAAATAGATGCTTTGACACTACTCCTTATGAACATTTCTGAATATGAGACTCTAAATAAACTCCTACAACAGTGTGTAAAGACAATAGGTTGTCAGTGAGAATTTTATATCACATACCCAACAATTGTTGAAATTAATGAAATCTGAAGGAAAGGAGATTTACAGTCAAACTTTCTACCAAAGCACCTTTCTGAGAAATTCAACAAACTCAGAAAAACAGTGACCACGTCATTGGTTGAACCATGGAGGGATTCCTAAATAGCTTGAGAAGAATAAAAGTTGGTTCCTTGAACCACCATGCATCAGAAGACCAGAAAACAAAACAGAACAGTAGACCCTTCTCCAAGAAGGTACATAATGTGCTCCAACAAAGGCATCCGAGGAATTTACAAAAGGGAGAAGAAGTGGGAAATTAGCTTTATGCACTTGGGATAAACGTAAAGAGTGGAAGATCAGAAAATGACTTTCCCATGTTAGAGAAACTGGAATCCTGTCTTTCCAAGGTAGAACAATCTAATTGGAGTTTAAATTGGGCTTTGGAGCCAACTATGCTTGCATTGCTACAAGCTAGATTCTTGGAACATCCAAGTGAGAAAGTCAAGCTTATAGCTGCCTCATGTTTCAGTGATATTTTGAGGATAACAGCACCCTTCCCTCACTACAATGATGATATTATGAAAAGAATTTGCAGACTAATAGTAGGAAACTTTCGAGATTTGGACAACTGTGCAGGCTCTACATTTGGGAGGAAGCTTAAGGTCTTAGAAGTCATGGCCATGACCCGGACTTATGAGGTCATGTTTGATCTTGAGTGTGATGCCTTGATTCTGCAGATGTTCCAATGCTTCTTCAGCATTAGGAGACATCATTCTGACACAGTCATAGCTCGCATGCAGTCCATCCTGTCGTCATGTATGGGAGACCGTGATGCCACTTGCCGGGAGTTGCAGACTAGGTTGTTGAGCATTTGGAGGAGAGAGCACTTGGTCTCACCTGTTGCTTATGAGCTAGCCCAAGGGCTGGTTGAAAAGAATATTGGGCTATTCAGGAGACAGTTGACCAGGGAGGAGTTGCTCCAATTTGGTGGATCTGGCAGCAAAAATGAGCTGTAGAGGAAGGGACTTTGCTTCATCTGCAAAGAACCTTGGGGACCTGATCACTCATGCTTGAGTGATGCAGATGATGCGGCGGAGGCAGAACAGAAGGGCATTCCTTATGTATGCCAGGGTGAGGACTCTTCTTCACATGAGTCCATGGGATCAGTTGAGGATGCTTCTGGGGAGCGAGAGTAGTCACACAGAGATGATGACAGTAGGCTGGAGTTGTATTCCAGTGTGCAGGGTGAGCAATCGGGGGACTCTACAAGAGATACTCAGGGTGATGAGTCACTTGTGACAATTCAGCCGAAGCAGCATATGATGGAGCAGGAGTCAGCAGAGGAGGATACTACGCACATCATGCATGATAGTCCTCTGGGAGAGAGCCAGATGGAGGCTCACATTGAGTCTATTACGGATATACAGCTAACCTTGGAGTCAGCCATTGAGAAGGAGCAATCAGATGCACAGACACCGAGTACAGTGACAGCAGTTGCAGATCCATGTCCTCTGGAGATGTTGGAGGTTGATGGGATAGTGTTGCAGGGGGGCTAGTGGACAGCAAGAGCATTACATTCCCGATCAGGAGAGGGATGAGATGTTGGAGACGGTGGAGCATCCATCGTTGGGCCGACACACTTATGAGGTACAGATAGATGCACATGCAGTCAGCAAAGCTGCAATACTTTCAGGGAGAAGCACCCTCTAGGAGTACATTGATGGGGCTTGCAGCATATCTTGCCCACTTTGGCCCGTTATAGAGGGAGGGGCCTTCTTCTATAGGCAGATTTTGTCAGCAGACGGGACAGAGCGGCGTCTCTAGGCATGTTCTGTACACGGTTGACACTACATTGGATTCTTCTTCCGGGATAAATTGGCGGGAGATCATGAGCTGGTACCCTCTTGATGGTACGATTTTCTTCGTAGGGAGCACAGCAGAGCAGGGGCCCTTAGACATAGTAGATGTTACAGATGCCAATTGGTAGTGGGGCACAGGTCATCATTTCTTTAGCACTCCATCTTGATTTCAGAAGAGCAGGATCAGCGTGGGATTGGGTCAGGACTTGGATTGGAGAGAGGTGATGAGTTGGTACGCAGTTGGTGGGGCAACGTATACAGTTAGAAGTACAGCACAGCAGGAGCCAGGGATCATTGATGCTTGTTGGCGGACTTCACTTCATGGGGCATCAGCGATAGTCAGAGGCAATGCGCAGTCCGAGCCGTGGGACTTGGGTGATGATTGGCCATGGTGGTGTTGGGGTCCGGGAGGATTGTTTGTTGACAGGTACAGTGAAAGATCAGTTTGGGATCCCGGCATTGAGGGGTCTATTCCGAGTGGCTTGACACAGGTGCATAGCAGCACCCATGGGTTTGTATGGGATCCGGGTATTGGGACTCAGTTGCATCGGGCCCACAGGGTGGCCCACATATTTGGATTACTTGAGGGCAAGCAATCTTGGGGTGGAAGGTCTGTAATATTCCCTTTTTTGGTGTCACCTATGACAGGGCTAGGATGGACTTCCAGAGTTAGGAGCAGACCGGTCACAGGTACAGGTTGGTGTCATCAGCGGGCCCAAGGGATTTTTGGAGGAATTTTGAGGAGTCTCTATGCGATCGGGTGGCATTCGCTTCATATATTCCATCATCCGAGCAGCTTGGCTTTCGTTCCGGTGCATTCCGACAACTTTCGGAAATTTGAGTTATTTGTGGGCTTAACTCAGCTGATTACGCTCAAGGTTGCATTCCGGGAGGAATACATGATGGAACACCTTAGTGTAATAGCTCATTGAAACCGGGACAAGGATACCTCCATGATGGGACAGTTGGACATGAGTTTCAGTGACCGGAGGAGACGTGGTAGCCGATTTACTCATTTCTGCATTAAAAATGAATATTTTAATAAGAGGGAAAAGTGCTCTATGAATAAAATAATAATAAAATAAGGCTCTAGAAGGCTCCAAGAGATCTATAAAAGAAAGGGAGGAGGCCATTGAGAGATATCTTTGGAGTACATCATTTTCTTGTGTATGAGAGGTTTGAGAACGTGGTTCTCTACTTCCACCGTAGCCCCAAGACGAAAACCCTCGGGTGATTTGTGAGCGTTGGACGGAAACCCAATATTCTTGAGGAGGTTTCACTCAGAGATCTCACAGTGCTTCAGTGGAGTTTGGAAAGGTCAGTTTTGCCGTAGCCGATTTGCAGCAGTCTTCTTGCCGACCCAGCTACAACATTGCCAGCGTCATTCATCAGTTGGGCCAGAGATCTTTCTGGGTTTTGCTCCACTTGCTTGGCAAGCTCAGGGTCTGCTGTTCCTTTATGTTGATGTACTTTTTACCATGGATTAATAAAATGGCTTAGTGATTTTATCGGCATCCATTATGTTCTATTTGTGGCTGTGTGTATATTTCCATTTATTTTGCTGCTCAAGTCTATTTCGGCAATTTTAGTTAAAATATCCCATTTGGGATATTACAAAATATATCTTGATGAAGATTCATGGTGAAAGAGGACACTGTATAGACTGTTTGAAGCAAATGGTGGTGGGGAGATCCAAATCATATTTACAAGGGATGTGCATGATGTAAAGGAAGGGCAATGCAGAAAGGAAGATCTCTCAGAGGCAAAGGTGGTTTTGCAGTAGGGAGTAGGAGGGAAAGAAGACAGCATCAAGCTGGAGTCTGCACAGAGGCAGCAGCAGATCACAGGTATACCTATCTTGTTTATTGCTTTCAGGTTCCATTTCTTAGTTTTCAAACTTTGGTGATTGCTTGGACAAAATCCAGTTGAAGGACAAGCAAAAGAGGCACTGCAAAGAGGAGATATGGTAGAAAGATGAGAGGAAATGCCAGCAGAATTGAGGAGAGACAAGGACAATAAAACAGGCTCTAAATGTCGCACGGGAGTTTTGCAAACATTGACGTATCAGGTGAAGAATGAAGACAAGGTGATAGAGAAAGGGATTTTCGGGGAGGAGATCAATTGAATGAATAAAAGACCCTGGTATTGTCCATGCAATGATCTTATGAACAATATCTTCACTTTGATGTCTCAGATGAACCTCAAAATTTGAATGAAATACGTGATTGCAGAGTTTGGTATTTCAATCTAGAAGAAACTTGATAGTTTTCAAGAAAAGGTGCTAGCCTTATTTGGGAAAACGGAGGACACAAGAGGAAGAGAAAAAAGGATTTGAGGACTCAGAAGACATCAGGAGGAACGCTGAGTCATCTCATGGAGGTTAAGGCGACAATGTTAAAGCAATTCCACTCATTCAGCTAGTTTATCATTGGTGTGGGGTGGCGATTAGGGTGGAGCTAAGTGAAGTACAGGTGGCTATTCTCAACAAATTGGCCAACCCGGAGACCAGGGAATTGGACAGCACCTCCAACCAGCTTGGAGGGTAAGAGATCCCGAGTCCGAACCTTGATCACAAAGATAGGAATCAAGCAGAAGACTTTGTCAAAGTCTAAGTGTTTGGAAGCCCTTCTCATGGGATGTTTTGGTATTTTGTATGAGGATAGAATAGAATGTAGACTAATAGACATAGATGAATAAGAATTAAGAGTGTAACAGCAATAACCGCTGAAAAAAATAGTAAAGGAGAAAAATATGTAATTTTGTAAAGATATGAGCGAAGGCCTCGTCACATAATCCTATGCATAAGCATGTTTTACAATACTAGAAGTGTAGAGAGTAGGATGAAATGAAACGGAAATACCTTAGAAAAACAGGAAACCCACTGAGATTGGAGCAAGGTAAAAGCCTTGGGTTCCCAAGAAACCCCAATTTCGCCGTCTTTCCAATTTTCTGGCACTCTTAATGCAAACCGTAATAGGTTAAGGGCCTGTGCAGATTCTACCAATCGTCCCTGCTCCACAGTCATATTTTGTTGCGCATTTTGTAACCTCTGGACGAATTGCGAAATCGTCTGAACTAAAGCCAAGGCCTCCTTCTTTTCATTTAAACACTTGTTCAAAGCCTTTGCCTGGGTTGCTAATTGGCAGAGATCCACGTCGATGTCAATTGGAAGGTGTAACCCCTTGCCATCGTCCGTAGAGTGCTTGTCAAGTAGTTGAAGAACTACATTTAAATTATCAGATATGTTTTCCACCTTTGAAGCGCCATCAGAAGCGCGGAATATGATGCTGGAAAAGTCTTGATAGTGTGATTTAACGTACTTGTGGACTCGATCTTTGATTTGGAGGGATCGAACATGCAACCTGTCCTTCAGAAGGTGGAGATCGGGGGCTGACACTGGAGATGATTCATCCAACTCCGAGGCCGAGTTTGAGACTAACAGTTCTCGGATGTCCATATGTTCTTCTACGTCCGATTTCAGTAGATTGCACTCACTTCCTGACGATGTGAGCAAATTTGAATCCCATTGACGTTGGTGGAATCTGGCATATTACTTACTTGCGAGTCTGAATTTTCTAAAAAGTTAAAGTTACCAAATAAAGTTAAAGTTACCGAATCGCAGAACACTCAGATGAAACCACCCTCCTCGTGACAAAATGCTATAAACACTACCCTTACCACAATTTCGCTCGGCAAGCAACGGAAATTTTGGTCAGAAAATTTTAGGAATCTGAATCTGGGTTACAAGTTAAGGATTTTTTTGAGTGCCATGGAAATTTTGGTCAGAAAATTTTAGGAATCTGGGTTACAAGTTAAGGATTTTTAGGATTTTTTGGAATGCCTTTGGGTGTGGAATTTATTTTTACAAATGATGATCAAAACACTCTTAATATTGGATTTTTTTATTTATTTAGAATTCGATTTTTTAGAATTCGAGATTACATGTTAATTTCTTAAGTGCCTCTAAATAGTGCTGAAATTTTTAGAATTCTAACAAAAATTCCACTCTCACACAAAATTGTACTCCGGGAAACAATGCCTAAACATAATGTACGCGCAACATAATGTTTATTGCTTCATCTTTTCTTTTTAATTGATCTAGTAAAAGTTCCACACTCAAAATGTTCCTAGTGCCACAATAATGAATAATAAAAAACCTAATTGACAAACATAGCGTGGTATATTACTACTAATCACAATAACATTATGGTTGACATATTTTCATTAAGGTAAAATAAATAAAAAGTTAATGACTTTTTTTCTATAGGTTGTGTATTATGACATGTTTTGGAGTATGATTAAAATTGTTTTTATTTGGTTAAGAGTTTATCTTTCTTGAATGTAAGGAAATGGGTTAACAACTTAAAATTAAGACCAATCTAATTGTAGCAAAAGCTTATTTCTTTATGGACCATGAGCAAGTTATTCTTGATGGCTTTGTTTTCCTTAAATAATGGTGATGAGTTAGACTACATTCATGGATATCAACCAGTGATGGTTTTCCTCGTTGTTGGATGACAATTGAGTTATGATAGGTTTTTCCACACTATATCATATAGAATTTTTGCGTCAAAAAGCACTTTACACCTAGTATATGAGGGAAATGTTGTTACGTAACGTTACATTATAACTTTGTGTGTGTCTACTTTTTAACAAAAAGCACAAATATACAATACTATCATTGATCACAAAAGGAAATTAAGCATGAACAAAATCCAATAAACAAAAAACATATAAGGTTGTGTTAGCAAAGGAGTGTGGAAAATTTTAATTAAGGTATAAGGTTGTTTTAGCAAAGGAGTGTGGAAAATTTTAATTAAGGTATATTTTTTCTTCAAAAAAAATTGAAACTGTATAAACTGTAACCTATGTCAGTTATAACCCTATACAGAAATTACCTGCAAACGAATTCTTAAAACATAAAAAATAAATAATAGCAAGAACATAAAACAAATATACACAAAGATTTTCCCCTAGATCTCAAAACCGAGACTACCATGTTGACTTTTTCATTATATTCCTTTCAATGTTACAATACATATTATATATGTCGAAGCATTTATAAACTTCAATCCATTAACCTTGGATTAGAACATAATCGTAGTTCCCTTGACCAGATCTACAAAATACCATGGGCAAAAAACTATCATGCCCAAAACCATGTGCAAAACCCATGCACAAAACCATAGGTAGGTCCGCTCACCTATTATAGAGTCCAAAAAAAAAATCTCGGGGCATTGCCCCAGACCCCGTTTAGGGGGGCACCCCCCCCCCCTCCCTACTGCGCCCAATGCAATGAACTATGGGGGGCGCAACACACACCCAGCAAACCTATAGTAATGAAATAAAGATTATTTGTTTGTAAATTCTAACAAAGTCACTTGGTTGTAAAACTTACCAACACTCCATTCCTCATTTTGCTTTGCTTTGATCCCTCGTCGGGCATTACACAGAAAATATTAGATTAAGTTTTATCTATAATGTAAAAAAACATATAAGACTATTTACCAAAAAGTGAAATTGATTAAAAACATGTCAACTCTTATTACTTGTAAAATGTTGCATGAAATTGGAATACCTACAAAACTAAAATGTTTCCTGAAAAAATTGTGTTCGTGTCGGTGTGAGGTAAAGCTTATCAAAGTAAAAAATAATTAGTATTTCAGATATATAAATTAAGTTGATATCATAGTTAAAAATGTTTTGTGTCAATTAAATTTTCTCAAAGTAAAAAACATAAGTATTCTTGCTATATAAACCATCATAGATTCATTTTAACTTGAAATCTACCAAGGGTCAAGAAAGATCAAATATCTTAAGACACGGGCCTCTTTTTTAATGCAAAACTTGGGAAAAGATTTGCACCTCAAAAGATTTGATCCCTCTTGGTGCTTGGTAGATCCAATGATGGTTTTCCTCGTTGTTTTATGACAATTGAGTTATGAGAGGTTTTCCCACACTATATTATATAGAATTTTTTTATAAAAAATAGTTGTATATTATGAGAAAAAATGTTTTTCATCTAGTATCTCAGTAAAATTTCAAACTTTACAAATCCTTTCCTTTTAGGGTGTTTTAGGTTTTCTTTGCCTCCCACATTTACTATGAAATTCATGTGAGTTTGTTTTTATTATTGTAATATTTATTTTCTTCTTGAAGTCAATAATAGTAAACAAATTGCTTTGATCTTCTAACTTGGAGTTAAAGGCCTATTTATAGCAAATAAGAAAATTATTTTCACAAGTAAATAATTATGAAAAATATATTCCCTGTACTTTGTGAATTAAGATAATCACAAAAGCAATTAAGAAAAAATCAAACAATCATAACCCAAACATCCATAAACCTTTATTTATTTATAATATATACATAGTGCATCCCTTGGTATGTACAGTCCAAGTTTACATCAAAATCATGAGAATGTTACAACAATGATCAGGCATCATTGACCACTGCTACATCTTTAGAACCCACAATGCTTGATTGATCCTCAAAAACATCATGTCCAACTTGGCATCAGAGACTCCTCATAACATGAAGTTTCTCTCTAATTTGTGCAAAATCTACCATTATGATATTTGGGTTATCATCAGTAGTGGTGCGAGTATGAAAACACCACTCAATCTCAGATAAACTCAATTCTCCAATCCCATATGAACTCAATTCTCCCTTTTTTGTGATTACATGCCTCATGTGCATTGAAAATAAGTTGAAGGGAAATTCAACTCATTGACTCTAGTATCAGTCATTTGTTTCTCTCAAAACTCACACGATTAGAAACATCACCTTCATTTGCCTTTGCATTTCATTCCTCAGAGGCACCGTTCAAATCATGCTCTTTTGAGTTCTTATTACACTTTGATATTATGATGGTATTATGCTCATGTTAGGAAAGATAATATGTAAAGGGTAATTTATAACCATGTCACTTACACATGCAATTATCAAAAAAGAATCGCCCCCTAGGGGTAGCTCACCATGGCAAGCATGTGTTATGAAAATTTATTTGAGCAATGAGGTGCTTTGTTGAAATCCCCCAATCATCAAACCCATGTGTCATCCTAGGGGGTGGGTGGTTATACCTAGAGGTTATAGTGGCAGCAGTCAAAATCGGTCCCGTGTCATGTGAGTACATCCCTGACCTAATTATAGATTCCTCTAGGATTACAAAAAAAAAAAATTTATTAAAAAGTTATTTGTAAATCTTATGATCACTAATGATTAGATTTAATTGCACGTCAAGTGATAATCTCTCAGTTTTTAATCATGATTTCTTACCATATTCCCATGCAATTAATTTCCATATCAAAATTAGTTTCCATAATTTCCATATTTAAATAGGTGGAGAGACTATGGATCCAAGAATCGACAACCTCTCCCTTCATTAGGTTGAAAAAATTGCTCAATTAAAAGCATGGATCCAACTACATGAACCTTAGAGGGTGTTTCTACTGCTGCAAATTGATTAGTTCATGGAGAGCCATGTCGAAATCCTGGATTGGAAATTCCTCTAGTGAGTTATCAGATAAGGTTGCTTTACGAGGCAACATGATTTTCATCCACCCAAATGGATCGAAATGTAGATCTGAGTGATGAGATGGCTTTGATTGCCTTGAGAAAGGCACACTGGGAAAGTCGTTGAACAACTAGGGGTGTGGAACTGTTGACCCATGGGTCTATGGAAAAAAAATTGAATAGATGGATGACTTCTTGTCTTCTCCTTGATATTGAGCAGCAATTTATTGAGATCTTCCACTCTAACACCAATTGATGTACATGTAATCCTGAAAATTATTAATCATACATGACACAATGAAAACAACAAAGATATAAACAACAAGATCTTGAAAATAATGCCACCATCAAGGTGCCTTATTATGAACTTATTACAAATAGTTTTGCATGGAAACACCAAACATTAGTTAGATATTTCCTTTCTTATTTTAAGTTTCCCAACTAGTCTGCATGAGAAAGATCAAATACATTATTTGATGTTGCCTTCCTCTTTATGAGTTGGCCCGGAAGGGGTACGCCTTTCTTGGTTGCCCATAATAAATATGTCACCTATCAATTACTCCATGTCCCAATTAAAAAGAGAAAATTATAAGTTGATTAAAGGTTGTCAATAATTATACTTTAAATAATACCATCATTATCATTACAAAAGTTGGTAGCTTTTCTCAATTGCATGTTACAAGGACTTTACCATCATGTAAGCTAACCAAACCAAGTACACTAGTTGTCTTAAGGCTAAAACATGTCCACCATTTTTAGTTAAATAGTTTAAAGAAATGTGAGTTAACATGGCTCCTAGGAAAAGGTCTAAGTCTAAGAAAGAATCCAATGAAGAACATTATGTACTTAAGAATTTTGCATATGACAATAAAGATATATTTGAAACTATCCTCGCTAATAAAACCATAAATACATGAGGAATGTGATCATATATAATTCTAATGGCAACCTAAAAGAAACACATGTGTGTATAGGTGAGCTACCTCAACCCATAATGCCCTAAACTCATCATTTCTCAAAAATTGTCCTAATGTGCTCTAAACTATATGACCTAATTGAAAGAACAGAAAAATATAAACAGGGAAAAGACATTATGTTATTAGTTAGAGAGGAAGATTTTGCAAATATGTTAGCCATATCAAAATTGTTAGAATTGATTAATGAAGAGGAGTTAGAAAGACATTTGAATTATCACTAGAAAATTTGAAAATGGAATTCTTGTTAAAACTCGTGGCATAAGGGTTTATGTAGCTGAGAATAAATCATCAATTAAAACCAAGATGTTTAAAGAATTTGTTCAAAGCATTATAGAAATTATATGCACTGTCCTTGGTTGTGGAAATGATAGTTTGGTTGATGGACATGTAGTACGGTTGCTACACAAAATAGTTCATTCTACCAAGTTTAATTATGTTGCATACCTTACCCGTCAAGTTCATGATTGGTTTGAAAACCTAGAATAAAGAGAATGTTTTAGGTATTTGTCTTACATTGTTTATCTTTTCTTGGAAAATCAAGCAACATATTTTGAACATTTGGGGTTGCAGAGGAAATACCAATAGGGACAAAATCATTATAAATAAAATAAAATTGTTGTACATTGAAAGCCATGGTTATGATGCATCTTACATAGTGTAACCATCCCACTTCAATTCCTTAGGTTCCCTTAAGGAAAATGAGGGGGAGCCTCGAAAAAAAATCCACTTTCACACTTCATTTCAAGACCCAAAATTAGGGTAACCATTGAAAGCATCCCTTTAAGAGATTTACAATGATGTAAACTTTTCTCACTTATGATTTATAGGCATAAAACTATGCCCTTATGAAATTACTTTAACATTTTATGACCATGCCAACAATATGCATGTCTAAGTGAAAATAATGCACACCCATCCCCTAAGAAAATGGACACAAGGATTATTGTGTCGGCAATATGCATGCTTATCATACTAAATTCACACTACAAAGCTTCCACCAATGCACACTGCTAGGCACAAAAGTGCACGCCCAAAGCCAAAAATGCAGACCCAACCTTTGAGAGAATGCCCATTGGGGTTACCATGCCCACAATATGCACAGTTAACATATTGAATGCATGCCACAAGGCTTCGACCAATGCACGCATAAAGGCACAAAAATGCATGTCCAACAAACAAAATACATGCCAAAGGCATGCAGGAAACCCAACCCTTAAAAAAATTCCCACTCGTATTACCATGCTCACTACTACGCACACATGGCATACTAAATGCACACCACAAGGCTTCGACCAATACACTCCCAGAGGCACAAAAATGCACACACAAGGCACAAAATGCATACCAAAGGCATATTGGAAATGCATGTTCAAGCCTTAAGAAAATACCCATTGGGATTACTATTCTCACAATATGCATGCCTAGCATATTAAATGTATACCACAAGGTTTCCACCAATGCATGCCCAAGGCACAAAATACATGCCCAAACCTTAAGAAAATTCCCATTGGGATTAAGGAGAATGCATGCTCAGCACTAAGCAAGATTCTTGCAAGAATTAAGAGAAATGCGCACCCAACACTTAAGAGAAATGTCCACTAGGCTTAAGAGAAATATACAATCAACACTTAAGAGAAATGTTTGTTGTCCACCATTGGCATTGACTCTTTATTGATCTATAGGAATGTTTAAAGCCTTGGAGATAACATTACAAGGAATAACCCTTCTAATTTTTAGGGAGGCGGTACTCCTTTGCTATATGATATTAAAAATACACAAAGAAATACATGCCTAATATAGGACCAAAATAAAGATATGAAGAGAGACACTTTGCATTCTGCGTTTGTAAAAAATTACTATGAGACACCTCAAGGGAGTAATTAAACATTTCCAAAAAACTTAATCACTGATCCATTAAATTTGATCAACACTCTTTAAGAGCTTTCCAACAATATTATGTTCACTTATGATTTCGAAGCACAAAATTATGCCCTTTTGAAACTCTCTTATACCTTTTGCGACCACGACTAGAATATGGATGCCCAACAAATGAAATACATGCCACGAGGCTTCCACCAATGAAAACTGTAATATAAAATAACCTTGCAGGTTCACAAGAAAATTTTGTTTTGTAAAGAACCCCCAAAATACTCCCTAATTTTATTTTATTTTAAATATTTTCATGCTAACTAACATTCCTTGTACTTGGAAATGTTTATGGTAACGCCGCTCTAGGGTTTCAAATTGTTGTTCGTGTGCTACAATGATCAGTTTCCTACTCATTCACGCCTCTATCGCAGCCCCTGACGCCACGTTCTGACTAGTCGGCCCCATGTTAGGGCCCTCCATGGGAGGGGGATCGACCCCCTCCTTCAAAGCGGTCTTGGCCGGCGCACATCACTCAACCGTAGGCCCCTTTGTCAATGCAGGCAACCTCAAAGGAAAACAACTTGAATTGTCAGCACTGAGAGCCCAATGACAAACACGATTGAAAGGATGATGCCTCCCCAAGGCCACAAAGAATCCCAGAGTGGTGATCCTTAATCATCGCTTGAAGCAATCTAGGCAATTCATGCAAGATCATGCCATCATTTGAAAATTCATGGGCATTTGGCCTTGATAAGCTGACATATTTCGCTGGATTCAACTCAAATGGTAGCCGAAAGCCCCATTTTACCTTCGCTTTAAAGCCAAAGGTTTCTTCATAGTCATCTTTTAATATCTATAGGGTCGTAAGTGCATCATGGAAAATGGGCTCTATTTTATGAACAATGTTGGCTTGTTTATGTGCCATTGGGAACCCTACTATAACCCGGAGAAGGAACAGTTCCTTGCAACCTCCATTTGGGTGATATTGTACTCTCTACCAAAAGACTTTTGGGAAATGGAAATTTTGTAATCAGTCAATAACTCAATCGGCGACTTTGTCCAAGTCTCAAAGATCACACAGTGACAATGGTTCTCCTCGTACACCTGCATCTGTGTGTACATGAACATATCCCAAACCCTGCCACAGTCTGTGGAAATAGAGTAATAGGATGAAATTTGGTCTCAACCATTGGATTATGAGCATGTTCCCTTCAAGGGCATACTTTTTCATGAGTATGGAAACCTGTTCCGGGATTTCCCCCACTAGGCAGTTGCTCCCCCCCCCCCCCTAAATCCCTCCTAGATGGTTTTCAGGAAGTCCCAAGGCAACGTCTTCCACCCAACAAATTCCCTCCTCCCCAGGCATTGCCAGGCGCTACCCATAATACATCATGCCCTTCTACGTCAACCCACAATCGTCCCCCTAGCAACTGCTTCAGTCTCCCAGTGGAACTGAGTGAGAAAGAACAGTCAGTGACACTTGTCAAAGCACCTCCACCTCAAGTAGAAATGGAGGTTGAGGTCAGCCCAAAAAACCCTAAGCAGAAACAACTAAGCAAACGTAAGTCCCCTGATGCGCATCTAGCGGGCAAATAATTACATCAATTCCTCACCCAATTTCGTCATTCCTTGGAGCATGATGTCAAATTGGACCAACTCAACTCTGATGAACAAGTAATGGTTACCTACCTTCTCATTTGGGCCAAGGATGGATTGGCAAAAATCCCCTAGGACCAACTAGATCAATTCCATCAAATATACAAGGATTGAGAACAACACCAATCTATAATGGATCCCCCACCCCCCCTTTAGATGGCTTTGGCCATCCCGAAAGGTGAAACATCCAGGAGGAGAGTGGAATCTGGCTCAAACTTTAAGAAAAAAGGTAGGTGACCCACTAGCGAGTTGATAGGAGAAGCAGGGGCCATCTTAGTTATTTTAAGACAAGCAAATGTCCTGACAGATACTACCAACTTTCTCTTCCATCCCTTCCTCGATGAAGCTGGTATCCTGAAACATAAGAGGCCTCAAATCCAAGGGTAAGTTGAGGTACTTGAAATATTGGATCCAAAAAGATAAACCAAATATCATATTACTACATGAAACTAAAGTAACATGAGAAAAGCTTAGCTAAATCACAAGTAAAGGTTGGCTCTTGGCAGAATGTATGGCTTTGGATGCAAAGGGGTTGTGCCGATGGGTTGGGAATCCTCTAGGATTCCATATCTATTTCCTTCAAGAATTTGATGTCCTCCCCTAACACCCTTTCGGGTAAGTTTGAGTGCATTGGCTCCGTCGAAAAGGTTTGGCTCAATAGCGTCTACGGCCCGATGCTACCAAGGGAAAAGATGGTCTTCTTAAGAAATCTGTGATACCTGAAGGATATGTTGGGTAACACTAGCTAGATTCTGGTGGGGGACTTCAACTTGATTAGGGACCTTGGAGAAAAGAAGGGAGGAGTTAGAAGGTTAAACTCAATCTCCTTATCATTCCAAGAGACGATCCAAGACCTAGGCGTCGAGGATGCAAACTTTTTGAATGACATTTATACATGGAACAACAGGTGGGGAGGTAAGCACCATATATCTTCATGACTAGATCATTTTCTCATTTCTAATTATGTTCCTCAGTGGGATCTCTTTTTACAAGCCTTTATCCTCCCTTGTCTTGGATTAGATCACTGGCCCATTTGTCTGGAGATCGACTTAAGAATGACCCCACGAAATTGTCCAATCCGATTTGAATCCTTCTGGTTAGATAAGACAGACTTTATTTCCAAGATTGAAGCATGGTGGAAAGAGATCAGATTCATGTGCCAAAACTCAATGGAAAATTTCCAACTCAAACTAAAGGAACAAAAAGGGAAAATCAAGGAATGGAACCTCCCATAATTTGGAAATATACATCAGGAAAATTTACGGTTGGAAGACACTATGTGGTCAACCCAGTAGAAAATAATTCTAGAAGGGCACTCATAGGACCTGGCTTCCCAGGAGGGGGTGGTTCTCAATGACCTTGAACAATGAAGAAAGTAGGAGGAAATCTTGTGGAGGTATAATCCAGAGTTCAATGGCTAAAGGAGGGGGAGCGCAATACAAAATTTCATAGAACCATGTTAAAGCATAGATAGTTTAACCATATCTTTTCACTCAACGACTATGATGGGAGGAGACTTGTGCAGCATGAGGAGATATCGAATGAGTTGATCGAGTGTTTCCAATCTCTATTCATGGAACCCACAGTATATAGAAGCAATTCCATCGCCCGTATTAAGCAATGCATCTCGAATTTAATATCATATGATCAAAATGAGGCCCTCGTGCGGGAGGTCTCCTATGCTGAAGTGGAGGAAATAGTTCGAGCTCTCCCTACAAACAAAGCACCAAGCCCGGATGGATTCACATCTGAATTATTCAGAGCAAGATGGTGTTGGGCCGCTAAATTGTCATTCTTATTACCATTTCTTAACATATATTTCATCCATTCATACCATTCTTTTATCACATTATTTATCATAATTTATCATTTAATCCCATTTTATAATTATTTATACTCTTATGGAAAAGTACTATTTATTCTCCTTTATTTTTAATAAATTGAATATTATTATGAATTATTTTGTAAATGATGGTTTATTTAATGAATTTCTTATAACTCACGATATTAGCCTCCAAGATCTCTTTCAGATTGCAAATTTGATCTTCAAGTTCATAATTAAATATTCTAACTCAGAAATTTGTTGGAATAACAAGTGACAATTTTGCGTTGGACATTTTAGGCAAACGAGAAGAATACTGAAAATCTGAGACATGGGTTTTGTGCATAATAGACCAAAATAGTTTGTCAGCAAGCAGTTTTCCAAAATTCGGTCTTCATTGGGAGAAACACAAGGTTCTTCGAAGGACATATTCGTTGATTTTCTGTTGTGGCCGTTTTCCAAATTTCCTCAATTGCAATAATCAGATTCGACTTGTTACAACTGAATCATGGTGGAAATATCTCTTAGATTTTGTAATTGGTTGGTTGGAAATTTCCCTTTTGTATCTTGTATATTTAAAGAACACAAATCAGAGAGAGAAAGGAGAAGATCATCATCTTGTCTCTATAACTTTTAATCATCATAATACATAAATATTGTGTTTTTGTTACATGCGTTATCTGATTTAGTTTCCATTAAGTTCTTTCTCTTCCTGCGCCCTGCTAGGGAGGAAGGGCCCTCCTCTTTAGCAAGGATTGCAGCGGTTAAGGTAGCTGTATATACATATTTCTATTTTATTTATGTATCAGTGGAAGTGTTGTTGCTATTATTTTAGTTGTGAATAGATTTGCTTCAATTCTAATGTTTTATATGATGTTACACATATGAGATTAGAGATACATGTTGGGTAATTGTTGTGTGGCTTTCTAGGACAGATTAATTAACGTGTGATTACAGTTTTGTAGATCATTTTATTTCTGCATGAGTGATTTCCTTCCAGCATTTACTTCAGCAACGATTTCCTTTATTTGGATTTGCTTCTGGTTGGGTGTATCGGCATAGATAGTGCAGCTGTTATTGAAATAAAATACATCCCTGGATTGGTAATTTATGTGTTATGTTTTAGTCATTTAATAGTGATTAATACAACCCAAACATTTTGGCGCCATTGCCGGGGATGGCAGTGATGATCCAATCAACCAGAGTTGTTTGTTAAAGGATAGAGTGTACCCAGTTTGCAATTATCGGGCGGTAAGACGAGAGGTAAGAACCTGTGCAGTGCTCTAACGAACTTGAGCGGGTTCACCAATGCTACACTGGGGCACTTAGAGGTGCAATTTCTGTGTGTTTTTTTAGCGTGTCTCCAGCGACACAATTGTCAGGCGATAAGACAAGAGGTAAAAACCTGTGCAACGCTCTAACGAACTTGAGCAGGCTCACCACTGTCTTGCTGGGACACTTAGAAGTGTGAATTTTTAGGTGTTTTCTTTAGGGTGTCTTCAGCTATACAGTCGTTGGGCGGTAAGACGAGAGGTAAGAACTTGCACATCGCTCTAACGAACTTGAGCGGGCTCACCACTGTAGAAACTGAAGTACTTGTAGGATGACTTGATACACATAGGGTCCATGTGTGCCAGTAGGACGACAAAACAATCCACAAACACCCCCCACTCTAAAAAGCCCCCAAAATTCATGGGATGAGGTCAAAGAACAAAGCATCAACACAATATGGAATCGAGTCGAAGAACTTCACTATATAACAACTATGGGAAATCAAGACTATATTGAAGACTAATTTCACTCTGTTGTTTGCTTGCAACATCACTCCATACTTCAGCAATTCTTGGCACCATCCTTAACAGGAAAGTTAGTCTCTCATACCCTAATACTTATTAGCATACATCTTTCAATTATGGGTATGTGCATACTTGAAGTCTTATTTCGAAAATGGCTTCATTGGAGGTACTCCTATACGTCAGTATCTTTTATTTTTCAAGGTATAATAGTGTAGTGTATAAAATAGAATAAATGAAGACATAAATAAATAAATTTATTTATATTTAAAAATAGTTGTTTTTGTTGCAACATGTTGTGAAATTTGACATCGATGATCAATATTTGAATTTATTTATGTATGTAGATGTGTTATATTGGAAAATGAAATTTCTACAAACGCTCATATTCATTTTGATCACCTTCTTGGAAAAATTCCTTGATTATCATATCTTATGGCTTGCGGGCTTGATGAAAATTCTGGAAAAACAATTGGTACAGTCATGTTTTAAGAGACCAAATGGGCATATTTTCATGACCTGTTTCTATCCTACATAGCCCTTTATATCTACTTTATAACCCAATTTTAATCACTCGATTTAGATTTGAAACGGAAAAGTTATGACCAAAACAATGGTAGGATGTCTAGTAGGTAGCTCAAGAACAGAGTTGGGACAATACGTTTTTGGAGGCCTAAATGACTAGATTTTGGAAACTTGTTTCTATGGGATATTACCCTATGAATCTAATTTACAATGCAACTTGAATCACTTTATTTCGATATTTTATGAGAAAGTTATGACCACAATACTGACTGTTTATCGTAAATCAACACTTTTGAAACTTTGTTTTCCTGGATGTTCACTAGTGTATTTGATCCATAAATTATTATTCCCTTAAAAACATGTTACTATTGGGGATATATATATGAATATAATTAAATCTCCAATTTGAATCAGTTCAATCCGTCATCGAATGAAAAAGTTATGCTTAAAATATCAATTGTTGGTCTAAGCTAGAAAATAAAAAATGACTCTGTTATGTAGGTTGTTCTAAGAAAATTTAACATATCATTACATGGAATTTTTAAAACCTATTTCTATTAGATACATCTCACTTAATTGACTTTCATTTGGCTTTGGAATCACTCAAATCGGACAAAAAATAAAGAAGTTATGATTGAAACACTGTTGGTTAGTATGGTTGGCCACCACTCTACCGCGGGTAATAAATTATTTTTTCTTTGTTTATATTTCCATGGATTTGTTTTATAGAGTGACTACTTGTTATTTTTTTTGCATATTTCTTGAATTGGGAGAGCCTGCAAATCTCTCTTCCTCCATGATTTTATGTTTTATTGCAGGTAGATGCTCGTTTTTTTGCAGGTCCCAGGAGAATAAGTGAGGTCAATTTATGAACAAGTGATTTTTGAAGACAATGATAATGAAATGAGAACATTTTCAAAGAATTTTCCTCACACGAAAAAAAAACAACATGAATACTCTTCATCACTTAACAGATTTATAACATGAGAAATGAGGAATTGATTTCCATTTGAAGATCTGAGTCATTTCCAAAAAAGCATTTTTCCATTCACTCACTATTCATAAACAACATTGTTGCAACAAAAATCATAACCATTGTACCTTAAGTTATTTATTTATTTATTGGTTTTCAATAAAGGGGCGTTTATTTTCTGATTTCTCTTATATTTTTATGCTTCAACTATTGTTTACTTTAAGGTCACATTTTTGTTTTGTTCTCAAAATAAAAGAAACGAGTTCTTAAAGTTTCACGATGTTGTTACTCCAGAAAATTTTTCTAAGTGTTGGATGATGTTACACTGTTAGTGTTGTTACTCCATTACTGCTGTGACTCTGTCACTGCTGTTACACTGTCAGTGTTGTTACTCTGCCACTGTTGTTATTCCATCACTGTTGTTACTCTTCTGGTGCTATTACTCTGAAAATTTTTTCTAGTATTCGGTGTTGTTACTCCAGGAAATTTTCTAAGTGTCTAATGTTGTTACTCCTCTAGTGATGTTACTCCATGGTGATATTTTTCTAAGTACTTGGTGTTGCTACTCCTCTAGTGTTGTTACTCCGCCAATGTAAGTTTCCAGGTACTTCCTTGACCGACTCCGTGGATTTCATTGGTATTTTACTTATGACATGACCAACTATGATTGATGACGGACATACTTTAGTTTGGGGGAGGTCTCGTATTTAGTAGTAAGGATGATTATTATGATAAGTCTTGTCAGGGAATGTTTCACTCTTAATTCCTCATTATTTTGTAAAGTGACTAATCCTCCTTCATGTCACCTTCCTAACATTGTTCTTTTTCTCCTTCCCCTGTTATTACCTAAGTCATGGTTTTTGTTACCACATCACAACTATTGTTGTTGGCCAATTTTCACGTTGAATTCAACATATGAAGGTCTTTCTGATTTGTTTTTCTCTTTGGTGAATGGGAAATACTTTTAATGATCTAGGCCCTCTTTGACATAATGATTGGGTGGCCAATTTATCTTTGTTTATCTATAAACGTAATCTTATTTTTAAGGAACAATTATGCAAAGACGATTTCATTATGCCAGCTTTCAACTTTCCTAATGGGTCAAGTCCCTGATCTTGTAAAATTTATGATGATTACCACAAAATTGTATTTAAATCTTTTCACCATTATCTAATGAACTGTTCTTCAACCCCAATCTCAACAATGAAAAATATATTTATCGGCAGTCATTTGAAGGTTATAGTTTTTGAGAAGAAAAACTATCAAAGTTGAAAATAGTTACTATACAACTTTTTACGCCATCCCTAGCTCTTAAGGAGCTGACCTGCCACCCCATCTATTAAGTAATCTTTTATTGATTAACAATAACCATAGTTGAATTCTAAACGTAAATAGTCAACTAAAGGATAGGAGGTCTCATCACGAGCCGAACTACCATGATCATAGGTCCTAATAAAGTGACATTACCACTGTTGGTCACCAAGCCACGGTAATGGCCTTCGGTCATAAAACTGAAGGAAAAGAGGTCTCATCACAAGCCGAATTTTTCACTTTTGTTAGCTCCCGTGAATGGCATTGTTATTAACTGGTTACCATGCTAGAACAATGATCTTTAGTTGACATCTAAGTAAATTGAAAGGCTTTTTGTAACTATGTACTTATTTCTAATAGATCGGACACTAGCATCTCAACGGGTTAAAAATGCATCCTTTTCGAGGCTATGGACAACTGCTGGTAGCAGTGGCTATGCCTATGGTATAGAAGTTAATTTAATACTATAATCTACTTGGTTACCTTGTTTTCTCATAGCCGATTTCCGATAAAGCTGATTGTTGCATGTACAGGGTTTTCCAGAACTCACGGTTCATGGGGTAATATTTAATCGGTTCTTAGATGATGGTGGTTATGGTTTATATCTATTATTAAGTGATAAATATTTGCTTTACATGTCAGGGATGAAACTTTTAGGATATTTGATAGTTGACATTTTGTATCATCTAATCCATCATTCCTTTATTCTACAAGTATCATATCTTTAACCAAAGATAGTTGTTTTTCTCAATCAATCACCATTTATTCATTGCTTAACAACACCACTACTGTTTTTACATGGAATAAAGAGGCCTAATTCTGATTTTGAATCCCAGGTAATTGGAAAAACCTTGAGAAGAATAATTTCTATGCTAATAACAACCAAAGCTTATGGGTATATGGAATGCATATTTTCTCTTCTTATCCATTATTATCCCATGCCATTCAAAATATGATTATGTCACTTTTATATGTAATGAGGTAATTAAAGTGATGAATTACTGATTAAGGATACTCATGAAATGTTTTATAGATGACGAGGAAATTAATCAGTTTGGTGGAAGGAAATGCTGGTACACTTTTTGATTACTTTTTCAGCTTACATGGCTTCCACCTTCCGCATCACTTTCAGCATTAGCTTCAACAAATGTCATTCCATAAATGTCATTCCACATTTTTACGAAGGTAAAAATTGAGGTAAAACAACATAACTTTTTTATTTATTAAAAGTTTAGGAGAATGTCATGAACAACCATTGAGCATTATTCACCCATATTTTTGAACCATTATTTCCCCTTCTTTACCACTTCCCATTTTTCAAAAACAAAAAATCCTTCAGTTTGGGGGATTGTTACTTTCATTATCATGAACATTCCATTAATATTCTTTACCATCCATCAATCTCCTTATTCATTCTCAAAATATCCCTTATTCCATGTTGTTATACACCAAACAAATATTTCAGCCATGATTGTAGCAACCACCTCAATTTGTTTTCTAGTGTAACATGAGGGCATGCTAATTATCCAGTTTGGGGGAAGGGTTGTTATGCATGATGAATGATTTCTCATTATTCCTCATTTAAGGTATACAATCCTAATTGATTTTTGTATATCCTTAAAACTATTAATTGGATTCTTGTGATTTTTGGACAACAAAGAAGCATCATTAAACCCATAAAATTTCAAGCGAAACCAATTTGTAAATTCCAAAAAAAATAAAAAATCATGCGTTATTACCTACAACCATTTTGCTGACATATTGAAATTCGTTCATTGCTTTGATTTGATTTTCGGATTGGATTTGCTTACAAAATTTCAGCAAAATCTGGTTTGTAATGAAGTTTGTTTTTACTTGTATCAAACTTTGTTACAACTTCATATGGTTGAAAGTAAATATGAAAATTGTTTTAAGAAAGCATTTGGGGAACGAAGCCTTCTCTTCCATCTTTATCATGCGTTGGGGTGACATTGTGATTATTGTACTACAACTTGGTTAATGCAAAGACATTGGGTTGCATGAGGACATGCAACATGTTCAGTTTGGGGGAGATGTTGGGCCGCTAAATTTTCATTCTTATTACAATTTATTAACATATATTTCATCCATTCCTAACATTATTTTATCACATTATTTATCATAAATTATCATTTAATCTCATTTTATAATTATTTATGCTCTTATGGATAAGTAATATTTATTCTCCTTTATTTTTAATAAATTGAATATTATTATGAATTATTTTGTAAATGATGGTTTATTTAATGAATTTCTTATAACTCACGATTTTAGCCTCCAAGGTCTCTTTCAGATTGCAAATTCGATCTTCAAGTTCATAATTAAATATTCCAACTCAGAAATTCGTTGGGATAACAAGTGATAGTTTTGCGTTGGACATTTCAAGAAAACGAAGAAGAATACTGAAAATCTGAGACACGGGTTTTGTGCAGAACGGACCAAAATAGTTTGTGATTGAACAATTTTCCAAAATTCGATCTTCGTTGGAAGAAACACAAGGTTCTTCGAAGGACATATTCGTTGATTTTCTGTTGTGGCCGTTTTCCAAATTTCCTCAATTGCAATAATCAGATTCGACTTGTTACAGCTGAATCATGGTGGAAATATCTCTTAGATTTTGTAATCAGTTGGTTGGAAATTTCCCTTTTGTATCTTGTATATTTAAAGAACACAAATCCGAGAGAGAAAGGAGGAGATCATCATCTTGACTCTGTAACTTTCAATCATCATAATACATAAATATTGTGTTGATGTTACATGTGTTATCTGATTTAGTTTTCGTTAAGTTCTTTCTCTTCCTACGCCCTGCTAGGGAGGAAGGCCCATCCTCTTTAGCAGGGATTACAACGGTTAAGGTAGCTGTATATACGTATTTCTATTTTTTTAATGTATCAGTGGAAGTGTTGTTGCTGCTGTTTTAGCTGTGAATAGATCTGCTTCAATTCCAATGTTTTATATGATGTTACACATATGATATTAGAGATACCAGCTAGGTAATTGTTGTGTGGCGTGCTATGACAGATTAATTGAGGTGTGATTACAGTCTTCTAGATCATTTTATTTTCGCATGAGTGATTTCCTTCCAGCATTTACTTCAGCAGTAATTTCCTTTATTTGGATTTGCTTTTGGTTGGGTGTATCGACACAGATAGTGTAGCTGTCATTGAAATAAAAGACGTCCCTGGATTGATAATCTATGTGTATTGTTTTAGTCATTTAATATTGATTAATACAACCCAAATAGATGGAACTTCCTTGGTTTGGAAATTCATGAGTTGGTAGAAGAGTTGCGCTGCTCTCAAAGACTCTGGTAGGGGATAAATGTAACATTTCTCACGCTGATCCCAAAGAAAGGTGAAACATATGACCCTCGTTGTTTCCGCCCTATTTCCCTCTGCAATGTGATATACAAAATTGTCTCAGGTATTTTTGCTTGATGGCTAAAACCCCTATTAAAAGAGATCATCATGCTAGATCAATCAGAATTTGTGGAGGGATGACAGATAATGGATGGTATCTTGATGACTTAAGAATTTTTTCACTCCTTATCTACTTCAAAATCCCCAGGTATGTTGATTAAATTGGATCTATCAAAAGCTTACGGTCACCTTAATTGGAACTATCTTATATCCATCCTTGAAGATTTCAGTGTCTCCTTCTCGTGGATCAACTCGGTCAAATCTTTGATTGTAACCCCATTATATTCCATCATCGTGAACGAGGCTCCTTCCTGCACCTTTAGGGGATCCCAAGGTTTGAGACAGGGGGATCTTATCTCCCCTTTCTTTTTCAGCATAGTTGCAGAAGGATTGAGTAGGCTTATAAAGGAAGTAGTGGAGTCTCGATCCCTTCAGGGTCTAAAACTCTCCTGGGTGACCCCTCCTATCACTCACCAACAATTTTTTGACAACAATATGTTCTTTAGAAAGCCAACCCTTAAAGATGCCAACAAATTTGGGTTGATTTTGGAGGATTTCCAACAAGCATCAGGAACATTGATAAATGGTGACAAATCTGATATCTTCTTTTTCAACACCCAACCCATGTGAAAATTCATATGGTATGTTCTCTTGGTTTCAGAATAAGCTCTCTCCCAAGCACGTATCTCGGAGTCCCTTTGGTTTCTAACTCCTTGAAAGTCTCGCACTGGAAATATATACTAAGTCGTATCGACCGAAAGCTCTCCAGTTGGACCTTTTGAGTCTTAGACTCTCATGGATGGTTAATCCTTATGAAATATGTACTTCATGCTATCCTGATTGATCAACTCTCGGCCCTTCTGGCTCCCTACAGAATATATAAAGATCTAACTGCCAAATTTTTGAAATTCCTTTGGTTAGGACTGCATATCGGACAAAAATGGGCCTTGATAGCATGGGACAAATTATGCAAACCGAAGGCCCATGGTGGCCTTGGACTCAAGGATCCAGAAATTTTGTCACAGAATCTTAGCGCCAAATTTTGGTGGCATTGGATGCAAGGAGTACAGGAGACTTGGAAGGTGATTTGGTCTTTTAAATATGGCATGGATGTATGGTAGGAGCCCTTAAAATCTCACCACAACCTACTGAATGGATCCTCCATCTAGAATCAGGCAAAAGAAAATTGGGCATTAATTCAGGACCACGGTTTCTGGTAGATTAGAAATGGAATTAAAGCCCGATTTTGGGAAGAGGCATGGATGAAACACCCAAGATTAAATTTGGAAGACAATCTTCAGGATATTCAAACCTTTACCACCGACATAGGAGCGGAGAAAGTAAGATATTTTTGGCATGAATCCAATCAGACGACTAAGTGGAGAGTATGGAATTCTCCTAATCACTAGCCAACGTGAGACCCACCCCTGGATTGGGAGGCCCTCACTCTGATCCTGAGATAATGCCCTATTTTGAACAATGGGGAACCTGAAAAGTTACATTGGGGTCATCTTCCAAAAGGTATGTTCTCTCTCAAAGAGGCTTATTAGAATATATCTAACTAAATTGATCAGGTACCTGATCCCTGATGTAAACATATATGGTACTCAAACTTGTGGCCATAGATTTGATTTTTTCTCTAGCTCATCGAGCACGTTAATATTCTTAGTTGGGATAAAATTAGGAAAAAAGGATTCTGCGGCCCTTCTAGGTGTCCCCTATGTACAAGCGAGGAGGAATCGATATATCACTTACTGGACCTTTGCTCCAAAACTCGAGAACTGATCTGGGAAAAAATTGATTCACTGTTCGGGGTAAGCGATCAATTGGATAATAGTCTGAAAGAATCACTGGAGTAATGTAATTGTACACTCTTCAAGAACCCCATTGTCAACAGAACACGGTGCATCTCACAAGGATTTGTCCTTTGGAATATTTGGAATGCAAGAAATATGATAGTATTCCAATCAGAGCGTATCCATACTAACCAAGTCTAGAAAACGGTGATGAGAAACATTAAGGAAACAATTTTAATCTCCCGTTGGTCAAATGAGCATTGGAAAGCGGCGGACAAGGAATGAGAAATATTTCTCGTGCTAGATCTTAGCCCATACTCTTTCACCTCAAGGTTGGAAGGCTTAAGGAAAATGAAAGACAGATCTCCCAACTCCTTCTCTGGCATTCTTCAATTTGAACTTTAATGGTGCGTCCAAGGGCAACTCGGGACCAACTGGCCTCGGGGGAATAATATGTAATGATATAGGGCAAGCTGTGAAAGTATATGCAGCCTCATGTGGCAGCACCACCAATAACGTGGAAAATTTCCTGGCGTTGGAAAAAGGATTACAAGTTGCAGTGGAATTGGGGGTGACTAAGTTGCAGGTCACGGATGACTCAGAAATTGCGTTTTTCATGCTACAGAAGTTGATAACTGGGATCCCCGGACTGGGTGACAAAGAGTTGATGGTTGGAATTGATTGGAGAACATATTCACTCTAGGCTTCCATCCTTCAAATATGTAATCATTGAGCATGTTGACTGGGAGGGAAACAAAGTGGTAGACAAATTAGTAAACTGGGGTAGTGACCATTAGGACCAAGAAATCTTAAGGGACCTGTCCCCACCCCTACAATATGTTACTCTTGAGAATCTCAATAGGATCATGGATTCAAAAGAGGCCTCCTCGATGGGGGTGAGGAATAGTGATGACGACGTGTTTGAGAGAATGCATGGGAACCTATGGTGAGCGCATGGTCGTAGGTGGGAGGGCCAACCTCCCCATCCTCTCATTATACCTTCAGTACAGGAGGGATTTATGACCATCATGTGAAATTTAATGGTTCCTTGGGTCTCGAGGGTGGTGGTGTTCAATTGAGTTTTATGGAGGGTGGCAAGGGTTGTTGTTGGTCATTCTGCATGTGGGAGAGCTATGGTGTTTGTGGTGAGAGATTTGTGAGGAGAGGAGGTTGTTTTAGAGGTTTCCCTGTCTGGGAGAGGGGACGACATCATTGCCAGCGTTCCCCACCATGTTTTTAGGTAAGCATAATTATCAATTACCTGTTTGGTTTTCATCTTAGTTCATCTGCAAAGGAGAAAGGGCATGATTGTATAGTTTGGGTTGTGATTTGTTGTTTCGGTTTAGTATTGCATTGTTTCAGTCTAGGACGGGTGGTCATAAGTCTCTTATGGAGACAACGGGTAATTATTGACTTCTTTGGCCCTTTCACGGGATTCTGTGATGCTTGGTGGAGTATGTGGAGTGATTGTATTGGGTTCTGGATAGTGTGGCTCGCGATATGTCGTCTCAGGAAGTGGGAAGGCGTTTGGCTTGTGGTGGGTGGTAGTTTATGGTTATTCGTGTTCACTGCGCATTAGTGGCCGGTGGAAAAGTTGATTCGGGTGGTGTTTTTTTCCTTGTGGGCAGGTCCAACTCAGGAAGTTTTAGGTGGGTGGTCCTCTAAAAGTTCTTGTGGAGTTAGGAAGCAAATCATGTGTCTGGTTCCATGATCGGGGGCACTTCTATGCTTAAACGAATCCTAATTTAGGTACCTCAGGGGGTGGCGCATATCTTTATTGGTTAGAACTAGCACGCTGACAACGACGGCTCAAAGCAGGGGGCGTCGTGGTTGACGCTTGAGTCACACTACAATGGGTGGCAAAGGTGGCGGTCAGGAGGGGTGTTCAGGGCGTGGAGGGTCTGCAGCTCGAGGTGGTAGGCATGGGGGTTCAACTCGTCCTGGCATTTCACGGCATTGGGGGCCGGCGTGTCATGGTGGTCGTGGAGATCGACAAAGATGTTACACAGAGCGATGTCGAGATTTGATCCAGTATACTCTTGAACACTTAGAGACCTCAGAGCGGGTTAGGAAGGAGGAGAATGTTGAGCTAATTACCACTCTGAAGAAAATGCATTACTTCAAGTGCCATGTGCAAGAGCGTGCATTGGTGTTTGGTGAGGCCAAAATTTTTTATCTGGGAAAGTAGAGAAGCTGGAGGCTTGGATGGCCCATTTTGAGGAGCATGTCCAATTCTCTTTCCATCCTCTGCCTCCTCTTGAAACAACTCCGGACAACCCAACCTCCATTACCTATGATGATTAGCATGGATATAGGTGTTTTATTTGTTCTATATGTTTACTGGTGCCTATGGCCTCTTAAGTTGTGGATTGTGTCTCTTACAGTTTTTCTGTTTCACTGTCATATGCTGATAGCGGTAGTCAACAAACCTGGTCGAGGTGAGACTACCTGCGTTTTTCAACCGATGTACCTCTTTTTGGAAGAATGAATAGAACTTTGATTTACAAAAAATAAAAATCCTTGTACTCAAATGGTACTCCACATTTCACTAATAATAGTTCACAAGTCTATAACTTGATGTCATAATATTATTTACATTAATGGTTAATTTTTATATTTTCACTTTTCCCTTTTTATTTCACTTATAACTTACTTATTTACGTGGTTTAGATCATTCTTCACTTGCTCATTACATTCTCTTGTCTATGGTTTGAGTTGATGGCAAATTTATAACACAAATTAGCTTTATGGCTACATAAATGAAACATATCCTATTTTACCCCTCTCTTTTCATTTCCACTATATATTGGCCTAACTCGTCGTTAATTTTTCAAGTTCATAATCCAAACATATGATTTTTACTAAACTTCTAGTGTAGGCATAAATCATTTGATTAAAAAAAAACTATACTTCCAAACTTTTATATGTTAACTGTATCACAACCTTACTAAAATTTCAGCCTTTGCATGTTAATTTATGATTAATGTTCTCATATTTGTATTTAAAAATGATATGTCGACAACATAGATATCGAATGTGATGAGATTTGATCTGCCAATCTCGTAGGAAACATTCAACGAGCTAACCATATCTATATTTTTCACACACTATATAAACCTAAGTTCCAATGGTCACCCAATGTTTCTATTAATATTTTATGTTAGACACAATATGACCTACACCATGGTGTTGGCCCTCGTTATTTATCCAATTTTGCTTTAAAAAAAAACACTTAATTTCCATGTTATCCATCCACATACCATCCATATTCACTCTATTTTGACCAATTTATGCATTTCCAGGTATATAAATTATGTTTTGCAATTTTTAGATGTTTTTACAAAAAATGGATTTTAAGTGCATTTTTTGACAGGACTAAACATTCCCGTAATGGCTTCATTGATGTCATACTTGCAGGACACTCGGGCACGAGCTGAGCACATTTCTAGAAAACTTGGGAACTAAGAATGGACGTGCACCTATTAGTTCGGTCAAACCGAGCTAATACAGGCCCGACCAAAGCTGGTCAAACACGACCTGTTATTCTGGAAATCCCTAGGAAATAGGCCAAATTTAGCATTTTATGGGATTTTCCAGATTTTGAGTGATTGGATGAATGAGCTTGACCAGAATATATAGGATAAGGATAGACATGGATGTTAGAGACATTTTAGTTAAGTTTGTTTCATATTTTTCTATTTAAGCCAAGAACATTGAAGGCATGAATATGTAGAATTTGTATGATTTCACTTTGATATTTCTGAACTTTGAGAGCTAATTGAAGAACCAGTTATATCTTCTTTTCTGCTATTCTATATGGTGAATTCTTGATTAAGTTTCAGTAGCTGAGAATTATTTCAGTGTGCGAGGCAAGGGTGGAGGCTCCCCACACTGAGCCAAGTGCACTTGCTGGTTAATTTAGTTGCAATTTCCTGAACTAGTTTTGTTTCATGTTTAATCCGTTAATTAGATATATGATGATATGTTATGGTTGCTGATGAATCTTAATATTGATTCTAATTTTCATATTAAGGGTCATACCAATGTTTAATTTAAACTCTCCTTCTATCTGATCAGAGATTAGAAACTAGAATTCATCTTTTTTGCTTTTAAGTGATTTTTGAATTTCCAGTTTTCTTACAATGGCATTAATGATGAATGAATTTATAAAGAAGGACAACAAGGACTTCCTTAGTTAGGAGCCTCTTCTATTATTATTTTATGCATCTTGAGCTATTGTTCATTAGTGATTTTGGTTTCTATTCATGAAGTAGTATTGTAGAGAAGGTCAACCAAGTTCTCCTAAGTTAGGAGCTTCTTCTTCTGCTTATTACATATTGAATTAGAAATTATTTAGTTAAGTTTTATATTTGTAACACGCATTTCCTTTAAATTCAATAATCCATCTTCTAAACTTGACTGTAGTTGGAATCCACATATTTTGGAGATGCTTCCAATTTTTACAAAATCGGATTGATAATAAAATACTTGTGTTAGTTTACCCCGTAAACAGACCCAACATTTTTGGCACCGTTGCCGGGGAAGCATATTTAAAAGTAGTAAAAAAAAGTATAGTTTTTCTTTTAAATTTATGTTTCTTTATGCCTAGAGATAGAGATAAGAAGGGCAGATTCAAAAAAAAAAAAAAAAACATCCACAGGACTAACAACACCAGTTGCTGGAAGACCTACTCTAGAGGAGTTAGAGGAAAAAATAGAGATCGGGACAAAGATTAACTCTAATTGAAAGACATATCTTGTTGGCCTTGGAGGTAAAAAGAAAGCAATCACCAAAATAAACTCTTTTCCTATGAAAACAAAAGGAAACAAGAAAACCAATTGTTGAACAATTAGAACAACCTATCCTTGAACAAATTAAGATAGTTGAGGAAACACCAAATCAACCTCATATTAAAACATTACAAATATCTGAAAAGGAAATAAATGAAGAAGGAGAAGGATCAAATATGCCAATTATGACTCCTGAACATAGAATTGAATATGAGAGACAACAAAGAGAATGGAAAAGGAAAAGAGAGGAAGAAAGGAAATTAGAAGCAGAGAGAAAGAGGGAGGAAGACAGAAGAATAGAAGCACAAAGAAGGAGAGAGGAAGAAGCAAAAAGAGAAAATGAAAACAAAAGACTACATGATAATGAACAAGAAAATGATAATGATCAAGAAGCTAATTTTGGCTTTCTAATATTCGACACAAGAGCAATACTAGGAGAGGAAGTGAAAATGAAAAACATTCCACCTTCTGTATTGCCCAAATTTTATGGAATGTCAACAGAAGATCCTGATTCATTTATGTTTGAATTTGATATCTTATGTAGAACTTATGGATACACATATGACACACAAAAGCTTCGTCTCTTTCTTGCTACTTTGAAAACAACAACATTACAATGGTTTATGGGTTTAAGAGAACATACCATTGTGTCTTGGTATGATATCAAGCCTACTGCAGGGCTAAAGACTCAAAAGAATATATTTTTAGAATGACACAACAAGAAGATGAAAGTTTGGAGGAGTATTAAGAAATATTTCTTTACAATCTACAAAAATCCAAACAACACTCTCTGAATCCCCATACCATCCGCACAATTTTTCTTAAGGGTATTAGAGATGAATACTTAGATATTCTCATGTGATGGGCAAACGAGATATCTCAAACCTACCATTTGATGAAATTTATGAACTTTGTCAAAAATATTCTAGGGGAAGATCAAAAAGTGGAAAAAGGGATGTCACATCAAGAGCTTCCAAATCTGCAGCAAGTGGAGTAACAAGAGCAGAAATAGGAAGTTTATTAGAAAAATTTAAAACAGAGCTCTTAAGCACTTTGGGAACACAAGTAGATGTTTTAAAATCAAAGAAGAAGAAATAAGAACAAGATCAAATCTTAGCAATCTTTTGTCCAAAGTGTAGCTAGAAACATCCACTTAGAGAATGTCCTTTGCAAGGTATAAAAGTGTGTCGACTTTGTACAGAGAATCATGCAACTAAAAACTGTCCAAAATTGAAAGAGTTGCAAATGGAAGAAGTACAAGGGGTAGATTCTCTCTACTATATGGCACCAAGGAGACCTTGGCAACCAAGGATGCCTCAAAAAAACCCCTAGAATTATCAGTATCCTCCTCATAATTCATGGAACACTCCAATGCCATGGCAGGCTTGGCCTCCACAACAATATTTGAACCAACCTCCACAAGGTTGGAGAGGATATAGTTATGGGAACCAACCACCTCAACAAATGCACCCTCAACAATATCAATATTAACAACCATAGCAGCAACCATACCCTCAACAACCATTCCAATACCAATAATTCCAGCAACATCAACCGATGCCATTTCCACCAGAAAATCCCGCACCAATGCTAACTCAACCTCAGTAGCTTCAACTGCCTTCTAACCAACTACCTCTTAGACCAACAAAATTTCCAGCTGAACTAGTAGCTAATCCAAGTAACAAAGTGGATAAACCATCATACAATGTGGAAGAAGCAACATACTTTCCTACATATTATATTCTTCCCATACAAGATGTCTACTTAAGGTCTGGGAAGGTGCTACACAAAGATTCTCCTCCAACCATAGAAGAACAAAATGAAGAAGGAGAAAAAACTAAAAAATCTCAACCATAAAATGAAATTCAGAGAGGAAAATCTAGTATGAATCAAACACCACCCTATCTAAAGAGGTTAGTACAATAGAAAATTCCAATGTCTCTGTCTGAATTTGATATTTTGGATGAATTGCAGAATACGTATGTCAAAATTCCTTTGTTTTAGATATCATTTTTGGGATTCAATTGCGTTAATTAAGTCATTCATCTATGACCATTTTTCATGAGATGTCGTAACTAACTAATGTCTCATGATTTTTGAATAGTCCACTTAGCACTCATTGCATTAGGTGATGCTCACAAGGGCGAAGAAGTGAGATTGAAACTGGTGAAATGAATCACATAGTGTCAATCATCACTTCCGAGGCTTGCACCCGGTAACTAGGAATTCTTGAGAGGTCACCCATCCCATAACTCCTCTGGCTCAAGCGTGCTTAACTGTGAATTTTTTCCCCACAATCAAGCCCACTTACCTTGCTACCCCATTTTCAAAACCTTAGCAAGTATTATGCCTCAAGAACCATTCAATTAGAGCACCCTTTACTCTTTGTATTTTAAGTATGAGGGGTTTCCGCAGTGCATTATATTAGATATCATTTTTGAGATTCAACTGTGTTAAGTAAGTCATTCATCTATGACAATTTGTCATGAGATGTAGTCGTAACTTAATTGCGCTTGAGCCAGAGGAGTTCTGGGATGGGTGACCTCCCGGGAAGTCCTGGTTACCAGGTGAAAGCCCAGAAAGTGATGATTGACACTATGTGATTCATTTCACTAGTTTCAATCCCACTTTTTCACCCTTGTGAACATCACCTGATGCAATGATTGCAAATGGGGTAGCAAGCTAAGTGGGCTTGATTGTGGGGAAAAACTTCACAGTTAAGCGCACTTGAGCCAAAGGAGTTATGGGATGGGTGAACTCTTGGGAAGTCCTGGTTACCAGGTGCAAGCTCCGGAAGTGATGATTGACACTATGTGATTCATTTCACTAGTTTCAATTCCACTTCTTCACCCCTATGAGCATCACCTCATGCAACGATTACAAATGGGGTAGCAAGCTAAGTGGGCTTGATTGTGGGGAAAAACTCCACATTTAAGCACGCTTGAGCCAGAGGAGTTCTGGGATGGGTGACCTCCCAGGAAGTCCTGGTTACGGGGTGCAAGCCCCAGAAGAGATGGTTGACACTATGTGATTCATTTCACTAGTTTCAATCCCACTTATTCACCCCTGTGAGAATCACCTGATGTAATGATTGAGCATGGGGTAGCAAGCTAAGTGGGCTTGATTGTGGGGAAAAAATCCACAGTTAAGAGTGCTTGAGCTAGAGGAGTTATGGGATGGGTGACCTCCCGGGAAGTTCTGGTTACCGGGTGCAAGCCCTGGAAGTGATGATTGACACTATGTGATTCATTTCACTAGTTTCAATCCCACTTCTTCACACCTATGAGCATCACCTGATGCAATGATTGCAAATGGAGTAGCAAGCTAAGTGGGCTTGATTGTAGGGAAAAACTCCACAGTTAAGCACGCTTGAGGTAGAGGAGTTATGGGATGGGTGACCTCCCAAGAATTCCTGGTTACTGGGTGCAAGCCTCGAAAGTGATGATTGACACTATGTGATTCGTTTCACTAGTTTCAATCCCACTTCTTCACCCCTGTGAGCATCACCTGATGCAATGGTTGCAAATGGGGTAGCAAGCTAAGTGGGCTTGATTATGGGGAAAAAATCCATAGTTAAGTGCGCTTGAGCCAGAGGAGTTATGGGATGGGAGACTGTTGAAGCCTAGAAAATATCTGCTTCAAACATTGGGGGAAACCACCTGGTCGGGACCTTAGGACAGCGCCTTTTCTGTTTGGTATGGTGGCTCCAACTGGATTTAAAGGACCAGTTTCCTTATAACTAATGGGTTGGTAATGGGTTGATTTGGATGAGTGGAAATGGGACTAAATTGACTGAAATAAAACTATCTAATTCAAACTAAATACTGATAAAGAAATTCTAACACTAACCCGGGCAATTATATGTGAATACAACTTAAGATTATTCCAATTTAACAATAACCATAAAAATGTATTATCATTTAAATTGAAACGTGCAGCAACAAATAAAGATAACTCTGTTTAAGAAATTAAACAGAGTTGTATTAGCATATTGCATTCATCATTGTATACCATCTATATATACTTATGAAAGATAACGTTTCAATTATACTCAGAAATGATATATAAAAAGAAACGTTGTGAAAACCAAATATATATATATGATAGCAAATTTTAAAGCGAATATCATAAGACAAAAGAAATCAACAGTGAACAGATAGAAATACCTTATTCATCTTGAAGACTTTCAAATGAAATCTGATACTCTAATCCAGTAATTCTGATGCAAAATCAAATCCAAGGTACAGAAATGCAACACTTTAAAGATAATTCCACATAAAATCACCAAATGTGATCCTTTTAAAAAATATATAAGTCAGTGGAGTACAGAAATGTAATCTCCAAGTCAAAAATATTAAAATCCAGGACCCTTCTCTAAATGCATGAGAAGGGTTTAAATACTACTTAGCTAAATCTAAAAATAGTCTATTACAAAAATTAAGGATTCGGTTTAATGACCGTCCTTTTCCTAGGCTAAAATACAGTAAAATTAAAACTAAATCTAAAAGTAAAGATTATTAACTAACTATTTATGAACTTGATCTTTAAACTTGCAGGCATCTAGCATAGTTTTGAGAAGATGTGGTTGACCGACTTCAGAATTCAACTGTCTTGAAAAGACAGAGTCGGCAAGTGTAGGCGCAATCTTCTCTGTAGAATTGATGATACAATTAAGCGCACTGTGCTGACTGTGTGGCTTCACTAAGTATGTCCAGTAAGAATCCCAATTTAATCTTGTCAGCCCCTGGATTGATTTTGCTCTTTCTTCTGCTTTTTTCCTCCATTCCGTTTGCAGTTGATGTGCCTGTGGGAGATATCCTGGAACATTTTCTGAAATCAAATTAGCTTTGTGTAAATTATCATTTACACAATCAGTAAGAGTGTTTCCCGCTGTAGCCGCCTCCTCTGCTGCCTTCTCTGCCCTTCTGATTTGTGCATCCCAGTTATTGAACATTATTTCTTTATGGTTTTCATTAATAATGGGTGCACCAGATTTTCTGCCTTCTTCTGTTTTTTGCCATACCAGATAATCATTGATCTTTTCATTAATCAAATCATAATCATTTCGTAAATCTACGACATGATTTGTGATTTTATCGCTCTCTTGGCAAAAAGAATTCCATTGCAATATTTTTTGGCATAAAACTTCCTCTTGTTGCAGTAGTTGATTGTTTAAAGAGATAGTTTCTGAAATGAATTCTGGAAGCTTAGGATCATCTTTGTGCTGATCTTGGATAATCTGTATTTGTTTTTCTTTATCAGCCAAGCTTTTGATGTCCTATCTGCATTTCTTGACGTTGTTGTTGTAACTCTTCAAGTTTCAATTGTGCTTCCTTATTGGCCTGTCCCTGTTGCAATTGCTGTTGTAGAACTTTTATCCGTTCTTATTTTTCATTCAACAAAAGTTGTATCTCAAATGCTTTGTCAATTGTTGCAGAAGCATAAGCTCCTGTCATTTGAGATAACTTAGCGAGATTATCAGTAGGTTCTGCTGCAGGATCCTTCCATAAAACATCTACTTGTTATGCTTCAGTAGCAATTGCACCTTCTAACTTTCTCTTTTTTCTCTGTTTCTTCACTACTGCTTTGTATTTTGGGCTGTAGAATACATCTAGAGGAGGTATGTCCTCTACATTAAGTACAATTTTAGAGGAGGGTGTGATTGGTATGTGCTCAGTTACTGTGGCTGTGCTACTCATTCATGTGCTCAAAACTTTGGTTGTTTGTACAGGGGTCTGTACATTCTGTCCTTCTTCATTAATCAATTGATTGAAACTTTCCCATTCTTTGTCTAATTCAATGGTGACTGACTGTTGCTATATATTGGTAGGAGGAGGATTTGTCTGTTGAGAAGTCAAAATTTTGTGTTGAGGAAGTTATTTCGATTGTGCAGAATCTTTCACTGATTCTTCAATTTTATCTTCCTTTTCATTAGACTTATTAGAATGTTCAAAAGTCTCTTTGTCAGATTTGGACTTAGATTTATCTGTACTCGAACTGCCGTTAAGACTAACACTAGGAATTTGCTCCCTTGCGGGTTCTAAGCGTAGATTTTCCAAAGGAATATGAGTTAGTCTTCTCTCTCTGTAAAGCTTGAATTCCTGGAATTCCTCTCGAGATAACTGCATTTGAGCTGAATTCAAAACTTCTTTAAATGAACTTCTTGTTTGGAACATATCATCAAAAAGATCCTGTTCCCTGGAAAATTCCCTTACTTTGATTGCATTGGTGAAATTCTTAACAATATTATTTGGGTCAAATAACCTCCTCGAAAATTTGAACAGCTGTAGGCATGTAATGTTGCCTACCTCTTTGAATGTATGACCAACATCGAACAGTGAAAATGTTCCACAGTTTACGGGAAATTGTGGCCAAATGCCTTTTTTCTTTTCTTTTAATTCCTTTGTCAGACCTCCTTGGCCACAGGTCTGATAAGCAATCTCCTGAGCTACCAATCTATCTGGAACATATAGGGGTAAGACATGGGGGGAAGCAGAACTTCCAAAAACCCTAACATAAGTGAACAATTCTTCTCCAAACCATCTCGTGACGGGGAGAATGTCAATCTCTCTTTTCTGGGGATAACCTTGGGGCATCCTTATTATGTAATGTTCTGTACAATGGCAGCATTATTCCATGACAAATTTGGTAAAAATGGGGGACAAACTTAGACTCCCATAGTTCTTTATGGTACTCATGAATAGGTAAAGGATCGTGGATAGTTCATTGCCAACCCATCACAGGGAATTTAGAGACATAACAGATAGCGTCCATGACATAAGCAGATAAATAAAAAGGCGGATAAATCCGCTGAGAAACACTTCGTTTGGACTGGTAGTGAAAAATAGCAGTGGTCAAATTATCAGATAAGGTTTTGGCCCAATCTACAATTGTAGAATTAACGACCGCATTCAACAAAGGGAGCCATTCAGGAAAGATCATATTTATGTCAGGCTTTCCAAAAAGCCTGCATAACATGGTAGCAGGAAAACAATAAGGAGAGGTAAGTGAACCAGTACTGCACATACCTTGTTTGTTTTTCTTCAAAGACTCATCTCTTTTGGTCCACTCCTGTGTGCATTCTGACAAATTCGCATGTTCTCTGGCAATATCTTCCATGAATTGCTTATTATAAGTCGCCTGAGGTTCCGACAACTTATACATCAACCTCACATCTTCCGTGGTGAATGACTCGATTAGCTCTTGAGATGGAGTTCTAAATTTCTTGTCTGAAATATCGGTGCTGTCTAGCACCCATTTCACCATGTCCGTATACGGGAGAATCCTTGGCCTTGCCGCTATCCTATGCAGAAATGAACAAGCCAGTTCTTTGAGAGTTGCCTCAGATGTATTACTAGAACCTGCTGTAGCCGCAACTTTCAACGCCACAGGATTTTCTTCTTCCAGCAAATTATACATTCCTTCCCATGTGGTTATACCGGCATCCTTATTGCAAGCGGTGTCTACATACAGTGAAGCCATTTCTCTGTTTTAAGAATTCGAGCTCTTATCTTTCTTACCCATAGTGTTCTGTGAAAGCTTTGTATAGACGTTTGCTCCTACATGCCTGCGTTTTACGAGTTAAATGATAGTAATGGGATAAGAAAGGTGATGAGATAGTTTTAAATGCAAAGGCGGATGAAATATATTATTTTATCGTGAAACGACTTTCAATCAAAACAAAATCTCTTTTACCATTAATTGACAATCCATTCATTTAATCCAATCATTAAAGCGCATAACAGATATTGATATATGGGAAGATTTTCTTTGAACAACGCGCTTTTATGAATTTGCGACATTGCGATCTGCGATTTGTTGCGCAATATCGCAAAATGAATCCATCGCAATTTTGTAAATAACGCAAAAGCGCAAATTGTGAAATAGCGCAAAAACGCACATCGCAAATATCACAAAAGCGCAAACAGTATTCGTTTAACATTTCTCTTTTCTGCGCTATGCGATCTGCGACCAATATGTTATTGTATAGGCTTTTGGGATCGCATTATCGCAAAATCGCAAAATCGCATTTTCAGTTTTACAAAAGATATATACCACTTTGTGATGGATGCACTATTTTGTTTAAAGAACAATTTTATTGTAATCTATCATAAACTTAAGTGTTTCTTAAGGTTCTTTATAAGGGATTTCTCTAAGTTTATGATAGAAAGTTTTATTTGAAAAGGAAAACAAATCTTAATTGATTTTTTTTGGATTTTTTAACTAAGGGTCCCCATTTATTTAGTATTATTACTAATATTAAATAAAAAGGGGGGTTGTTGCTGGTCACAGCAATTGGCGATTCACTGAAAAAAACAGTTATCTCTGAAAAAATAAAATGAACACTATATTTCTAGTAAATAAAGATTTTTAAAGATAATGAAAACTATCTTAGAATATTTTAAATAAAATTCAACTATGAAAAAGAAATAAAAATCATTCACAATTTCTTTCTAATTCCTTAAGAATAAAAACATTTTTGGGTTATCTCAAGCTTTGATTGGTGTTAATAATGAAGTAAGTGGATTTCTCCATGTTTTGGTTTTTATAATATACTCTATTGCCATAGGTATTGCCTCTGCTGCCTGCAAACGTTCATAGTCTCGACAAGGTTACCTTTAAACCATTAACCATTCATTGTCCCATTCAACTAAAATTATGACTTTTTAAAAGATAAATTCATAAGACCTATTATTTCATGTTTTTGTCTTTTACTTATTTTTATTTTTAAGAGCCATTGTTCTGGTTTGGTAGCCAGTTAACAACAATGCCATTCACTAGTTATAATTAAACTGAACAAGCTGGCTCGTGATGAGACCCCTTGTTTTATATTTATAAGTCATTACCCTGTTTTGGTATGCAGTATTGGTAATGTCAGTTTTATTACTCCTTATGAACATGGTAAGTCGGCTCATAATGAGACCTCTTATGTCTTAAATTTTCATATAATTTCTTAGAATTACATTCTAAAAAATCACAACTTAAATGGATGGGGTGAAATAGTTTTATCCTTAAGAATCAATGGATGACAATTTTCAGAGTTTCTTGAGTTCCAAAACTTTGAAAAATATTTAATTTTATAGATAACCTTTCTCTACTCAATAAACTTATAATGATTTACATTCTCCTCAAGTTTTCAAAAGATCATGCAAATGATTGAAATAATCTTTCAAATTTTAACATTTTATTTTAAACTATCCAAAAACTGTGATCATCTCTTTAAAAATTCTTATTTACACAAAAGAAATATTTATAATATTTTTCCTAAGAAATTTTCCTAAATAGTAAACAGTCAATTATAGACTTATTAATAATCTTTATTTGCAAAAACAATCAAAAAACTTTGCAGAAAGGAATATGTACAGTTTAAGAAGGGGTTACCTCCTTATGAAAATAATTTCTTCAAGATAAGCCCATTTACAGGAAGAGATTCTCTCTTACCTGTTAGATCTTGGAGTATGAATGTATTTGAGCCTATCTTTTCAAAGATTTGAAATGGTCCAAGTCACATTTTCTGAAACTTGGTATGTTTACCTTTTTCTTCGTGTGCTTTATCCCATTTTAGAACAAGATCACCAATTGACAAAAATTTTGGGCCAGTAGAACTTGCATCAAAAGAAGATTTTACAAGTTGTTGATGTTTTTCATGAATAATTTTTGCTTTATCTCTATCTTCTTCTAGTTTAAGGATTTGATCATATCTCAATTGAATGGATGAAGAAGGATTTTCTTCAATAAATTGCACTAGGGCTAATGATGGAAGAGTTAAATTTGATGGCATCACAGCTTCTTTTCCATAAACTAAATTGAAAGGTGAAGTTCCTATTGAAGCTTTTTCAGTGATACGATCAGCCCATAATGCAAATATTAAAGACTTGTGCCAATTCTTTTGATTTTGATCAATAGTCCTTTTAATGATTTTGATAAGATTTTTATTAGTGGATTCAGCCAAACCATTACCTTGTGGATAATAATTTGCTGAATATTTCAATTTAAAACCTCTTTTGACTGCAAATTCTATTAAACTATTTCCAAAGAAGTAAGATGCATTATCAAAGACAAGAGCGTTAGGTACACCAAACCTGGTTATGATGAATTGATCTATGAAATCAATAATTGCATCAGAATTGGCTACCTTCAAAGGGATTGCTTCTACCCATTTTGTAAAGTAATCAGTTGCAGTAAGGATGTACTTGTGCTGTTTGGAAGAATGAGGCACTATCTCACCAATAATGTCAAGCCCCCATTGTTCGAATGGTTGCTCAATACTCACTGGTTGCAAAGGAAAAGCTGGTTTCCTTTGTCTTCCACTTGCAGTTTGACAAATTCTGCACTTCCTTACGTAATCATGCGTATCTTTAAAAGGGTAGGCCAGTAATAACCAGCACGAATTATTTTGCGAGCTATGGTATCACCTCCAAAATGACCTCCTGCTGGTCCATCATGCAATTCCTGCAAAACCTTTTCAGCTTCAGTCTTTTCAAGACATCTTAATAAGATTGAATCATAGTTTTTCCTGAATAACACATTATCAATGATCTCATATTTAATAGCCTTTAACCTTAAAGCGCGTTTACTCTTATAACTGAGATTAGAAGGAGCATACCCATTTTTCAAGTAATAAATAATATCAGCATACTGAGATTCAGAATCTTTAACACTTATCTGACTTACTTGAATATCTTGATTTGAATCTTGTTTTTCTGGTATGTTATGAGCTCCTGCCAATAATCTGCAAAAACCTTGTCCTCTAACAATCTTAGCTGGTTTAATATCAATATCATATTCTTGCAAGGCTGTTACCCAGTTAGCTCTCTTTTCTCCTACTTCTTTTTGAATTAATAATTGCCCCACTGCAGAGAATGAGACAATGATTTTTGTATGTGTTTTCAAGAGAAAATGTCTGAAATGTTTGATTGATTTAAACACAACAAAGGCTTTTTTTTCAACATCGGAATAATTAAGCTCAGCTCCTTGCAGATTTGAGCTAAAGAAAGAAATTGGTGCCTCAATTTTCTGATCATTGAGCTGTGTTAAAACAACTGCATAAGATGTTTCGGTGGCCATAGTATACAAAGTAAAATCTTTAGAAAAATCCAGGGTATTCAATGCTGGTGCATTGATGATCGCTTATTTGATTGCCTCAAAGACTTCTTTCTCTTTATGCCTCTTAGATTTGTGATGGATACGCTATTTTGTTTAAGAACAATTTTATTGTAATCTGTCATAAAATTAAATGTTTCTTAGAGTTCTTTATAAGGATTTCTCTAAGTTTTATGATAGAAAGTTTTATTTGAAAAACAAATCCTAATTGTTTTTTTAGATTTTTAACTAAGGGTCCCCATTTTATTTAGTATTATTACAAAAATAAAAAGGGGGGTTGTTGCTAGTCACAACAATTGGCGATTCACTGGAAGAAACAGTTATCTCTGAAAAAATAAAATGAACATTCTATCTTTAGTAAGTAAAGATTTTTAAAGATGATGAAAACTATCTTTTGGATAATTCAAAATAAAATGTAACTATGAAAGGGAAATAAAAATCATTTCATAATTTCTTTCTAATTCCTCAAGAAAAATAAAAACATTTTGAGTTATCTCAAGCTTTGATTGGTGTTAATAATAAAGTAAGTGGATCTCTCCAAGTTTTGGTTTTATAATATACTCTATTGCCATAGGTATTGCCTCTGCTGCCAGCAAACGTTTATAGTCTCGACAGGGTTACCTTTAAACCATTAACCATTCATTGTCTCATCCAACTAAAATTATGACCTTTTAAAAGATAAATTCATAAGATCTATTATCTCATGTTTTTTGTCTTTTATTTATTTTTTTATGTTTTAAACCATTGTTCTGCACTTTTAGTAGCGATTGACAACAATGTATTCCTAGATTTATAATTAATGAACAAAATTTGGCTGCGTAGTGAGACCCCTTGTCTTATATTCAAGTCATTACTTGTTTTAGTATACGATATTGTGTCTCAATTTTATTCTCATATGAACATGGTAAGTCGACTCATAATGAGACCTCTTATCTCTTAAATTTTCATATAATTTCTTAGAATTACATTCTAAAAAATCACAACTTAAATGGATGGGGTGAAATAGTTTTATCCTTAAGAATCAATGGATGACAATTTTCAGAGTTTCTTGAGTTCCAAAACTTTGAAAAATCTTTACTTTTATAGATAACCTTTCTCTGCTCAATAAATTTATAATGATTTACATTCTCCTCAAGTTTTCAAAAGATCATGCAAATGATTGAAATAATATTTCAAAGTTTAACATTTTATTTTAAACTATCCAAAAACTGTGATCATCTCTTTAAAAATTCTTATTTACACAAAATAAATATTTATAATATTTTTCCTAAGAAATTTTCCTAAATAGTAAACAGTCAATTATAGACTTATTAACAACTTTTATTTGCAAAAACAATAAAAAAACTTTGCAGAAATGAATATGTACAGTTTAAGAAGGGGTTACCTCCTTATGAAAATAATTTCTTCAAGATAAGCCCATTTACAGGAAGAGATTCTCTCTTACCTGTTAGATCTTGGAGTATGAATGTATTTGAGCCTATCTTTTCAACGATCTGAAATGGTCCAAGCCACATTTTCTGAAACTTGGTATGTTTACCTTTTTCTTCGTGTGCTTTATCCCATTTCAGAACAAGATCACTAATTGACAAAATTTTTGGGCCAGTAGAACTTGCATCAAAAGAAGATTTTACAAGCTGTTGATGTTTTTCATGAATAATTTTTGCTTTATCTCTATCTTCTTCTAGTTTACGGATTTGATCATATCTCAATTGAATGGATGAAGAAGGATTTTCTTCAATAAATTGCACTAGGGCTAATGATGGAAGAGTTAAATTTGATGGTATCACAACTTCTTTTCCATAAACTAAATTGAAAGGTGAAGTTCCTATTGAAGTTTTTTCAGTGATACGATCAACCCATAATACAAAGATTAAAGACTTGTGCCAATTCTTTTGATTTTGATCAATGGTCCTTTTAATGATTTTGATAAGATTTTTGTTAGTGGATTCAGCCAAACCATTACCTTGTGGATAATAATTTGCTGAATATTTCAATTTAAAACCTCTTTTGATTGCAAATTCTATTAAACTATTTCCAGAGAAGTAAGATGCATTATCACAGACTAGAGCGTTAGGTACACCAAACCTGGTTATGATGAATTGATCTATGAAATCAATAATTGCATCAGAATTGGTTACCTTCAACGGGATTGCTTCTACCCATTTTGTAAAGTAATCAGTTGTAGTAAGGATGTACTTGTGATGTTTGGAAGAATGAGGTACTATCTCACCAATAATGTTAAGCCCCCATTGTTCGAATGGTTGCTCAATATTCACTGGTTGCAAAGGAAAAGCTGGTTTCCTTTGTCTTCCACTTGCAGTTTGACAAATTCTGCACTTCCTTACGTAATCATGTGTATCTTTAAAAAGGGTAGGCCAGTAATAACCAGCACGAATTATTTTGTGAGCTGTGGTATCACCTCCAAAATGACCTCCTGCTGGTCCATCATGCAATTCCTGCAAAACCTTTTCAGCTTCAGTCTTTTCAAGACATCTTAATAAGATTGAATCATAATTTTTTCTAAATAACACATTATCAATGATCTCATATTTAATAGCCTTTAACCTTAAAGCACGTTTACTCTTATAACTGAGATTAGAAGGAGCATACCCATTTTTCAAGTAATAAATAAGATCAACATACTGAGATTCAAAATCTTTAACACTTATCTGACTTACTTGAATATCTTGATTTGAATCTTGTTTTTCTGGTATGTTATGAGCTCCTGCCAATAATCTGCAAAAACCTTGTCCTCTAACAATCTTAGCTGGTTTAATATCAATATCATATTCTTGCAAGGCTGTTACCCAATTAGCTCTATTTTCTCCTACTTCTTTTTGAATTAATAATTGCCTCACTAGAGAGAATGAGACAATGATTTTTGTATGTGTTTTCAAGAGAAAATGTCTGAAATGTTTGATTGATTTAAACACAGCAAATGTTTGTTTTTCAACATCGGAATAATTAAGCTCAGCTCCTTGCAGATTTGAGCTAAAGAAAGAAATTGGTGCCTCAATTTTCTGATCATTGAGCTGTGTTAAAACAGCTGCATAAGATGTTTCGGTGGCCATAGTATACAAAGTAAAATCTTTAGAAAAATCCGGGGTATTCAATGCTGGTGCATTAATGATCGCTTGTTTGATTGCCTCAAAGGCTTCTTTCTCTTTATGCCCCCATTTGAATACTGAATTCTTCTTGATCATATTTTGCATAGGTAAAACAATTAAAGAAAAATGAGGAATAAATATTTTTACAAAATTGATCTGTCCAAGAAATGATAGCATGGATTTTTTGTTATGAGGTAAAGAAATATCAGAAATTTCTTTCACTCTATTTGGATCAATATATATACCATCTTTTGACACAACAAATCCTAAGAGTTTTCCTTCATCTAAAGCAAAGAAAGATTTCTTTGGATTTAAGGAAATACCAAACCTTCTACATCTTTCAAATATTTGCTTTAAATCATGTAGATGATTGGCTCTCTTTTTTGAAAATACTGTTATGTCATCGAGATAAACAACAACTGACTTATTGATCAGACCTTTAAATGATATGTCCATGACTCTTTGGAAAGTCGCTCCTGCATTTATTAGACCAAAAGACATTTTATGATAAGCATAAGTTCCCCATTTTGTTCTGAAAGTTGTTTTCAATCTGTCATCTGGATGAACTAAAACTTGATTATAGCCTGAAAATCCATCAAGAAAGGACATAAGTTCAGAACCGGCTACCTTTTGAAGTATCTGTTCCATGGTTGGAAATGGGAAATTGTCTTTTAAACATGCCTTGTTTAAGTTTCTAAAATCAATACAGATTCTTATATCACCATTCTTATTCCTTACAGGTACCATATTGGAAACCCAATTAGAGTGCCTTACAGGAAAAATGATTTTGGCTTTTAAAAGTTTATTAAGTTCTGATTTGATTTGTCCTTCGAGATTTGGATGAACCTTACTTAACTTTTGTTGAACATGTTTAATATCAAGAAGCATTGGAATTGTGTGTTGAGTAACCGAAGTATCATACGTTTTTAAATCATCATAATTCCAAGCAAAAACATTTTTATATTTGTTCAAGAGTTTAACGAAAGCATTACTTTCCTCCGGTGTTAAATTGAGTCCTAAATTAACGTTTTGAAGTTTAGAATCAGAACCAAGATTTACTAATTCAAACTTCAAAGTGGAACTTTGAAGTTTAGCATTAGTGACTTTCTTGAATCTCTCTTTAATATCATGTAAGTCCTCTAATTTAACAACAGATTTTGGAATGAGATTTTCATTACCTTTTGAAGCAATTTGTAAATCATGATCATTCTCATCAATAATTTGCTCATCATATGATTTCTCTGAAGTCATGAAATTTAAAATATCTTGATCATGATAGAAAAATCTCCAATCTGTAACATTATCTGGGATAGATGGGCGAAAAATCAATTCTACAGAAAACCTATCAGGACTGCAATCTTCAGCAGGAAGGAGTTTAGATGCAACATTAGCTAACAAGTCAGCTAATGTATTTTGATTCCTAGGAATAGGAGAAACATTGAATGCTAAGAAATGAGTGGTAAGATCTTGTACTAGGGTTTGATAGTGTTTAAGATGTCCTGAAAGGCAATGAATAGTATTCCTAACTTGTTTTATGACAATTTCGGAATCACCAAAGACTTTCAAGTATTTAACGTCTAACCCTATAGCTTTATAAATTCCTTGAACCAAGGCTTCATATTCCGTGGTATTGTTCGTGCACTCAAATTATAACCTACATGAAAACATGGTTTTCTCTCCATCTGGATCAATTAAAATGCATCCAGCTTCAGCTCCATCACTAGACTTTGATCCATCAAAATATAACAACCAAAATAAAGATTTATCTCTTGGCTTATCTACAATTACATCAAAAATATTTACAATTCTGGAAGGATTAGATTGTGAAAAAATTTCTATTTGAGAAACAAAAGTATTTACAGAAAAAGGTGATTGAGGTGCTTTGAAGTTTCCAAGAAATGATTCAGCAGAATAACCTCCAAGAATATTGTTGTGGAATGCCACAGGCTCATTAGGTTGTTCAAATTCAGTGACAGTGTGCGTCATATGTTTTTCTCGTTCAATTTTGATTTGATTTGGTTTCCCTTTGTAGGGAAGCCACATATGTGAATAATCAGTTGAGATATAACCATTAAGTTTCGCAGACCAGTCCCTACTTAAAATTAATCCATAGAATTCAGGAATATCTGCAATCAAAATATCAATTCTTTGGACAATCCTAGGATCGGAAGCTAATCTGATAGTAACTGAATTGATTTCTCCTACAACTTGAACTTTAGAGCGATCCAATTGAACAATATGAACTGCCGATTTCTGTGGTTCAATATTCAATTTGGCACAAACAGAAGTAGGCATTATATTAGAGGATGCTCCAGAATCAATTAAACAATTATGCAGATTTTTATTGTACATTTCATAAGTCAAAAGAAAAGGAGGAGTTTGAGAATTTGATTTTTCTCCAATGAGCACGGTATCAGTAGCATCTACCTTATCTGGTGGCTTACCAGCTCCCCTAGCTACTTTTGCAACTACACCACTTGGTAAAGGAGCGATTGGTGTAGCGTTTAATTCTTTTAATAGCAACTTCTGCTGGTGTTTTAGTTTGCTGAGTTCATGTAAGGAAATGTTGGCTTTAATCTTTTTCATGTCTTCAACAATGTTATACTCCATAGGATCTGACACCACTAAAGTCTTTGTTGTTGATGTAGGAGGATTAGAAGAAGAAAGCTGATTTTGAGTAGGTAATGGGGAAGCTTTCTTTACAGGGGATTTGTCTTTAGTACTTGGAGTTGTGATTTTCTTCTTAGGAGCTGTTTGCACAGGCTCTGATGTAGATTTATTCCTAGTACTTACATGCATAGCTTCTTGTTCTACCTCACTATCAGAATTAGGGAGAATAAAATCCCACATTCCATGCAATTCAGCTATTTCTTCATTCTCATCTTCCTCATCTGATACTAAAGATGTATCTTCATCTTCTTCCTCTTCTTATGATTCTGCATTAGAGATTGCATTAGGAGGTTTAGATTCAACTTGGTTTCTTCTGAAATTTCGGAATGGTTTTTTAGTAGAAGTTTCAGCTACTTGTTTTTTAATTTCAACCATTTCATTTGACATGGTTTTAAGAACTTTTTGTAAACCTTCCATGTCGTATGGGTCTTTGGCCTTTTTCTTTGAATCATCTTTGAAGCTGACTTTCTTTGATTTCCTTTCCTCAATAGCATTTTTCTTTTCTAGAGAAATAATTCGTTTTTCTACTGCAATAGCCTCTTTCATATTTTCGGCTAATGTAGGTTTTGCAGCTCTATCTACAAAAATTGCTATGTTTGAGAGTAAGGAAGTTATGTACCATTCACTTCTGACTTGTTCACTAGGCCTTGAATCTGTGTGAATTTTGTTCAAGAGTTTGTTGAATCTAGCGTTGAATTATTTAATGGTTTCTTTGGGTTCTGCTTTCAAATTTGAGAGATCGTTGATTAAAGTAGCTATTGATCTGTCATCTCCAAATTTGGTTAAAAAATGATCTGCAAAAATGGCCCAACTTATTATGGATCCTGATGGTAATGAAAAGTACCATGATCCTGCTGCTCCTTGAAGAGTATAAGGGAATAGTCTGACTACAACATCTTCATGTGCGACTCCATTCAAATTTACAGCCAGCATAAAGTTATTGATATGTTCTTCAACTTGAATATTAAGATCTGGGCTAAACTTTGGAAGCCATTTTCCAGGATTGTCAGGTAAATCATGTAAAGGTGCAGGCATGTTGACAGCCCCTGGAGTAGCCCATGGTCTAGCCATTATTGGAACAACTATTGGAGGAGTAGTAGAAGTTGGTGGTGTTTGAATAGAAGTTGTTGGAATAGATGATGTTGAGATTGATGATGAATGAACAGATGATGATTGAGGAGATGATGTGGAAACAACTGTACTTTGTTGAGTTTGGATTTTGGAAACAGGTAATTGAATATTAGATGAAGAACCTATATCACTTACTGATTTCGATTGAGTTTTTCTTGTCTTGACTCTACTAGGTAAAGGGAATTCTTTCGGAGAAATACCAAGTTTTTCACTTTGAAGCCTAGTAAGAGGTTTCGAAGAAACAAATTTTGAAGTTACACTACCTTCAGATATTTCAGACTCTTCTAGAGATAATGAGAATCCTTTCAATTTATGAATTAAATCTTGAACTTCAGGAGACTCGGGATTTTGATTGTCTGAATGTTTTGAGATTTTGGTAGTGGGTGTATGAATATTCTTCTCAATTCCTTCTATAGGATTTTGTATTTCAGAAGAAATTGAAGAAGTTGATGAGGGTGTTTTGCTCTCAGAATGGCTTGTGGGTAAAGATTTACTTGTCATTCATAGCTCAGGCCCTCCTTCTAGCGCCAAAAATGTTGAAGCCTAGAAAATCTCTGCTTCAAACATTGGGGAAAACCACCCGGTCGGGACCTTAGGACAACTCCTTTTCCGTTTGGTATGGTGGCTCCGACTGGATTTAAATGACCAGTTTCCTTATAACTAATGGGTTGGTGATGGGTTGATTTGGATGAGTGGAAATGGGACTAAATTGATTGAAATAAAACTATCTAATTCAAACTAAATACTGATAAAGAAATTCTAACACTAACCCGGGAATTATATGTGAATACAACTTAAGATTATTCCAATTTAACAATAACCATAAAAATGTATTATCATTTAAATCGAAATGTGCAGAAAAAAATAAAGATAACTTTGTTTAAGAAATTAAACAGAGTTGTATTAACATATTGCATTCATCATAACATATCATCTACATATACTTATGAAAGATAACGTTTCAATTATACTCAGAAATGATATATAAAAAGAAACGTTGTGAAAACAAATATATATAAATGATAGCAAATTTTAAAGCGAGTATCATAAGACAAAAGAAATCAACAGTGAACAGATAGAAATACCTTATTCATCTTGAAGACTTTTAAATGAAATCTGATACTCTAATCCAGTAATTCTGATGCAAAATCAAATTCCAAGGTACAAAAATGCAACACTTCAAAGATAATTCCGCATAAAATCACCAGATGTGATCCTTTTAAAAAATATATTAAGCCAATAGAGTATAGAAATGTAATCTCCAAGTCAAAAAATATTAAGATCCAAGACCCTTCTCTAAATGCATGAGAAGGGTTTAAATACTACTTAGCTAAATCTAAAAATAGTCTATTACAAAAAATTAAGGATTCGGTTTAATGACCGTCCTTTTCCTAGGCTAAAATACAGTAAAATTGAAACTAAATCTAAAAAAATAAAGACTATTAACTAACTATTTATGAACTTGATCTTTAAACTTGCAGGCATCTAACATAGTTTTGAGAAGATGTGGTTGACCGACTTCAGAATTTAACTGTACTGAAAAGACAGAGTCGGCAAGTGTAGGCGCAATCTTCTCTGTAGAATTGATAATACAATTAAGCACACTGTGCTGACTGTGTGGCTTCACTAAGTATGTCCAGTAAGAGTCCCAACTTTATCTTGTCAGCCCTTGGATTGATTTTTCTCTTTCTTCTGCTTTTTGCCTCCATTCTATTTGTAGTTGATGTGCCTGTGGGAGATATCCTGGAACCGTTTCTGAAATCAAATTAGCTTTGTGTAAATTATCATTTACACAATCAGTAAGAGTGTTTGCCGCTGTAGCCGCCTCCTCTGTTGCCTTATCTGCCCTTCTGATTTTTGCATCCCAGTTATTGAAAAGTATTTCTTTATGGTTTTCATTAATAATAGGTGCACCAGCTTTTCTGCCTTCTTCTGTTTTTTGCCATACCAGATAATCATTGATCTTTTCATTAATCAAATCATAATCATTTCGTAAATCTATGACATGATTTGTGATTTTATTGCTCTCTTGGCAAAAATAATTCCATTGCAAGATTTTTTGGCATAAAACTTCCTCTTGTTGCAGTAGTTGATTGTTTAAAGAGATAGTTTCTGAAATGAATTCTGGAAGCTTAGGATCATCTTTGTGCTGATCTTGGATAATCTGTATTTGTTTTTCTTTATCAGCCAATCTTTTTTGATGTCCTATTTGCATTTCTTGAAGTTGTTGTTGTAACTCTTCAAGTTTCAATTGTGCTTCCTTATTGGCCTGTACCTGTTGCAATTGCTGTTGTAGAACTTTTATCCGTTCTTCTTTTTCATTCAACAAAAGTTGTATCTCAAATGCTTTGTCAATTGTTGCAGAAGCATAAGCTCCTGTCATTTGAGATAACTTAGCGAGATTATCAGTAGGTTCTGCTGCATGATTCTTCCACAAAACATCTACTTGTTCTGCTTCAGTAGCAATTGCACCTTCTAACTTTCTCTTTTTTCTCTGTTTCTTCACTACTGCTTTGTATTTTGGGCTGTAGAATACATCTAGAGGAGGTATGTCCTCTACATTAAGTACAATTTTAGAGGAGGGTGTGATTGGTATGTGCTCAGTTACTGTGGCTGTGCTACTTATTCCTGTGCTCAAAACTTTGGTTGTTTGTACAGGGGTTTGTACATTCTGTCCTTCTTCATTAATCAATTGATTGAAACTTTCCCATTCTTTGTCTAATTCAATGGTGACTGACTGTTGCTGTATATTGGTAGGAGGAGGATTTGTCTGTTGAGAAGTCAAAATTTGGTGTTGAGGAAGTTCTTTCGATTGTGCAAAATCTTTCACTGATTCTTCAATTTTATCTTCCTTTTCATTAGACTTATTAGAATGTTCAGAAGTCTCTCTGTCAGATTTGGACTTAGATTTATCTGTACTCGAACTGCCGTTAAGACTAACACTAGGAGTTTGCTCCCTTGCTGGTTCTAAGCGTAGATTTTCCAAAGGAATAGGAGTTAGTCTTCTCTCTCTGTAAAGCTTGAATTCCTGGAATTCCTCTCGAGATAACTGCATTTGAGCTGAATTCAAAACTTCTTTAAATGAACTTCTTGTTTGGAACATATCATCAAAAAGATCCTGTTCCCTGGAAAATTCCCTTACTTTGATTGCATTGGTGAAATTCTTAACAATATTATTTGGGTCAAATAACCTCCTCGAAAATTTGAACAGCTGTAGGCATGTAATGTTGCCTACCTCTTTGAATGCATGACCAACATCGAATAGTGAAAATGTTCCACAGTTTATGGGAAATTGTGGCCAAATGCCTTTTTTCTTCTCTTTTAATTCCTTTGTCAGACCTTCTTGGCCAGAGGTCTGATAAGCAATCTCCTGAGCTACCAATCTATCTGGAACATATAGAGGTAAGACATGGGGGGAAGCAGAACTTCCAAAAACCCTAACATAAGTGAAAAATTCTTCTCCAAACCATCTCGCGACGGGGAGAATGTCAATCTCTGTTTTTGGGGATAACCTTGTGGCATCCTTATTATGTAATGTTCTGTACAATGGCAGCATTATTCCATGACAAATTTGGTAAAAATGGGGGACAAACTTAGACTCCCATAGTTCTTTATGGTACACATGAATAGGTAAAGGATCGTGGATAGTCCATTGCCAACCCATCACAGGGAATTTAGAGACATAACAGATAGCGTCCATGACATAAGCAGATAAATAAAATGGCGGATAAATCCGCTGAGAAACACTTCGTTTGGACCGTTAGTGAAAAATAGCAGTGGTCAAATTATCAGATAAGATTTTTTCCCAATCTACAATTGTAGAATTAACGGCAGCATTCAACAAAGGGAGACATTCAGGCAAGATCATATTTATGTCAGGATTTCCAAAAAGCCTGCATAACATGGCAGCAGGAAAACAATAAGGAGAGGTAAGTGAACCAGTACTGTACATACCTTGTTTGTTTTTCTTCAAAGGCTCATCTCTTTTGGTCCACTCCTGTGTGCATTCTAATAAATTCGCATGTTATTTGGCAAAATCTTCCATGAATTGCTTATTATAAGTCGCCTGAGGTTCCGACAACTTATACATCAGCCTCACATCTTCCGTGGTGAATGACCCGATTAGCTCTTGAGATGGAGTTCTAAATTGCCTGTCTGAAATATCGGTGCTGTCTAGCACCCTTTTCACCATGTCCGTATACGGGAGAATCCTTGGCCTTGCCGCTATCCTATGCAGAAATGAACAAGCCAGTTCTTTGAGAGTTGCCTCAGACGTATTACTAGAACCTGCTGTAGCCGCAACTTTCAACACCACAGGATTTTCTTCTTCCAGTAAATTATACATTCCTTCCCATGTGGTTAAACCAGCATCCTTGTTGCAAGCGGTGTCTGCATATAGTGAAGCCATTTCTCTGTTTTCAGAATTCGAGCTCTTCTCTTTCTTACCCATAGTGTTCTGTGAAAGCTTTGTATAGACGTTTTCTCCTTCGTGCCTGCGTTTTACGAGTTAAATGAGAGTAATGGCATAAGAAAGGTGATGAGATAGTTTTAAATGCAAAGGCGGATGAAATATATTATTTTATCGTGAAACGACTTTCAATCAAAACAAAATCTCTTTTACAATTAATTGACAATCCATTCATTTAATCCAAACATTAAAGTGCATAACAGATATTGATATATGGGAAGATTTTCTTTGAACAACACGCTTTTATGAATATGTGACATTGCGATCTGCGATTTGCTGCGCAATATCGCAATATCGCAATGTCGCAATATCACAAAATGAATCCATCGCAATTTTGTAAATAGCGCAAAAGCGTAAATTGCGAAATAGCGCACATCGCAAATATCGTAAAAGCAAAAAATTGTAAATAGCGCAAACAATATTCGTTTAACATTTCTCTTTTCTGTGCTATGCGATCTGCGACCAATATGTTATTGTATAGGCTTTTGGGATCGCATTATCGCAAAATCGCAAAATCGCATTTTCAGTTTTATAAAAGATATATACCACTTTGTGATGGATGCGCTATTTTGTTTAAAGAACAATTTTATTGTAATCTATCATAAACTTAAGTGTTTCTTAAGGTTCTTTATAAGGGATTTCTCTAAGTTTATGATAGAAAGTTTTATTTGAAAAGGAAAACAAATCCTAATTGATTTTTTTTGAATTTTTTAACTAAGGGTCCCCATTTATTTAGTATTATTACTAATATTAAATAAAAAGGGGGGTTGTTGCTGGTCACAACAGAGACCTCTTGGGAAGTCCTGATTATCAGGTGCAAGCCTCGGAAGTGATGATTGACACTATGTGATTCATTTCACTAGTTTCAATCCCACTTATTCACCCCTATGAGCATCACCTGATGCAATGATTGCAAATGGGGTAGTAAGCTAAGTGGGCTTGATTGTGGGGAAAAACTCCACAGGTAAGCGTGCTTGAGCCAGAATATTTCTAGGATTGGTGACCTCCCGGGAAGTCCTAGTTACCAGGTGCAAGCCTCAAAAGTGATGATTGACACTATGTGATTCATTTCACTAGTTTCAATCCCAGTTCTTCACCCCTGTGAGCATCACCTGATGTAATGATTGCAAATGGGGTAGCAAGCTAAGTGGGCTTGATTGTGGGGAAAAACTCCACAGTTAAGCACACTTGAGCCAGAGGAGTTATAGGATGGGTGACCTCCCGGGAAGTCCTGGTTACCAGGTGCAAGCCCTAGAAGTGATGGTTGACACTATGTGATTCATTTCAATAGTTTCAATCCCACTTCTTCACCCCTCTGAGCATCACCTGATGCAATGATTGCAAATGGGGTAGCAAGTTAAGTGGGCTTGATTGTGGGAAAAACTCCACAGTTAAGCGCACTTGAGCCAGAGGAGTTCTAGGATGGGTGACCTCCCAGGAAGTTCTGGTTACCAGGTGCAAGCCTTGGAAGTGAAGATTGACACTATGTGATTCATTTCACTAGTTTCAATCCCACTTCTTCACCCCTATGAGCATCACCTGATTCAATGATTGCAAATGGGGTAACAAGCTAAGTGGGCTTGACTGTGGGGAAAAACTCCACAGCTAAGCGCACTTGAGCTAGAGGAGTTCTAGGATGGGTGACCTCCCAGGAAGTCCTGGTTACTGGGTGCAAGCCCCGGAAGTGATGATTGACACTATGTGATTCATTTCACTAGTTTCAATCCCACTTCTTCACCCCTGTGAGCATCACCTGATGCAATGATTGCAAATGGGGTAGCAAGCTAAGTGGGCTTGATTGTGGGGAAAACTCCACAGTTAAGCGTGCTTGAGCCAAAGGAGTTCTAGGATGGGTGACCTCCCGGGAAGTCCTGGTTACCGGGTGCAAGCCCCGGAAGTGATGATTGACACTATGTGATTCATTTCACTAGTTTCAATCCCACTTTTTCACCCCTGTGAGAATCACCTGATGTAATGATTGCAAATGGGGTAGCAAGCTAAGTGGGCTTGATTGTGGGGAAAAAATCCACAGTTAAGTGCGCCTGAGCTAGAGGAGTTCTGGGATGGGTGACCTCCTGGGAAGTCCTGGTTATCAGGTGCAAGCCCCGAAAGTGATGATTGACACTATGTGATTCATTTCACTAGTTTCAATCCCACTTCTTCACCCTTATGAGCATCACCTGATGCAATGATTGCAAATGGGGTAGCAAGATAAGTGGGCTTGATTGTGGGGAAAAATCCACAGTTAAGCACGCTTGAGCTAGAGGAGTTTTGGGATGGGTGACCTCTCGGGAAGTCCTGGTTACCGGGTGCAAGCCCCGGAATTGATGATTGACACTATGTGATTCATTTCACTAGTTTCAATCCCACTTCTTCACCCATGTGAGCATCACCTGATGCAATGAGTGCTAAGTTGACTATTCAAAAATCATGTGAAATTAGTTAGTGACAACTATATCTCCTGAAAAATGGTCATAGGTGAATGACTTACTTAACACAGTTGAATCCCAAAAATGATATCTAATATAATGCACTGTGGAAACCCCTCATACTTAAAATTCCTTTGTTGCAGGAAATAAAAGATATTCCAATTTATGCAAAAACAATAAAGGAGTTATGCATCAAGAAATTTGGCAGAAGAAAAAGAGATCCACCTACAATCCAGGTCATTGGTAGATTAGCTAGTCTCATGTCTACAAAGACAACATTTGAAAAATATATTGATCCTGGGATCCCTATGGTTACCATCTCAATCAATAGTTTTTCAGTTCCAAACACTTTAATAGATTTGGGAGCAGATATAAATGTTATGACTACAGAGACTATGAAACATTTGAACTTGAACAACATTAGACCTACTACTACAATTTTAGAGCTTGCAGACATATCTGAAGTTGTACCAGAAGGAATATTAGAAGATATCATTGTCTCTTTGGATTCATGGGAGTATCCTGTAGACTTCTTTATTTTGCACCCAAAAACAAATTTAGAAGGCCATCCTTTAATTTTAGGCAGACCATGGTTAGCCACATCAAATTCCTTCATTGGATGCAGATTGGGAAGTATGATTATTGCACATGGGGATGAAAGGAAACAATTACACTCTATCCTCCGGCACAATCTCCTTCTTTATTATCATGGTTTGATTGACAAGAACAATAATAAACTCAATCTATTCTTATTATTAATCAAGTCTATAATTTTATAGAAGAGGAAGAAAATGAGGATCTATTAGACCTTTTCATCTCAGAACCAGATATTTCGGAGCAGCTTAGAATAACACAATATGAAGCTGCAAGTCATCTTTTAAATCAGTTTTTCCAAGGTAACTGTACTATCCAATAATTGCAAAATTCATTTGAAAGTATTTTTCGTGTTAACTCAATTAGCAATTCAAAGAGTAAAATCATCGAAATCAGTCCTGGAAAGAATTTGAATATTGGTAATAACTTACAATAATCACAAGAACAAGAGGTAGTAGCATTGTTACAGAAATACTAAAAAGATTTTTCCTAGGATTACACAAACATGCAGGGGATTCATCCAAAGACATGCATTCACCACATTTACACTCATGATTAAATCAAACCAGTGAGACAATCATAAAGAAGAATGAATCCTATGATGAAAGAAATAGTGGAAGAAGAATTGCAGAAATTATTACAAGTTGGATTTATCTATACTATTTTTGATAGTCAATGGGTTTCTCCCTTAGTTGTGGTGCCTAAGAAAAATGGAAAGTGGAGAATATGTGTATACTATAGGGAGCTCAACAAAGCCACATTAAAAGATCATTTCCCTTTACTATTTATTGATCAAGTACTAGATTCATTAGCTGGAAAGAAATTATTTTCTTTTCTTGATGGATTTAGTGGATACAATCAGATTAAGATAGCATTGGAAGACAAAGATAAAACAACATTTACTTGTCCATGGGGAACATATGTATATAATGTTTTTCCCTTTGAGTTATGTAATGCACCTGCTACTTTCCAAAGAGAATTCCTTCCAATATTTGATGATTTAATCCATGAATGTGTAGAGGTCTACATGGATGATTTCACTATATATGGCATAAAATTTGATGTTTGTTTAAAAAATATTGAAAAACTTTTGAAAAGATTCATAGAGACAAATATTTCTCTTGGTAATGAAAAATGATTTATGATGTTAACTGAGGGAATAGTGTTGGGACACCATATTTCTTCTTGAGGAATTAAGGTGGACCCAACAAAAATACAAGTCATTGTGAATTTAATGCCTGCATCCACAACACAAAAGGAAGTAAGAAGTTTCTTGGGTTATGTAGGCTACTATAGGAGATTCATTGAAAATTTCAGTAAAATAGGTCTACCTCTATTCAAGTTACTTGCCAAAGATGTTGAATTCCAATCGAAAAATAATTGTCAAAATGCATTTGAAATATTAAAAGAAAAAATGTCAGCTGCATCCATTCTTCGAGGACCAAATTGGTCATTGCCAGTTCATATATATACTGATGCATCTGAAACTGCTATAGGAGCATCACTTGGACAAAAAGAGAATCAGTTTAATTATGCCATATACTTCATAAGAAAAAACTTAACACCGACAGAATTGAACTATATAGTTACAAAAAAAGAAATGTTAGTTGTAGTGCATGTAATTAATAATTTTAGGCATTACATAACATGTTATCAAGTACTCATTCACACAGATCATTCAACCATTAGATATTTAATGAAAAAAGCAATTACAAATGGCAGAATTACTAGATGGTTGTTATTGATGCAATAATTTAACATCACTGTACAAGATCGACCATGTAAGGATAATCAAGTAGCAGACTTTCTATCAAGGCTTCATTCATTTGGTGATCCAAATCCTCTTTCAGATAATTTCCCAGATGAACATATATTTGCTATAACTTTCAAAACTCCATGGTTTGCAGATTTAGCCAACTATTTATCATCTAGAATCCTACCACCCATTACACAAATAAATAGAAAAGAAAGATAATTAGAGAAAGTGCTAGATATAGTTGGATCAATGGTGACCTCTTTTATACTAGTTCTTATTTGATAATAATAAAATGTGTTAGAGAAGACGAGATTATAGATATTTTGAAATCATGTCACAACAAGCCATGTGGTGGTCATTTTGTAGACAAGCGGATAGCATACAAAGTGCTCAAACTTGGCTAGTACTGGTCAACGATCTTTAAGGATTCCAAAGCGTATGTTAAGAGATGTGACAACTGCCAAAGAATTGGAAGACCTGTGGTATCAGATGGAATGAAATTAAAGCCACATGTACTCATAGAACCATTTAAGCAATGGGCTCTAGACTTTGTGGGACTAATAAACCTGCCATCAAATGGAAAGAAGTACATCCTAGTATGTACAAACTATGTTACTAAGTGGGTAGAGTCAGAGGCAGTGGCAAGAGCAACAAAATAAATCATAGTTTCTTTTCTATTTGAAGAAATATTTGTAAGGTTTGGAGTTTCGAGACAAATTGTTATAGACTAGGGAGCACAATTCACCTCAAAGATTGTAAGGGATCTTACACAAAAGTACAAGATTAAACACAAAAAATATACTCCGTACCATCCACAAGCAAATGGACAAGTGGAGTCCACTAACAAAGTTTTGGAGAATATCATGACAAAAAATGTGCAGATGAATAGAAAAGATTGGTTGGAAAAGCTAAGAGATGCACTATGGGCATACCAGATGACATGGAAGAACACAAGTGGATTTAGTCCATACCAGTTGGTATATGGTAAAAAAGTCCTGTTACCCATAGAATTTCAAATACATACATATAAACTTGCAGCAGAATTGGGAATGGAACTATCTGAAGCACAACAACAACGAGTGATTCAATTAAATGAACTGGATGAAATAAGACATCAATCAGTGGAGCATACATCATTAGTGCAAGAATAGAGAATAAAATGGCATGATCGATTCATCAAGGATAAAGTTTTTCAAAAGGGAGACTGGGCACTATTGTTTGACTCCAAGTTTAAATATTTCAAAGCAAATTTTACAACTCATTGGCTTGGGCCATATGAGATAGAAGAGATCTTTGACGATGGAGCGGTCAAAATAAAAAAAATAAATGAAGCGTCAATTTCATTTGTAGTTAATGTACATAGGCTTAAAGTCTAAAATAAGCCTATCAATAAAGAGGATTTTATGAAAATAATTTCAACAGAAATTGATATGGAAATAATGGAACAACATAATACGTCTTCCTTACTTCTAGGATAAGAAGAAAATAAATAAATAAATAGTAATAATAATAATAATAATAATAATAAAAGAGTTTGGTTGTGAAAATCCAGCAGACTGGCACAATACAAACTCGAATTCATATCGGAAAACCAACTTGTTTGGCTAATATGAATTCTCTATTTTGTTTTGTTTTTACTTCAGTATGATTTTGTAGGGTTAATCCTCCAAGACATGCAAGACTTGAGGACAAGTCTTAACATCGGCAAGGGAGAAGTTCGTAATAAAACTATGCAAATAGTTTGAGCAGCTGAATTGCAGAAGGAACCTGAATTACATGACATAAGGGACCTGATACATCATTGAAAATATTATGCACAAGGGACCTGAGACATCATTGAAAATATTGTGCAGAAGGGACCTGATACATCATTGTAAATATTATGCAGAAGGGATCTATATTATGCAAAAGGGATCTGTATTATATGACATAAGCAACTTGAAATATTGTTGAAAATTACATGTCAGAAGGGACCTGAAACATTATCACTGTAGAAGGGAAATGGAAAACATCAATATTCAAGCCTGAAGTACATGTCAAAAGGGACCTGAAACATCAATTACAAACTACAGAAGGGACCTGAACAACTTCAACATTCAAAGATCTCGAATCAATATTAGATGCGAAAACATAAAGTAGAAATAAGTCTCTACATTTCAATATATCCTGGAAGAACCATCGTTATGATAATAAAGACATTGCCTACCATCAACCAATATTTTGACTGGAGGACATCATTGACATCAAGCATTTTATGGGAGTGCAAGTATAGTAAGTGAAAAATTTTGCTCTCAAAATTTCGATTTTTTTTTAAAATTTCTAGAAGTTGTTAAGACTAATTTAGTGCTTGATATGCATTCCATTACATTTTACCTATATCCTCCTACCTACATTTCAAAACACTACCTTCATTATCCTACCCATTATAATCATATTCATTATAACACTATCCCTATTCATTTCCCCTTTCTTACATTTACGCTCATACATTAACCATCATTCCAAATACCATATTTCATTACCCCTTTCCTACATTTAACCATCATTCCATATACCATCATTCCAATCATTTTTAAACCATCACATTAATCCTAATTATTTTCTTAAGCATATGGATAAAAAATTAAAGGCTCAATATTTAAATTCTCGTTGACCTAGAAAACAACAAAGGTTAGTGTCATGATAGAAATTTAATTTTAAAAATGACCATTCTAGGGTCATTTTAAAATTAAATTAAACAATGAAAAGTAGACAACCTAAGCTATAAGTGAAAATATGCAAACATATATCATATGATAAAGCTAAGGTATGGAAATGGGCACACAATGCAAAATGAGAAAACAATGCAAATGACAAAACTTAAGTTGAAATGCAAAAACGATGCAATGAAGAACACAAATTATAATGCATTTCGATTAAGGTATGGGCATGAAAAGAAATGAAGATGGTTATGAGTGAAGAATGAAATAGCAGAGAACGTGAGTCATGGTGATAGGACGTATGCAGACACCATGGAGAAAGGACGTAGTGCAAGTCAGAGAAAAGAAGCCACATAGGCATTTGTGTCAAGGGCCGACATGAAAAACGGTCAACATAATTTTAAAAACACGGTGCTATGAAATAAAACAAACCTTGTGCAAATACTAAAGCCTCCGCCATTTTTAAACCAACAGACCTCTATGATTGCATTCTTCTTTCACCATCATAGCCATTATAGGCTCAGAGAAAGGAAGTTGACGCTGTGCAAACCATAGGCACGCGTTCGAACACCTTGTGAAGAACGAAATTGATTGAGAAAACACAGAGAGGCTGTGAAGAAAACATAGAAACTCAAGCTGAGAAGAGAAAGCATAAGAAATAGCGAAGGAGGAGTGGAGAAATAATAAGGGTGCATTGATGTTGACTGAGATTGGAAGCCAAGATATATGCCCGTTGTGTTGATCAAACACTCCAACAAATTGCAGAGATCTCGTGGAAGAGAACAGGTAAGCACAAACTCCAGATTTTCCTCATTGATAAATGGATCTTAAGAATAAATGTAACTTGGGATTGTGTGTTGAAAACGAGTTAAACTACAAGTTATAAGTGCAAGTTTCTGCCACCGTTTAGCCTGACTCTGCCACCTATTAGAACATAACGATTCTGAGATGTCAAAGAGGAGTCTTAACAGTAGTGATATTGTGAAAACACAGGGATATGAGGCTCAACTCAGAGAAAACCTCGGGATTGTTCCAAAGTAGGTAAAATGAAATTAAATTCCTCCACATACAACCACAGAATTTTCATATATTTAAAAAAAAACAGAGTGTTGCATAGTGAGTGAATTTTGAAAAACACAGTGAGCCATTTGTTGATTATTTTTGTAAACAGTGAACCTAAATCATTTCAGTTTGAATGCACAATGAATTTGTCTCTGTAGAGGAAGGGTTGAGTATGAATTCGAAGAGTAGAAGGACAATGTGGCATGATTATTTTTATTTTTATTTTTAATTTTTACACAGTAAATTTAGAGGCAGAGAATTCCACACCAAAATAGAGGAGATTTTTTGTAAAGTTTTGATAAAATAGAGAATAGAAAATGAAAGATAGAGTAATAATTTTTTTTTTACAATGTTTTGATGATCTCTCTATATAATATTTTTGTGTTTTTATCAGTTTTTGGAAGTAGTGGGCCCACTTTTGTAGAAGAACAAAGGTTGAAGAAGATTGATTTCATTTATTTTTGAAGAGCATCGTAGAAGAGGTAATCCTTATCATCATGCATGAATAAGTCAAGAAATATATATATGTGTGCATAAATTTTATTTTAAAGATGAGAATGTTGAAAGTGCAAGGTTACATAAATTGGTTTTCAGAGCATCTGGCTACTAGGGTAGAACCAAAAGATTTTCAGATTGAGCATTGGGAAAAAGAGACCATGGAAAAAATTTATCAGGCTGGACTAATAGGCTTCCTCAAAAAGTTTAATGGACACAATGAAAGCATTACCAAGGAGTTCATAAACAATTATAAACATGAGCAAACCATGGTGGGGAACCTAGTTATCCCATTAAGTCCAAAATCTATTTCTCAGGCTTTAAATCTACCACTATCAGGGGAACAATATCATAAGGGCTTGCACTTCAAAGATAAGGGATGGAATTTATTTTTGGAGAAAAATAGGAATGGATCATTTGATAGAACCAAGGGAATTCCGAGGGAATGGTTTAATGAGCCATGGGCAGATTTTATGTTAATTAATCAGATATTTTTCACATGTGACATTAGGCACAATATAAGGCATCTCTATCATATCAGATTTCTCTAGCATATCAAGGGAGAAGTGAAAGTCAATTTGCCATACTTCTTCTCTAAAAATTTGATTAAAATGATAGAGAATGTGAGGAATGAAACTAAACCCAAGGAAGCACAAATCTACCATTAGGGACTCATCAAAATTCTTGTAGAATATCAAATGAAAACCAAGGGTGTAGTGTGGAAAGAGTTTTTAAATCAACGTCATTTTGAAGAACAAATCATAGAAGAGAAGTTTAAACCAGTTCATGAGACAAAGAGCATAATGAACTCACCTCTTTATCCAAGGACAAGGTCCAAGAAACAACAAGATACTATCATGGTTGAGAGAGAAGCATATTTCCTATCCATTCCCAGGAGACATAGGAGAAAAAGTCCAACTGAAAAAAGTAGTAAAGAGAAAAACCCTCAAGTAAAAATTGTTGAAACACCTCCCACAGAAAAACAAGTTGATGAAATCATTGAAATATTGCAAATATAAGCCTATGAAAATACATTGGAAATATATTCGTACTTTGATAATGTTGAGGTAGAAGCCACTTCATTTTCTAAAGACACAAGAGAAGAAGAGAAAGAGTTGCACCTTAGCAAAATAAAAGAGTTGACAGATCATATGGAGATAAGAAAAATTCTAGAGAGACATTTGAAGAAAGAGAACAAGAAATACATGAAAAACAATGCAAAATTGATCAAGGAAAATGAACAGCTGAATGAGAAAGTTGGAAAATTAGAAACAAATAATACCCTTCTTTATAAACAAGCTTACAGGTGGCTTAATGAGAAAAACACATGGAAATATAAGTATGAAAGACAAAAGGTCATGGCTTCAATATACAAGGGAGAACAATATAAAGGAATAGATTGTCTTCTTCAAGCAACACAACAGGAGGCCTCAGGATCAAATACAGTATCTACATTAGAGCTCAGAAGGTCCAAGAGAAAGAAGCAAGCACGAGGACATGCTTGTACATCAACAAGGGGGAGATGTTGGCCCTCGTTTTTCTATCCAATTTTGCTTAGTTAAATACACTTAATTTCCATGTTATCCATCCATATACCATCCATATTCACTCTATTTTGACCAATTTATGCATATCTAGGTATATAAATTATGTTTTGCAATTTTTAAATGTTTTTACAAAAATTGGATTTTAAGTGCATTTTTGGACAGGACTAAACATTCCTGTAATGGCTTCATTGATGTCATACTTGCCAGACATATGGGCATGAGATGAGCACATTTATAGAAATATTGGGAACTAAGAATGGACTTAAAACTCTTGGTTCAGTCAAACCAAGCTAAAACGGGCCCGGTCAAAGCTGGTCAAACAAGACCTGTTATTCTGGAAATCCCTAGGAAATAGGCCAAATTTAGCATTTTATGGGATTTTCCAAATTTTGAGTGATTGGATGGATGAGCTCGAACAAAATAGATAGGATAAGGATAGACATGGATGTTAGAGACATTTTAGTTATGTTTGTTTCATATTTTTCTATTTAATCCAAGAACATTGAAGGCATGAATATGTAGAATTTGTATGATTTCACTTTGATATTTCTGAACTTTGGGAGCTAATTGAAGAACCAGTTCTATATTATTTTCTGTTGTTCTATATGGTGAATTCTTGATTAATTTTTAGTAGTTGAGAAGTATTTTCAGTGTGCGAGGCAAGGGTGGAGGCCCCCCACACCAAGCTCAGTGCACTTTCTAGTTAATTTAGTTGCAATTTCTTGAACTAGTTTTGTTTCATGTTTAATCAGTTAATTAGATGCATGATGATATGTTATGATTGTTGATGAATCTTAATCTTAATTCTAATATGCATATGAAGGGTCAAACCAATGTTTAAGTTAAATTATCGTTCTATCTGATCAGAGATTAGAAACTAGAATTCATCTTTCTTGCTTTTAAGTGATTTTCTGAATTTTCAGTTTTCTTACATTGGAATTAATGATGAATGAATTTATAAAGAAGGGAAACAACGAACTCCTTAGTTAGGAGCCTCTTCTATTATTCTTTTATGCATCTTGAGTTATTTTTCATTAGTGATTTTGGTTTCTGTTCATGAAGTAGTACTGTAGAGAAGGTCAACCAAGTTCTCCTAAGTTAGGAGCTTCTTCTTCTTATTATTACATATTGAATTAGAAATTATTTAGTTAAGTTTTATATTTGTAATATGCATTTCCTTTAAATTAAATAATTCATCTTCTAAACTTGATTGTAGTTGGAATCCATATATTTTGGAGATGCTTCCAAGTTTTACAAACCCGGATTGATAGTAAAATACTTGTGTTAGTTTACCCCGTAAACAGACCCAACACATGGTATACAATTTATTTAGAAATGTATTGAAAGGTTAAACCATATTTATTTTACATGCAACTGATATGTGTGGCCTAGATGAGGTTACTTGTGTTATTCTTATTGTTCCACGGTGTATTCTACCACATGACATCACATGGCTCTTGCGGGAAATTTGTGCATTTTGCATCAACAATTGCAATTGAATATTGGAAAATCGACGAGGCATTAAAGTTAGGGTTTTATTTTTGGCTTTATGAATTCCATCCACTAGTTCATTTGGTCACTTTCCCCTTTCAATTTTCTGACAAAGCTTTATTGTGCTCGACACCAGGGTTTTCACATGAAATTCATTACCAGGTTATAGTTAAGTGATTTTTTAATTTCCTTTGTCAGTCTTATCCCCATCATTTCTCATGAACAATACAATGCAGTTATATATGGCCAACCGGTGAGAAGGAAACTTCTCTTTTAGTTTTTTGTTGTAGCTTTTTATGTTTCTTCCATATTTTATCAGAGTAGACATTTAAATGGAATATGTTTTATGTTGGTAGTTGTAGATTTCAGTACCAGAAACTTCTCTCATCCTCAAGGTTTCTCAAATAAAGTTACGAAATCCATGTGTTAACCAATTGAATCACTATTCCAGGTAATTTTTCTTTTTGTTTTCTTTCATTTTCATTATTCGTGACTCTGTTTGGTTCAGTTGACGCACAAGGGTTTTATTTTAACCCTTTTTTAATTTTGTGTGTTGGAAAGTACAAATAAATTAGAAAGTTTTGATTTTCTCTTAGCATGGCACCAACCTTTAGCGGAAGGTTTTTCTTCCAACGATATTAATAATCCAAATTTCTTTGAAGGGTTAAAATATCCAACATAGTTTCTTAATCGTCTTCTTGTATTGGGGTTGTAAAGTCAAGACCCTATCATTCTGAAGAAAAATATTAATTCTTAATCATATTTCCTAGTAATATTTTGTTCAATTTACATAGTAGGATTTGTATATTAAAACCCTAGACTAAATGTTTAGTTCAATTTTTCCATAGAGGGAAATTTATGGCTAGTTTTTTTTACCATGAAAATCTATGAATGCCCATACCATGACAACAAATTCTTATACAAAGGTTGTTTACTATTCATGGTTTTAACCCTACAGGAATACACTACTTTGAATATCTTTGTTATTTGTCAAGCATGAGATTTAAAAAATCAAACCTTAGGTTAATGGGGCTGATTTAGCCACTAATTACCCTCAATTTAAATCTTTAGGTTATGGTTGTGCATATGCATATTGTACTTAGCTAAATTCTTTGCATAATAATTATGGTCATTTAGTAAGGTTTTAAATCTTTTAATTAAAATTTGTTAATAATGAGTTTATCTTTTGATTGTAATAAGATTAATCACAATTGTAATTTGTTGCAGAGTACGACATGGATTTTCGAACACAATTGTTTGGACAGTTTAACATTTGATGGTTTCTAAAGTAAAAAATTATTTCTTTATTTTGTTATGAGACTTTACTTAAAACTTTGTTTTCTTGGATATTCAAAAGTACAATATGACTCAAGCAAATTTTGAAAGTTTTTCCTTCGTAAGCATATTACAGAGCTTTATAGTTATTAATGGACTTCCAACCCTTCTCTTAAGGTCGGGTGTCCTTTAACTCCTTGTCACTTCTTTTGTAAGATTCATATTCTCTCGCTCACATTCTGAGACACGAAAGCTGCTCTGAACTATTTTCCATGAGGGGAAATGTATTGTCATAGGAAAATTTTGCCTTGTTCCATTTATTAAAAGTCTAAGGATGAAAGCCTTTTGTCCATACATTATTCCATTTGTAATTTAATATAGGTGTTTTCGACCTTATAAGTTCACAACTTATGTTTATAAATTGTATTATATATTGAGTTTTGATTATTAATTTCAAATGAATAGAAAATTCTAACCATATTGTTATATGGATATTCTTAATAATTTTCTTCATACCTGTATATTACAGTGGAAATTCATTGTAGAATATGCGTACCATTACAATTTATTTCCCTTTTTAACTTAAGCCATAAATTTTGGTTGTCGTATTTATTCACTTACTCTCCATTTGTATAGTAAGTCTTTTCTTAAATTCAATAGTTGAAGTTTTTCTTGTCATTCACTACAAATTTCTTCATGTCCTTTACGATTTGTACTCTAGTCTAAAGCTACTACTCGATTTGTCCTCTCTTACTGTCATACTAAACCAACCTCTATCATTTATCTAATTATCTACTTATTCCATGGTTATACCCTTATATAACCAAGTTATACTCATAAAAAGGATGATGCTACTATGCACACAATATTTTATATGCAATATACTTTGACTTTACCACACTAGTCTCTGTTTTTCTTTAAACATATTTACAATTACTCTAATATCTAAATTTGTATCACAATCTATGCCTTTAATGTTAATAGTCTATTCATAGAATACTTTTAGGAATTATTTCCATAGTAAACAAAAAATACTACTTCTATGCATATATAAATATGCATCATAATTTCACTGTTTTAAATATACAAATATCTGAATTATATCTAACGCTTAGAAAAGAAAATTGTATTCTCTTTCTTTTTGTTTGCGTGAACCCTTCAAAAAACTTTCATTTACATGATACTTATAATATAAATTCATTAACAAAGAACAACTAATAGAAACATAAATTAATCAAGGTACCAACTTGTCAATCTAATCTAGAAAATAAGATTGGAGATACCAGGCTCCACCCAACCTTGATTCCTTCTTCTCAAAGGGTCCCCTGGAGCTCCATATGGTCTACAAGTAATTTTTATTTTTTTTCCCCTATGGCTCTCACTCCCAATTTTGGACTGTGTGAGTCATCAGCAAGCAACAAACAATAAGCATACCCTTTTTCCAAAACATATGGTAGTTAGTAAATACCTCCAACTCATCCACCAAGTGGCAAGTGGTTACTTGCTTATTAATGAGCTCCAGCTCCCCAACATCCAAAGACATTGTATTGTCTTTTTGGGGAAGTTATTGATCAATAAATTTTCATCATTTAATAATATAATCATAAGATTAGATGCCTAGGTATTATTCATCAAGGGTAATCAATTTCCATCATAAAATTGAATCCATAGTTTCTCTTCAACCAAGTGTAGCTTCAAAATTATTTTCCATATATTTTTATTAACAACACAACAAAACAAATTTGCATACAATATTTACGAGTGACATAATACTAATAAACCAATCCCAAGTAAGTCTTAAAGTAAAAACAACAAGCAACATGACATCTGAAAATTTAGAAATAAACTCTAAGTTAGGGGATATCACACATTTCTACAACCAAACATTCTCTTTATAAGACATATGCATGCTCCAAGCATACAAGTTTCATATTTATCATATCAAAGGTAAATTTATACAATTGTTCACTATTATACCAACATATAAAGTGTAGGAAACTACTTTATCTTTCTAAAGGTTTTACCTCTAGAACCTATAGACAAATGCTGTGCTCAAGGGACAAAACAAAAGTCTATTATCATCCTTGAAAACCATTCATGTGTCACAGGGGTTGGACCTTTCTCTTTACATGTCTAAACCTTCTCTAAAACTATAACATAATTGTATATATTTTCTACGAGACCGTAACATGGTTTTACATGTAGTTTGTACAATCTTGGTAGCATACTTTCAACTTAAGCTTCTATCTAACCATGCTTGCATCGTTATATAACATTAATCCTTCATTGTATAAAAAACTATCTATGTTGATGAACTTGATGTACAACCACATGACACGTAGGCTAGTTTCTACTTGCATTTCCATCACAAAGACATGTAGAAAATATCATAGAATAAAAATTTATATGACTGAATAGTAATTACATAAATAAACAAACATATCAACATGTACGAGACTCTACAAAGCCTAAAGTGGAATACTTGAATGAGCTTCTCCTCATGTCAAGAATAATTTATTCTCTATTGAATAGGGCCAACCATATGAATGTGGAAGCTCATCTTGCCCCTTCCCCCCTTCATATCATTCTCAATTCCCCATACACAATTTATATACTAAAAAATAATCAAAATTGACATAGTAAATAGAAAATAAAAAATCAAAGATAAATGAAATAAAGAATGTGTGTGAAGATATGGTTTGAACATATAAAACATATAAGATTTATGTATAGGAAGGTATACTATTTATGTATATTAATAATATTTTTTATCAAAATATGTTTCCATTATATATGTGTCTGATAATATACACAATCATTTCATTTTCTATTTCTTAGTTTGTATAAATCTCATGATTGGCTCATTTGTTTCTCGATTCTCTTCAATTGTTGGGCCCTCTCCTAGTGTCGATTGAATATGCATGCTCTGATGTGTTGTACATCTAGTCATGTACTCTAGACAACATATATTCTACTTTAAAGGGGTGTTGACTACAATAACAAAAATGGTTAAATCAATGGCTAGTTATTATTCATTTAAGTAGTTTGTTAATACAAATATTGTTGCAATGTTTTTTACGAGGTGGACTAGTTGATCCCATTGGTTTGGCTATCATGTGTTCCTCTTCTTACTGAGCATCCTCATTAACATGCTTTGCCATTGAAATAAGAAGAGTTATAAGTTCATCATATACAAGTAAATATCAATAATTGCAATCCATACTTCTTATTTTATAGCCATAATACCATCATGGCTAGGCTACACACCACCATCATCATGTCACACTCCTTCATCATTGGGTTGTTGTGCATTGCTGGCCTAATTATTGTTGTTTCTCTCCTACTTGTAATAATCATACACATTAATTTATGAGCGAAGTCAATCATGAATATATTTTACAAGTAGTCAACAATTAAAGTCCATTTATTTTATTTACCATGTTTGTCAAAGGGGCACATTGTGTTTGCCCCATGATTTTTAAATGTTCAACCATGGCTTGAAAGCCAAACTTGAAACCGAGCCAAAGGTCTTCTTCAATGGTAGTAGTTTTAAAGTGAGCCCCCCTACATTGCATAACATCACAATTTTTGCTTATTGGATGCAATCAAATACAAGTTGAATGATGACAAAATGATATGGTTTCATTACATGGTACTTACAATTTGTGCTTTTAGTTTCAGAAAACCACCTTATCCAAGTTTGTGCAACTTTTTTTTCTAGTCTGACCCTAGTTGATTTTGACATGTATATGATTATATGGAAATTTTCAAATAGGTTAGATATCACAATGCTTATGCAGAATTAAAGAAAATTCATCATATTAAATTGAAAATACCATATCCCTTATTGGACCAAGTGGTGTCTTTCCTTATTTACTCATTTTCTTCTCATTTGCATCCTCCAATAGTTTTTTCAGCTCACTCTCATGATTCATCAAAGCACATTCATACCTAATGTTTTTTCACAAATGAACCCTCACATATTTGAAATATGTTTCAGCCAATGAGGTGACCCCACTTTTGGTAAAGGATTCACCAAATAGGACAACCAAGTAGTTAGTAATATCCTTTTCCAAATTGAAATTCTAAGCATTATGCCATGTGTGTATGGTAGGCCCAAATATATCTAAAGCCTTATCATTCATGTGCTTATAAAAAATGTTGTTTTCTTTGAAACGACATTATCATTAATTTAAAATACTCATAAAGATGTATGTTTCAATTAGATGAAAGGAAATAATTTCACATTCATAGATACTTGGGATTTTTGGTATCTTGATCAGAATAATGTTCTTGCCCATAAAAAAGCTAACTGACATTGTTCGAGTGCTGGTAACATGTGTCAATCCAAGAAAACAATAGCTAGAATAATTAATTAGCTCATCTCCACCATCATGTGCATGGTAAGGCATGCACTAGGAAGGTGTGTCATGGAACTTAGAATCTATTTATTACCACATGGATCTACCATGTCGTCATCCATACAAGGGACACAACATATACCATGCCTCCCACATCACCTAATGTACAAGTCACATCATTTATTTGTATAATTATATCACTCTTTCTCTGCTTCCTTATGGCTTTTAGTTTCATGCAATACATGATGTATCACACTTGTTATTTTTATGTTACAACATATCAAATTCTTGAACATTTTCATTAGTGTGATATTTCACATCTAAAAAAATGTCCTCATCATAGGGCATACCACATGTTCAAACTTTTTCTTTAGTGGCACCATACATTTTTATGGGGTGATATATAACACCTAGGAATTGTCCTCCTTGTAATGAATGAATCAATTCCTCGTTTATAACATCACAGGAAAGTTTCACTTTTTATGATGTATTGAACCATAAATTTTTATGGTGTGATATATTACATCATGTTAAGTTTTCTATCTCACGATTATCATCTTCCTCCCTCCATATTTCTTCTTCTTTCCTTCTTCTTCCTATTCCTCCCAACGCACCTTCACAATTTTTTTTTCTATAATATGTTTCACCTTAAATTATTTTAGGTATAATTTATCACACCACATCCAACTTTATTTCAGTTTGAAGACTCTCTAAGTTTGTCTTGTAGCCCTTCTTGGAATTTTTTGTATCACACATTTCAATTCTTCATGTGATATGTGTTATATCACATGGAGTTTTTCTTTGTGTGATACACCAACTTCCTTCAAGTTTGTTGTTGGAATTTAGAAAAATTATAAGACATTTCAACTAAGGGTTTCATAGGTTTCATCCTTGGTTTAGTTAATCCATAGCAAAACATTTTTTGATCTAGGTGGATATTGGTGGCCATACACGTACTCCACTGGCTCAAATCATAGTTCTCCATCTTGGTATTTTTTATATAGTTTTTTGGTCCTAAATTTATAAGGTTGTTATGAGGTCCTAAATGATGTTTTTTTGATGTGGCATGGACCCAAGCTATAAAGCTTGGGTCAATCAAAATGTGTATATAACGCCTCCTCTGACATTTACCCGCTTTGACAAGTTATTTTTGGTAAACATGAGCAGAGAGTTACTATGATATGACTCAACCTCCAAGTTCCAATTATGGAAATATGGCTGACTAACCAACAACTTACAACCATCCCTTAGGGACTACAAACCACTCAGAAAACTGTAAACCATTCCAGGTGATTAATCCATGAGTTGGAACTCTTTTCCACCAGAGAAACTCCCCAACCGCACCCTTGACACTCTTGCATGTAGTTGGAAGGCTATAACTACATCCATAGGCTTGCCTACATGTGGTTATGACCCAAATTCCTCTATTCAAATGATGTGGTTGCGAGATCTATGCCACTTTTTCAAGAAAGCCTCCAAAACATTGCCCAGAACTTCCTGTAACTTTCCATAATAATAAATAACATGATAACAAGGCTAACCATGAAAAAATTGAACAATATATTGACCAGAACATGTTTAGTACATGATATAAATTTCATTAAACACATGATAAACATATAAACTACAGGTCATGAATGCATATATGCTCATAAACTTCTAAAATTCATCTATGATTCACCAAGAAGGCTTAATGCCCTCTCAATCTAGTTGCAACAAAACCTGTTATCCCATGCATTGATCAACCATTCAATAAACTATAAAATCATAAACAAGGTCCATAGTTAGAGCACATTGTATAACCAAAATAGAAACCATGACAAATCAACCATAAAATCATCAAAATAACAAGTAATTGTGCTCATCTATTACATTAGAAGAATAACTCATATTAAATTATGCAAAATCCAACCAAGTCAGGGACTTCCACATACCACTCGACCATAGATTGGGCCGAACCAAATATTTCTTTCAACCAATCATCCCCATGCCATATTCCAAGCATGAATGTGGGATATCATGGGATAAACCAATGCATAATCAAACAGGGAATCCAAAGGTTAAACCACCTCCACCCTAAGGTTACCGTGATCTCACCTAAGTCGGCCCCGAGATCACAAAACCAAACCAAGCTTGGATGCCTCATAATTCCTTCACCATACCTTGAGGGCCTTTCCTATCTCCACCCACATGTTGATGGCTTCCCAGAGAAAACCTTCTCCACCCCCAACCCTAGGGTATTTTCCTAAGACCACCTCACTTGGTTCCAAAACCTTCCGACAATCAAAATCTCAACCGAGAATGAATCCCATCACACCATGGCTATCCAGGAAATGGAAAGGCAAGGTTGAAACCACTGTCAAACTAGGAAAAACCCATGCCAATGACAAAAATGAACCAAATAAACAAATGCATGTACTATGCATTCATATCCCAGCAAGGAAATCACACATGCAACTTATTACATGCAAGACCTTCTTGTTTAAGTTGTTGATCCAACCTTCTCCTTACATTCCTTTTCTTTCCTTTCCTTGTCCTTTTCCTTCATTTGCTTTCCCTTTGCTTGTTTTCTTGATCTCTCCTCTTGGAGCTCTCTCTCTCTCTCAATTGATTCAAGCTAAAACTGATAAAAGTTGTGAATTATTTATTTGATGCCTTTTTATCATTGGCACCCCCTTTTTCTTCATTTCCCTCTAATTTCCTTTGCATGCAAATTTGTGCCCCTTCACCTTCATTTTCTCCTATTTTCTTTATTTCTCATAATTAAATGCCAATTTTTTCCTCTTGCCTTTACCAATTCCTTTTCCAATTTCCATACCCATAATAAACCACAAGTGATGCCCACTTTAGTGTTTTCCCAACATTCAGCTTGGGATATGTGTCCCATGACCTTGGTTTTATTTTTCCTTTATTATCCTTTATTACATGAAACTTTAACTTGGGGTGTTTACAAACCCCTCCCCCATGGGGGAACACTGTCCTCAGTGTTTTAGGTGTTGGAAATACTGAGAGGGTGGGGGGGGGGGGTGAATCAATATTCCTTCCAATTAGAGCATTAGTTAATCTTCAATTTTTATCAGTGTTTGTACAATGATAGCAGCAAACAAGAGGAACACAAATGCACACAGTTTTTAAGGTGTTTGTAAAATGATATAGAATGATGTAGAAGAAGAATATATACTACACCGTAACCCCAAATTTTACACAACCACGTAATGATGATCCTAGACCTCCCAACACTGCCTCTTCAAACCTTGGTAGATAGACAGTAGTACAATTTTTACAATAATGTATTTACAATGACTTGGTACAATGATACCTTTACAATGATTGTATGCAGTGCTGCCCACTTGAAGACTTCATAGGATGAACTTCTTGCTGCTATTATGCACCTTGGTTGATGCTCTTTTCATGCTACCCTCTGTTTCACCTTGCTTTGCTTTGCTGCCCTAGAAATTCTAGTCCTTTGCAACCCTTGACAACACATGATCTAGCTTTTTCTTTGCCTTCTAGGAGCTCGATATTGAATCTGGTGTAACTCTGTTATTTCAGATCCTGAATATCTGAATTTAGGTCCTGTAGTAATCCTCTGAGTCGTCTTTCTAATGCCATAGGTCTGACCCAATTTGGATTCTTTAAGAGAGAGTTATACCCAATCTCTCACAATGCCCTAATTATGGACTGTTTCAGCAGAGCACACTTGTATGGCGTGCCACATGTCACTGTTTCTTCATTTTGCTTTGAAATTGATAGAGTGAAAACTATAGATTGTAAAATATCTACCAATTTTTATGGAATTTCAATCCGATACTCAGAGAGAGAGTTATGACGATTTTACCAAGGTCACTTCTTTGAGATGAATTTCAGGAGCCTGCAAAAACCCTGACTTCCACAGATCATATCTCCAAAAATATTGCGCACCTTGATCTGAAATTTTTACAACAGCTTCCTCAGAATTTTGGCTTCACCTTATAAAAATTTCAGCTTCTGAACCTTTGTAGAAAAATTTTTAGAGTGAAAATGCCATGATGACCTGTTTCAGATGGCGAAATCCCTTGCATAAGGAGGAAATGAGGATCACAATTTATATAAATGCTTAGGTTGAGAGGAGCTTCAACAAGTGAACGTGGGAGGGATTTTAGGAGCTTAAAAAATATTAATTATGACTTTTCAATGACCCATGCCCCAACCCCATGGGGTTTTAGCCCACTAACTGGGGGTACAAACTTCAAACATGAATATCTCTCAAATCGTGGAGAATTACATGGCATGCCATATATCAACGGAAACATCTTGACAAGTAGAAACCATAAAAAACATTATTGACCTAGAATATATTAATTTGGTAGGTCAAAATTCCCATGAAATATTGGGTTAGCCCCTGGTGCTGCTTGGGTTGACATCAATGACAACCGCTGATCAACATTAAGACACCTATCTGACCAACAAACTGTTAAAAACAAAACATGTTGCCTATGGAGATTTATAACACAATAGATGCGGTGTTACAGCCATATATATATATATATATATATATATATATATATATATATATATATATATATATATATATATATATATATATATATATATATATATATATATATATATATATATATATATATATGCAAAAACTCATTTGATTGAACCAACAAAAATTAAGGATACAAAGCTTGCATTTGATCAGTCATCTCCCATGTAGCTTCATTGAGCCCAAAGTGCTTCCGCTGCACTTTAACTTGCTCTATTTCTCTTTCTATAGCATGAGTTTTTTACAATGTAGGATTCACTAAGGTTTTGGTTGGAATTCTCCATCTGGTTGCACCAGCAATACAAACCAATCAATCAAATGATCAACATTCTGCACATATCTCTTAAGAAATTAAACATGGAAAACATCATGGAGTTTCACTGTTGGTGGAAGTGCATGCTTATAGGCCACTAGTCAAATCCTCTCAAGGATCTCAAAAGGCCCACAATACCGAGGTGCCAACTTAGCACATGAACCAATCCTGAAGGAGCTCCTCTTGGGATCGATGCACAAGTACACATGTTCCCAAACCTTAAACTCCTTGAATTATCTATATTGATATGCATAACTCCTATGCCTACCCTATGCTTCCTTCAAATTGCTTTTAATTACTTTCATCTTCTGCTCCATCTTATCCAACATGTATGATCCAATCAACATCCTATTCGTTGGGTCACTCTAGCTGATGGGAGTATTACAACTCCGCCCATAAAGAGCCTCAAATGGACTCATCTTCAAGGACTCCTAATACCCATTATTATATGCAAACTCTACCAGTGGAAGATACTCCTCCCACTTCCTTTGTTGATGCATAGCACACATCCTCAACATGTACTCAAAATCTTGTTGACCCTCTTTATTTGTCTATCTTTCCACGGTTGATAAGCCATGTTGAAAGCTAAATCTATACCCAAACCTACAAATAATTCCTTCCAAAACCTAGAAGTGAACTTTCCATCTCCGTGTGATATGATATTCTTGGGAACATCATGCAATCTCACTATCTCCCTGTTGAATGTATGATTCACCTCCCTATCTAAATTCGTATACCTCACTGCAATGAAATAAACTACCTCACTCAACCTATCAATCAAAACCATGATGTAATCATGTCGTCTCGATGTCCTTGGAAACCCTATAATTAAATCCATTGAAATGACCTCCCATTTACATTATGGAATCAGAATAGATTATAATAGACTAGCTGGGTGATTACAATATGATTTCACTTGCTGACAGTCCAAGCATCTAGCAAAAAACTCAACCACCTCTTTCTTCAAATTCGACCAAAAATATAACTTCTTAACAACTGTTAAATTCTTCTGATATCCTAAGTGACTTGAATATGGTTTGACATGAAACTCCCTCAAGATAAGCTTCTTGATCTCACTGTTATTTGACACATAGATCCTGTTCTTGAAACTGACCAAGCCATCTTTTGTGAGGTGATACTCCTCATTTCTATCACCTTCACCCTATTGTTGCAACCTCTTCTTCAGTTGTCGATGCCTCTCATCACGCTTCCATGCATGCAAGATCCAATCTTGTAAATATGTCCCAAATGAATTCATAACTGAAATTTGATTCATATGAACCCTTCTACTCATAGAATCTGCAACCCTAGTCTCCTTTCCCTTGATGTACTTGATCTTAAAGACAAACTCATTGAGGGTAGCCAACCATCTAGATTTCCTAGCATTCATATTGGGTTGGTCAAACAAGTACCTCAACCCACTGTGATCACTCTTTAGGATGAAACTACCACCAAGAAGATAATGTCTCCACATCTTCAATGCACGAATTATAACTGCCAACTCAAGATCATGAGTTACATAGTTTCGCTCGTGCTCATTCAATTTCCTTGACTCATAGCATACTACCCGTCGTTCTTGCATTAGGACACCACAATGTCCTTCCTTGTAAGCATCTGTACATAACACGAACTCCTTATTAGGATCCGCGATCTTCAAGACTATAGAATTTGTAAGAAAATGCTTAAAATACTAAAAAATAGCTACACACTCCTCAATCCATACAAACTTATTCCCTTTCCTCCAAAAAGATGTAATAGGATAGACAATCCTTGAGAAGTTCTTGATGAACCACCTATAATAACTGGCTAATCCCATGAATAATATGACCGCATTCAAATTCCTAGAAGCTGGACACTCCATGATAGCATTAATATTTTCCGGGTCCATTACTATACCCTCCCAGAAACAACATCTCCCAAGTAGTGAATCTGAGTCTGAAAGAAACTGCAATTTCCAAGCTTGGCATACAACTGATTCTCTCTAAATAATACCAACATTGCTTCCAAGTTCTCTGCATGCTCCTCCTAATTCTTGGAGTATATCAATGTATCATTAATGAACACTATCACAAAATGTCCTAGGTAAGGATGCAACACATTTTTCATCAAGCACATAAAGGTGGTTGGAGTATTAGTAAGACCAAAAGGAACCACCACAAAATCATAATGCCCATACTTGGTACAAAATGTGGTCTTGTGGATATTTTCTTCTTTGATGCACACCTGATGATATCTTGATCTTAAATCAACCTTTGAAAACATTGTTGCTCCCTTCAATTGATCAAACAAGTCATTGATCTGCGACAAAGGGTACTTGTTCGTAATGGTCACCTTGTTCAACTTCCTATAATCAATTCACAAGCTAAGAGTACGATCCTTCTTATTTACAAACAAAAATGGTGCACCCCAAGGCGACACACTTGGCCTTTTGTATCCCTTATCAAGCATTTCTTTAAGAATAACCTTCAATTCCACCAACTCAGGAGTTCTAATCCTGGAAGGTTCCTTTGATGATGGTTTTGCTCCTGGTACCAACTCAAAAGAGAAATCCACTTCCCTATGAGGCGACAACTCTGAAATTTATGTAGGTAACACATCCTGAAATTGCTGCAAAACATGATACATCTTCAGGACTTCATTATCCTAAACATCTTTCCCTTTTTCACTGGAAATATGCGTTACAAACAATACACACCCCTTCCTACAACTGTGCTTAGCTTGCATGGTTGTAACCATTCTCACTGATGTAGGATTCTACCTTCCTTGTAAGATTATCTTCTCTCCATCATCATCCATGCACTCAATAGCCTTCTAATAGCATTATACCTTGGTCCTGTGAGTAAACAACCAATCCATGCACAAAAGAAAACTATATGATCCCAAAGGAAGCACATTTAGATGTTTTGATGTAGGCATACCATTCAACTCAAATACACAAGCTCTCACCCAATGATGAAATCTTCTCTTGGTCCCTACAACCAACCGCACCAACAGAGACTCTGCATGCACTTATTTATTTAAGCCACACTTATCCACCAGGTCATGACTAACATAATTTTAATTAGATCTAGGATCAATCAAAATGGAAACAACTCGATCACAAAGCTTACCTTCCATCTCAATAATGGATGCCTGATGATCTGCCTCCTTATTATTAAGTGTTGCATAGATTCAATGAATTCTCTAACCAACATCCAAACATATATGCCTCCTTAGCAATGTATATTTGTGGCCTACCACCCTGGTACAATGGAAAATCCTTCTTGCGATGGTCTTTGCGAGAAATCCAACACTGCAACATTTCTCTACCACTAACTTTATTATGATGTTCTTGAGGCTGAGATCCATGTTCTTTCTCAGTTGCATTAACCATCTTATAAGGAGCCACATTTTCTTTCTCACCTGCATCATGAGGTCTTCCTTGATTTTGAGGCTATTTTCCTTTAGCCTTATAATTCCCTTTCCAATCACTCTTAGGCTCGGAATTGTGATTTGAATTCTCATAAAAATGCTTCAATTTACTGATGACTTCCTCCAATTACCGAGGCTCATCATGCTCAATCCAATCCTTGAAATCTAATGGTAGTCTGTTGATGAACCTTTTAACCTTCATCTCCTCATCCTTAAGATAGGGCACATACCTCAACAACTCAATAAATTTGGTCATGTACTCTTCATCTGTCCTGGAGGCCATATTCAATTCATAGAATTCCTTGGCCTCTCCTTCATAATACCTATCATACAAATACTTCTTCCTAAAGAGTCCTTTAAACTTATGCCAACTCAAATCTTCTACCTTGATGCCTCTGACACACTTTACATCTTCCCACCAGATATATATTTTCCCCTTGAGACTGAAGATCACAATATTGGATTTCACATTCTCTGAATAATCATGTAATCTAAAGAACATATTCATCCCACACAACCATGCTTCTGCATCTTCTTATTTCTTCATCTCTCCATCAAATACAGGAGGCTTAACTTTCTTGAAATCCTCTAGAAAGTACTTCTTCTCACTCATCCTATAAGCATGATGACAATGATGACAATGATGTCTCTCTGAACCATAATTAGAATATAACCCATAAGCACTACCTCTCTTGTTAGGTGAATCGAACCATCTGCCACCTCTGACTGTATCATCTTCATCCAACCTATATCCTGATCGATACTTGCTACCATATGCCCCATTAGTCCTTTCCTCTTGTACATGAATAATCCTTAGTTGTCCCTGTCTTTGAAAATATGATAGGATCTGAAGGATCACTGCATTAATCTCAGCTTTCTTTTCTTGAGCTCTAGAAAGCCTTTCCTATGTCTCAATCAACCTGTTGTTATATTCCTTGCAACTTCTGATTTCAACCTTCAAACTTCTTAATGTATCTGCTAGATCAGGACAATAATCATTTCGTTGTTGTTCAAATGATAAGTAAGGAGAGTCACGTTAACTCTAATCTAGCATTATACTCATCATCTTTGGCCTTCCCTTTCTTGTAAAAATGTGATGTTAAAAAACCAAATAGAAATCATAATCAAAATCATACCTTATTGAAGTTTAGGGGAGGATATCTCATCAACACAAATCAATCCAGATTATCACGATATACATGTATATATATAATAACCTCAACATGTCAACATATCAACATTATGCATGATAAAACAAATTGTAACGCCGACTATATAATTGAAAACCATAGCCACTGCAATGCATCCATGGTAGACACACATATAACTAACATGCATGCATAACAATCACATCTACCCATCTAGTCCAAGTGTTTGAACTTGGAAGCTCTAATACCAAACTATAACGCCTCCTCCCACATTTTCCTAGTTACTAATTTCTCCAGGGTAAAAATGAGTTGAGAGTTATTATAATATGGCCCGACCTTTGTTGAAAAGTGTAACTAGGTTCGACCTTCATAATGACATTTAATTGTGACTTGTATAAATGATGTAATAAAATTAATTTTGTAAGTCTTTCTTCATAGGTTTCATAAGCAAGTGATTTTAGAATATTGGGATTTATCATTTAGATTCAAATAATTAATGTCATGTATGAAGAGCTCTTCTTGAGCCTATGTCAATATACATATGAGTCTATATAAGTGTCTAGACAACCCTCCAAAGACAAGCATTGCTTTGTTATTGATGTCAGCCTCAACATATATATAAAATTCATGTTGGCTCACATGTGAAGACACACCTATTCAACAAACTCAAGTCGACTTATATTTATGGACCACTTACTATGTAAAGGAACCTTGGTCACCACATAAAGACAAAATTTCAAAATTCTTCTCTGAGATTTTCGATAACATACTCTGAAATTTTCTGTGATAAGAGAGACAGTGCAGTTTGGACACCTCTAAAGTTTCAGTGGTCAAGATCTATGATATTTTCTGTGTATGGACAATGAAATGATTTTGGATCTCCATAGAAAGGGTCTATCATATTTTGAACTGTATGGTGACAAGGTGCCACTGGGAATTCATATCCCTCTTATGATCAATTCACAGTGACTGAAAGAAGTATTGAAGGGAAAGAAAAATATTGATGGCACAGTTCAGATTCCTTTGAAGCTTGGTGTGCAATGTTAAGAGCAACAATAAAGATATTGGTGTCAAGGATGAAAGATCTCAGTTTTAAGGAAAATCTAGGCATCTTGAGAACAATGAATATATCGATGGAAGAGGATTCAAGAAAAGGACTTTAAAAAAGAAAATTTGTCTTGGTCTTGGAGTGGCTACTAGGTCAAGGGTCTTGGTCTTGGTATTCATTAATTGGAATCTCTATAAGAATAATTTGTGGGGGTTTTCCTCTCAAAGAGTGAGAGGTTTTGGCCCTGGCTCATAGCCTACATGTTGTGTCTCTTATCTATTTATATTCATACATTGGTTATTTTTTGATGAAGAAACACTAATAATCTAACATGAAGAAGATCCTAATCTAAGCAAGTAAAAATCATTCACAGGTAGTCACTAATGAAGAGAAATCACCTAATGCAAATGCCCTAGATTTCTCAACATGGTATCTAAGTTGAGGTGAAATTAAAGGAAGGGAATATAGTCTAAGAGACACTCAAGGAAGGCCATATAATCTAAGAGACACTTAAGCATTAAATCATAATCAATTGTTCAGATGTTAACTCAGCTCGGTCAAAGGAACACACTCAATCTCAGTGAAATTTCAAGATCATAGTGCAGATTCTAACATAGAACCTGGGAAAAGTTTGTGACACCATTGTAACATCTCCTCACTGTTTCAATACTATATCACAGTGAATTTTTCTCGGTGTAGTTTGGTCTTCTTACAACATAGATTAAAATGACATGAAGTGATAACATACTTAGTAATAATGACTAGGTGCCATAAGATCAAGGTGGATTTACATTAAAGAAGGAATTATACACCAACAAGAATATGGGATCTTATAGTCTTCAACAAAAGACCAAAAATACCTTCATCAAGATGAAGATATCTACATCGCCCAAAGTATGAACATCCAAGTGAAGCATTTCAGATTTTCACTCTTTCACCACCAAGGAAGTCAAAGTATCTTGAAGACTAAAAGGCTAAAGGTAATGTCATCATCTTCAAAAGTTATAATACAAGTTCACTCTCATTGAAGCAAGGACCACTTATTTATCCTTAAAGAAGATCATCCGAGGAAGCATCAAATTATTCTCAACAATCACCATCAACAAAGGCATCCAAATCTAAAGGAGCAATATCCTTTACTAAAGAAGGGTTTTTCATTTGGAAGAAGATCATCAAAAAAGGAGCACTAATACATCTTCTTCAACCATCATCAAAGTGATCAGGTTGAAGATTTCATCTTCACTTGTCAAGTAAGAATATTTAATTCTATAAAAAAATTTGGTTAAATGACTTCATGTTTGCAATGATATCCATAAGTTGTTTGGGTCATCGAAACTTCTTGCATGGAAAAAGAAGGATATACATGATCCTTGAAGAAAGTAAAGTCATTAAAAAAAGTCTCCTCTAAATACATGGAAAGGGATTCATACGGAAGATCCCATCATATAGTAGGATTGGAGACATTAAGGGAATATATGAGAGTTTGAAAGAAATATTCTCTAAAGACGTGATAAAGAAAGTAAGTGAAGGTATCAAAGAATGAAGGGATATATTCATAAGGTCTCAACTACGAGATATGGGAGAAATGATATACTAGATAAATCATCACTGTTCTGATGTGCAAGGTAAAAAATATCCATGGGACAAGAAAGTTACCTCATCTAACAACTTGAGGCTTATAGGCTAGATAAAAGAAGACAAGTTGAGGGAAAAAGTGCCGAAAGTTAAAGGACTCAGACATTATATAAAGGAAGCTCATATCACTGGAAAGATGGAGGAAGCTGAAGAAAATAAGACCAAGGAAAGAGGGAGTAAGATATATTTATTATGATTAAGATAGTCTCCCTCACAAAAGGTCTTGTCATAACTCCTAAGTATTTTGTTATAGGATATGACAAATAACAAGATGCATTGTGGCATCATGGAAGCATTAAAAACAAAGAGCTCCTGACATCACCATCGAAATCATAAAGGACAGGAGGAATAAAATATATGACAATAAAATATGAAGGATATAACTCTTGGGAACCTCATTGGAAGAAAGAAGTCATCCAGGGAAAGGCTCATCATACATCAAGGAAAACATTTGCTTGATAAGGATATGAAAGATCCTAAAGTTTCTCTGATGGAATCTTCATTGGAAGATTCACTAATCCAGAGGGGAAGCAAGTGTTTCATTAGGAACTCGAACTCGTGGAATTCATGGAATGATGTTACGATGACATAAGAGATGAATTAGATCAAGGGGTTGGAGATATTTTCAATCAAGGAAGCTGTTGAAAGAAGCCTAGATGACTTGAAGGTAAATGAGGAATGTATGCTTGTATTTAATATTATAGTGTCATGTCGTATGGTTGTGGATAACATGGATCACCACTTATATCTTTAGAAGCATGATCGAAGGAAAATGGTCTCCTCCTCTGAAAGGATGCAAGAAGGCATAGGTCACACTAGATGAAATCACAATAATATGTCCTCATATGAAGTACGAGGTGGTTGACTACAATTAAGGAACTCTGATTGGAAGCTCCTAGGAATGAAATGTGTGACGAAAGGAAGGAAGATATCATGAGTTATGCAACAATGGTGAAGGCAATCAACATCCAAGAAGAACAAGAAGACTCTACTAGAAAATCTCCCTGAAATATATGAAGACTCTAATGGAAGTGTTTAAAAATATAGAGACCCTTGACAATGGATATTTTTGGGATATGTGTCAACATGTATGCAGGATTCTGATACCTACAGGAAGATGTCATGATGAAATACCATCTCAAAGTAATTTTTATTTATGTGTTAAACTTCATTTTGAACAATATCTTGATGGGAATATGCAGGGTTGCCAAAGGGGAGATGTCTTCCACCATTGATAACCATGTGGAAGGATGAAATATCCTTGAAGGAATATGATATGAAGATAGCAACATGACATGAATCAAGACTAGATGAAATACCAATGGATCACTCTCCGATGAAAAAGGAATGATGACATGACTCGTGGATGAAAGTGATGGATGGTTTGTGCCATATGAAGAGATCCAAAAAGATGAAGACTCCATAATGAATAATAAATTCTTTACATCGAAGGAAGGAGTTCTTCAGAGGAACTGGATGTCCCATTATTTCCTGAGGAGCTGCTACAGGTCCCTGATTAAGAGGGAGCTTGGAAACACGTTTCTTACATGGTATAAACTTGGAAATTCCTAAGACAATAAGGAGCTTAAGATATTGAGAATGATCAAGTACCATTATGAATACCTCCCTAGTTAAGAGGGAGTGTTGAAAAGTGTAAATAGGTTTGGTCTTCATAATGACATGTAATTGTGACTTGTATAAAATATGTAATAAAATTATTTTTGTAAGTCTTGCTTCATGGGTTTAATGAGCAAGTGATTTTAGAATATTAGGATTTATCATTCAGAGTCAAAGAATTAATGTCATGTATGAAGAGCTCTTCATGAGCCTATGTCAATATATACATGAGTCTATAGAAATGTCTAGACAACCCTCCAAAGACAAGCACTGCTCTCCTATTGATGTCAGCCTCAACATATATATAAAAGTCATGTGAGCTCACATGTGGAGACACACCTATTCGAAAAACTCAAGTTGGCTTATATTGATGGACCAACTACTATATAAAGGAACCTCGGTCACCATAGAAAGAAAATTTTTCGAAATTCTTCTATGAGATTTTTGGTAACACACCTCTAATATTTTCGGTGATAAGACAGACAATGCATCTCGGACACCTTTGAAGTTTCGGTGGTAAAGATATCTGAGATTTTTGGTGTATGGATAATGAGATTATTTCAGAAAGCCACAGAAAGGGTCTATCAGATTTCAGACTATATGGTGACAAGGTGCCAATGGGAATTCAGATCCCTCTTGAGATCAGTTCACAGTGACAAAAAGAAGTATTGAAGGGCAAGAAAAATATTGATGGCTATAGAAATTGTATAACTTATGTGTTATATGTCCAAGATTCTCTTGATCTCACACTATTTTAACTTCATGCAAAATACAGAATCTATTCCACCATTGATCATTTGCGGAAATTAAATCAAGATTGCAATGCACACATGAAATAATAAAAATTCACACACATTAACACAATTGTTTAATGGGAAATCCTGAAGTTGAAAACCCCAACTATCTGTATATAATATATTTCATAGAGATCATGTAACAATACTCATACAAAGCTGATCATATCAAGCTCTCAGTACAATACAATCGCTACGCACTAATCAAGAACAATCAGCAAAAAACTGCATTGATTTTTTCCCTCCTGATAGCTTGCCTCTACTGCGCAATCCGTGCTGAAGAATGGCTCTGGATGAGTTTGAATTGCTCCAGACTTGCTCATGCAATCCTCATTGGCATCTCCAATGAATGTGTGGTGCATGCAATGAAACACTATAGTCACAACTGATAGTCACACTTGCTCTTTCACGAATATCTCCACTGAGTCTCCACTGATCTGTTCTACACTGTAGTTAACTATTGTCTCTGTCCAGTTAAATAATGAGTTATTATTTAGTGAATTAATTTAACTAATTAATTCACTCAACTCCACTGAAAGTATCAATCAGTTAGAAATAGACACAATCAGTTCAACTGAGTTTAACTCCACAAGTGTAGTTAAACTAGAAACCAACTCCACCAACTACTTCTCCAACTCCACCAAACTCTGCCACTTGAGTTATAACTGAAGTCCTCCATGCACGAACCACTAGTAGCTCTAGGAATTGTGTAATTCCTTCAGCTAGCTGATCTGAACAATCTGTTAACTGAATGTCAGTGCTCCAAGAGAATAAGATAATGTTTAGAGTCCAAATATTATTAAGAGCTAATAATATCCGACATGTCTATTTTTAGACTGGAAGTCTAAAAATAGACTTTGCCCAAAATGTTTAAAAATAGAAGTCCATCTATTTTCCCAACTTGACCAACCATCCACAAATAACATCCTGCAACTCATAGAATATGATCGACATGTCTAAAAATAGACTTTGCGCCAAAAATAGCCTACGGGGCCCACTTAGTGAAGGCGAATCTTTTCACTAAGCTCATCATCTTGTTGAATCTCAACACTCCCTCTCAACAAGATAGGGATTATCTGCCACCCCGATCCTATCTCTATGGTATTCGAATTTTCTCCTGGTGAGCGCCTTCATCAGAATATCTGCATCCTGATCTTCCGTAGGAATGTAAGAAAGCAACATGATCCTCTACTGCACACAATCTCTGATATGATGGTATCGGATGTCAATATGTTTAGATATATCATGAAATAATGAATTAACCAAGAGTTTAATGCAACTCTGATTATCACAATACATCACAGTAGGATCTAAATGAGAACCGAACAAACCGACCAGGATCTTCCTCATCCATATAGCCTCGCATGTAGCAAAACTTTCTGCCATGTACTCGACCTCCGCTGAACTGAGTGCCATGGATCTTTGTTTCCTGCTGTACCAAGAAACTGTTGTAGATCCGATACTGAAAATCCCTCCAGATGTGCTCTTTTTGTCCGTTGGGCTTCCTGCCTAATCTGCATCCATGAAGCCATGCAGCGTCACCTCATTCGATTGTATGTACCACAATCCATACTTAGATGTGCCCCTGAGATACCTCAGGACATGCTTGTCTGCCTTCCAAAAGAGCTTGGTAGGCTTCACCATTGCTTGTGAAAGCTGGTTCACAGCATAGCATATGTCCGGTCATGTATTGACTAAATACATGAGCGAACCAACCAACTGTTGATAAACAGTGGCATCCACTACCTCTGCCGATGTAGCATCCTCCTTCCTCCAACCACTAGTAAGAGGAGTGTCGATAGGCTTGTAGCCTTGCACGTGAAACTTCTCCAGTATCTCCTGGGCGTACTTTCCTTGAGACACAAACAGTTCACCTTTCCGTTGCCAAATTTCCAATCCCAGGAAATAATGAAGGAGGCCCAAGTCCTTCATCTCGAACTCCTTTGCAAGATCTGCCTTGCATGAGTGTATCAAAATTTCATCACCTGTTAGTATTAAAATCATCTACATAAAACACAATGATCAAAATCTTACCATCCACCACAATCTGGTATAGGTTTGGATCTGCCTCACTCTTGGCGAAACCAAGTCCGATGAAATAACTATTTATCCATGTGTACCAAGCACGAGGTGCTTGTTTCAACCCATACAACGCTCTTTTGAGCCTGCACACATGCAACTTGCTGTTGAAGATTTCGAATCCTTCAGGATGCTCAATGTACACCTCCTCCTCAATGATTCCGTTGAGGAACGCAGTCTTCACATCCATCTGATGAATGTGCCAATGCATCTGCGCTGAGAGATCAAGGATGGTTCGTATGGAAGAATACCTTGGGACAGGTGAAAAGGTTTTTTCATAGTCGATCCCCTCGATCTGTGAGAAGCCTCGGGCAAAAAATCTTGCCTTATACTTCTCAATGCTCCCATCAACAAATTGCTTCACTTTGTAGATCCATCTCGAACCTACCACTGATTTCCCTTCCGGCCTTGGGACAATCTCCCATGCATTGTTTCTGACAATCGAATCATACTCTTCCACCATGGCATCTACCCATGCAGGATCCTCCACAGCTTCCTCGAAAGAGGATGGCTCCGTCACGATACACTTGCTCATCAGAGCCATGTATCTAGTAAATCGGTCAGGTGACTATTTCTGTCTGCGCTGTGATGTAGGAACTCCTACATTCTGCACTGCATCAGGATTCAGTTGCTCAGCTTCTGTAGTGCGCTTCCACCCTTTGATTTTTGGCGCTGCATGAGTGGTTTCTTCCACTCCATGAACCTCCTCTTGTGGCTTATCCACATCTTGAGGCTCATCTTTAGGAACAAGTAGGTCCTCCTCTGCATGCAAGTGTAGCTCCCTCTCAAGTGACAACTTCATGGCTTTCTTCTCATGAAATTTGATATCCCGTCACATGACAGTCATCCGACTGTCTGGAAAATACACACGATAATTGTGGGGTGTTTCTGTGTACCCCATAAATATCCCAACCTCTGCGGTCGGCTCCAGCTTCTTCTTGGCATCCTTCATCACATGAATGGAAACAGGTGAGCCAAAAATCTTCAAATGAGAAATATCAGGCTTCTTACCAGAAAATGCCTCTTCGGGTGTGCTCATGCCAAGTACTCTATGAGGACAACGGTTTTTCACATAAACCGCAGTATTGCATGCCTCAACCCACAAGTGTATGGGAAGGTCCTGATCATGTAACATCGCCTGTGCAGCACCCGCGATCGTTCTATTCTTCCTCTCAGTGACCCCCTTTTGCTGTGGGTTATGAGGCGCTATGAGTTCTCTTCAAATTCCTTCTTTTCTACAGAAGTCTTTGAGTTCGCCAGAGATGTATTCACCACCATTATCGCTCCGGAGAGCTTTCACTTGCTTCCCCAACTCTTTCTCAACCAACACCTTGAACTCACAGAACTTTGAGTATGTCTCCCTCTTATTCTGCATGAAGAAGATCCAGCACTTACGAGAAAAGTCATCAACAAATATCACATAATGCTTATGCTTTTCTGTTGAAGCAACTGAGAAAGGTCCACACATGTCTGTGTGAATTCTCTCAAGGATCGTCGAAGCATGACTATCCTTCTCATGAAAAGTGGTCTTCACAAATTTTCCCAAAGTACATCCCTTGCATTGATCTGACTGCGCAAGTGTACCTTTGGGAAACCTGGTAGAAATCTACTGCAAAATTTTCAAAGCGCCATGGTGAAGATGGCCCAATCTCCTGTGCCACAATTCGCCCTCATCTTGGCTCACCACTCCTTCTGCTTTGCCTGCCATTGCAACGCATCCATCTACCTACAATTGATAAAGATTCTTAACTCAAATCCCTATCCTCCTGGTTTTACCAGTTGTTTTATGGTGCAGGAAAGCTTTTCCCTCGCTAAAAACAACATCATAACCCTTGTCTTCCAGCATCGCCACAAAGATCAGATTCTTCTTCAATCCTGGAACATGCATGACATCCTTCAAGATGAAGGGTTTACTGGACTCCCTCTCAAAGGAAATGGTCCCGATACCAGTCGCACTGTATCTACCATCATCGCCCATCTCGATGTGCACTCCAAGATCCTTTTCCTCTAGATCACTAAACAAATCTTTGTCTTTGGTCATATGGAAAGACGCACCACTGTCAAGAAACCACACCGATCCCATCACACTTGAAACCAAGCATGCGATAAAAGAAAATTCAAGCTCAAACTGCGAGGCTAAGGCCTCTACAAAACTCTTATTCTTATTCTTCTGTGGGTAATTAGTGGTGAAATGCCCGTGCTGGCGACAGTGAAAACACTTCACCTTGGACAAATAAAGATTCTCGCCTTTAGCTTCGGATTTGGAAGATTTCTTCCCTTTTCCTTTCCGAGCTTTGGCAGTCAAAGAATAATTTTCTTCATCTTCATTCTTCGATGAAGATCCATCCCTGGTACCCTGCCTTATCTCCTCCTACACAAGATCAGACCAAAGTCACTCCCATTCTGGCAATTTCTCCCGTCCATTGAGAAAGTATTCGTAGCTGTGCCAACTCTTTGGAAGCCTAAGGAGATCCAAGCTCACCAAGTCTTCTTCATCAACAGTAACCCCCACACTTCCTAGCTCATCCTTACAATGGAAAAACTTCGTGAGGTATTTTGGAATACTATCACCTTTCTCCATTTTTATTTTTCTGAGCTTGTCTTTAAGCGCCAACTTCCTCTGGTCACTTCTGCTTTGGAACAAGTCTGTCAAAGCCTTCCACATTAAGAATGGAGTGGATTTCCCATGAAGCCTGGACACAATGTGGTCCTTCACACCTTCCAAAAAAATCCTTTGACACTTTGCTACCTTCTTTTGCCATGCGTCAAGTGCGGTGGCATCGCTAGAAGTAGGCTTCGGAATATCAACATCTATGAACTCCTTCAAACCATTATCATCTAGCACCACCTCCATCCTGTCCTTCCATGTATGTAATTCGAGCTGCCCTCAAGGGCATACTCCAATCACAATCCGTTGAAAGACATTTCAATGAATGCTCAACTTTGACACCAAGAAAACACTGTAGCAAATTCGAATTCCACCAGCACAAAACTCAACCGCTTCAATAATTGCAATCTCCTCCAATGATCAACACTGCTCTGATACCATGTAGAAATTATATAACTTATGTGTTACATGTAAAATATTCTCCTGATCTCACACTATTTTAACTTCATTCAAAATACAAAATCTATTCCACCATTGATCATTTGTAGAAATTAAATCAAGATTGCAATGCACACATGAAACAATAAAAATTCACACACATTAACACAGTTGTTTAACGGGAAAGCCGAAGCTGAAAACCCCAAATATCTATATATAATATATTTCATAGAGATCATGTAACAATCCTCATACAAAGCTTATCATATTAAGCTCTCAGTACAATACAATAACTACACACTAATCAAGAACAATCAGCAAAAATCTGCACTGATTTTCGCCCTCCTGATAGCGTGCCTCTACTGTGCAATCCCTGCTGAAGAATGGCTCTAGATGAGTTCAAATTGCTCCAGCCTTTCTCACGCAATCCTCATTGACATATCCAATGAATGTGTGGTGCATGCAATGCAACACTATAGTCACAATTGATAGTCACACTTGCTCTTTCACCAATCTCTCCACTGAGTCTCCACTGATCTGTTCTGCACTGTAGCTAACTGTTGTCTCTGTCCAGTTAAATAATGAGTTATTATTTAGTGAATTAATTTAAATAATTAATTCACTCAACTCCACCAAAAGTATCAATCAGTTAGAAATAGACACAATCAGTTCAACTGAGTTTAACTCCACAAGTGTAGTTAAACTAGAAACCAACTCCACCAACTACTTCTCCAACTCCACCAAACTCTGCCACTTGAGTTCTAACTGAAGTCCTCCATGCATGAACCACTAATAGCTCTAGGAATTGCGTAATTCCTTCAGCTAGCTGATCTGAACAATATGTTAACTGTATGTCAGTGCTCCAAGAGAATAAGATAATGTTTAGAGTCCAAATATTATTACGAGCTAATAATATCTGACATGTATATTTTTAGACTAGCAGTCTGAAAATAGACTTCGCCCAAAATGTCTAAAAATAGAAGTCAATCTATTTTTCCAACTTGACCAACCATCCACAAATAGCACCCTGCAACTCATAGAATATGATCAACATGTCTAAAAATAGACTTTGCACCAAAAATAGCCTGCGGGGCCCACTTACTGAAGGCGACTCTTTTCACTAAGCTCATCATCTTGTTGAATCTCAACAATGGCACAATTCAAATCCCTTTGAAGCTCAGTGTGCAGCATTAAGAGTGTTGTGGAGGTAAATCCCCTCTGCAGACAGAGGCGATCCCTACTGGCCTAGACCGGGTCTAGCAACAATCGTTCACGCTATAGTGCAAGTTCCTAATTGCAAATAAACCAACTAGCGATGAAGGTTTACCTGGAATCTAACGTTTTCTCTCGTAGAGAAAGTAGCGCTCTCGTTCCTTAGCTCTGGCAGATCACAATCCTCACGATCTCTGTGATCGAACACTTGCACACGCAAGAAACCAAACAAACGCAAGCGTAAAATCTAGTATATGCAACTATATGTCAGTCAGAGAAGACATAACTCATCATCATAGTCAACAACAGGAGTGGAACCATAACCAATAGTCGCTTATCATTAATTAATCAAAGAAGAATACAACCATAGCTCTGATGCTGAATTCTCCTTCGGAGGGTCGCCAGCGAAACACGTCTCGACAAAGCATGTCGGGGATGGGACAAGCCTCTCTCTCCGGATGTCTCGACTGTCTGCTTGGTTTTGCTTAAGGATAATAGATAGAGGCTCCTTGCGACATAAGGCTGCGATGGCTCTTGGGAACTTGGAGACTAGCTTGAAAATGAGATGAGCAAGCTTTTATAGATGGAGGAAGGGGAGTTGGGATCCCTATAATCATGGGATTGGCCCTATCCTCAAGGAAGCTTCCATGAGAGGTGGAAAAACACTTCCTCTACATGGAGATTTGGAGCGAAACCTCCCAACTCAAATTAGATACCAGTTTATGGATCAGTTAGGACGAAACTTCCGCCATTTATTTTTAAAAAACACTCCTTAAAATGGCTGGCGCGAGTGCGACTCTGAGACAGAGCGCCAATTGGCGCGCCCTCTTTGAAGGATTTCCCCCATTGGCGCGGGTAATGAACTGGCTACCCGCGCCAATGCAAAAAGGGGTGTTTTTAGGGTTTTTCACAAGGATTCGTCTTCATGGCAATGACAGTACATGTTTAAGGGAATGCCATGAAAGTGTTTTCAAGTTATGTCACTGCTCATAGGTCACGGAATGAGCCCTCCAATTGTGCGGGATGGGGAATTGCAGGGACGGTGAAAAATTGCTGTGTAACAGATGCCCCCTAAAGCATGAGGCCCGAGAGAGAGAGAGGGGTGAAATGCTTTACAAGAACGTGTCCAACTGAAAACACCGCCGTCAGAAAACCTGCGTAGAGAAGTACAACTGATATCTCAGATACATGATATATATGTGGTATGGGCGCAGCCATCCATAAGAGAGTATGTAATAATCCAGATCCGAGGCATGGACGCAACCATCCAGTGAGGATCGGTAAATAGACTCAGGTATGGTCGCAACCATCCAATCAGTGAGTCATGTAACTAATCATAACAATCCACAAAATCGCAGCCTAGATTATAACAAGCAGAATCCAGGGTCTTGCGCTCCATCTCGACCCGAACAAAGTACAAGTTCAAGCATGCGAATAAGTGAGTTGGAGTCGAACATGCAAGAACATCGCCTGATTACCAGCCAATGATGAAAGCTATTAACAAACGCGAGAGGTACCACCATTAATGCCAATGGTCCCCAAGATACTACAGGTACAATCTACGGCATGTGAAAAATGAGCTGACGTCGAACACCCGCATAATCACTCGATCAGAGGCCAATGATGAAAACCTCACATCGGATGCGAAGAACCTGCCATTGAGGCATGCAGGCTCCAAGGTACCAGAAGGGAGTCTCTAGATCAGCATCCTGGATAATGAGCTGAAGTCGACAGGAAGTGACCTTGATCAAAGGTGGGCCATAGTGTTTCCCACATCATCGACGCGAGACAGAGGAACATAATGTCTTTGTGAATAAGGATCAGATGAGAATTAGAGGAAGGTTGATACTTGCAGAGGTCAACTTCTCTTGAACATATGGCGGAACGACAGTGAGTTTGGCAGTATTTGACATCAATGGATCAGAGGTCATGATGACGAGGAAAAGAGCAGATGAGAGGTCAAAAAAGATTACCCAAACCCACAGAGGCAAGTGGAAAAAAACGAGATGAGATATCCCCAACCCGACACGAATGCAAACAAGTGCCATGTTCAAGAGAGAACATACTGCCGACACAACAATGATGTTGGTTCCATTTTCCCCACCATTTCTGGCGAGTACCTCTTTATTTTTACACAAGCTTGAAGAGGATACCATATGCTTGTTGTATAAGTCCATCCTAGTACATTTAACGAGCCCTAGGAAGGAGGAACTCGAATGTCGTCATTTCGACTGAATCCGATGTCATCAGGGTTTAACGAGTTTGAAAAAGGAAGAACTTGGTGTCTTTTCACATTTAGAGAGTTTGAAAAGACAACAGAAAATTAAACTCCAAAGGTCCCTTTTTGTAAATAGTTTCTCAGATTTGAAAAGGTAGAAAACTTTGTCTGAGAAAACCTCCTAGTCGCAATAGGCTAGGGTATTCCTTTTTCGTAAATAAACTATCCCAGCCCGAAGAAGGGGTAAATGTATACTGGGTAGATGTCGTTTCGTAACCACTTTAATGAGATCAAAATGACAAGCGACTCGAAAATATTTTCATGTTTAGGGAGTCAGAAAAGAGCTGAAAGATGACTCCTTCTGGAGGATCGAGTGGTATAAAGGGTAGCAACTGGTTCCGGTAATGGTGGAACTGCTTAGAACAAGTAAAGGTTAAGAGGCTGGCTAAACAAGACCACTCATTGCAGCGGTTCCTCAGAAACGGGTAAAACAACCAAGTGAAGGCATATGATCGGCCAAGCAGATAGTGACGATGGAATGAAAAAACCAAGGCTCATTTGGCAAAAATAGGCTGATAAAATGAAAATCATAAGGAGGTAAAATGGGAAAGGTTTCATTTTTACACAAGCTTGAAATCAGTAAACTCTGATTAAAGTTGGTTTCATTTTTACACAAGCTTGAAACAAAGATAAACTATGCTTGAAACCAGTTTCTTTTTTACACAAGCTTGAAACGGAAACAAACTATGCTTGAAAAAGTAAGCATGCCCCCAACATGGTGACTCAATTCGAGGTACATGCCCCCCAAGCTTCAGTCCATATGAAAGGAAGATGGAGTGAAGGTTCAAGTTACGAGATCAAGAGAAAGACTCAACTGGGATTTTACGAGATCTTATCAAAGACTCGAATTGAACAGGAACGTGTTTCATTATTTTAACGAGGTTGACACATTAAAAGAACTATCCTTAGGACACCTTGTTTCATGGTTTAAGGAGCTTGGCACAAGATAAGGAACTCTGCTCCGACAACCTTGTTTCATTGTTTAAGGAGCTTGACACAAGACAAGGAACTCTGCTCTGAAGAGCTTGTTTCATTTTTTAAGGATCTTGACACAAGAAAATGAACTGTGCTCCGACCAGCTTTTTCATTTTTTAAGGAGCTTGATACAAGAAAACGAACTGTGCTCCGATGACCTTGTTTCATTTTTTAAGGAGCTTGACACAGGAAAGGAACCATGCTCTGACCTGCTTGTTTCATTTTTTAAGGAGCTTGACACAAGAAAATGAACTATGCTCCAACAACCTCATCATAATGAACAAAAATTTGTTGCTTTCAAGAGTTGCCCATCCGATGGAAGGAAAACGTCTCGGAAATCAGGACCCAATGCCCCCAGCACACTATGTACGACAGCATCATCACTAAGTACAGGCACGGGGTAGGTAGCCACATAGTTGACCTACGATGGGGCAGATACAACGGGTGGATAAAAACCATGAAGGGATGATGGCGGGCCAGTTTCCACATCAGGACCAAAGAACGAAAGCTGATCGATGGTCACGATCCGTCCTTCATGCGGAAAACAGACCACACGAAAAAGGGAGGAGACAAGCGCTCCCATGGCATAGGTGTAATCGCGCCCCAAGATCAGATTAAAATCCAAGGGGCCTGGAACAACCATCACGTCCATATGGACGGTTTTACCTCCCAAAGTAACAGGTAACCTTGGAAGGATCCCTAACGGTTGACTCGTTCTTCTGTTAAATGCCAACAGATTTTGCGTAACAGGCACAAGTGGTGGCGAGCCAAAAGCTTGCCAAGTAGTTGAGGATAAAACACTAACAGACGCGCCTTCGTCTATAATGGTGCTGGGTACGACTAGACCAAAAGCCTGTACTGTTATCTCGAAAGGCACATAATACGGAAGGCGGTATCCCGCAAATCGATTCCAATAAAAGGAAGCGACCAAACTACTTGGAGGGGCTACCATCGAACCGAGATGGTCTTCCCCTAGTGTTACGGAAGAAGAAGGAGCATCCTCCATGACCTCCATCTCGAAGGTGGGAGGAGTATCCTCTGGGACCTCCATCACGGGAGGCGGAGGAGCATATTTTTGAGGTATAGGGATAGGAGAATCTTTCTCCAAGTCTGAGGAATCTGAAGAAACAAGAAGAACCTGAGGGATGTGAGATCCACTCTCTACAAGAAAAGACCTGGTGCACCGCAGACGGGGCCAGTTCAACTGATCCCATGACCAATGGTTGGTCGGGGATGGATTCCTGAATTTGAATTTCTGAGGGAGCGGGATCGGCCAAGGATGACTCTTGACCAATCGTAGGATCAACTGGTGAAGGATTCAAAGGAAGTTGTTTATAACCAGCCGGGAGGCATGGTGCAGAAATGATTGCGTTGTCCAAGAATCTTTTGGCTTCATCCATGTATGGAAAAAGGTGAATGGCATGGTGCCCTTCACAAAAATTACAAGGATTGGTAATCTTACCCTGCTTCTTAAGAGCCTTACCAGCAGCAGCCGAAGACGTGCCCCCAAACTGACTCCTAGAAGCCAAAGGCAACGGTGGGCGACTGTTGGACCATACTTCGAGCACCTTGGGAATGCCAGGGCAGTGTCGAAGAAGATGGTCTCCCGTGCACAACATGCAAGGGAACTTGACTTTCCGAGGAGGATTGGGAGGCTTATCAAGAGGAGACGTTTCAGAAGTAGTAGCTGGAGCCTTAGCCTCTCTTTTATCAGACTTATTCTTCTTTGTATTCTTCTTCTTCTTCTTAGCCACCTGGTTACTCGAATCTAGACTTTCACTAGGCGAAGTAGAAGAGGATGACGTAGAAACAGGTGAAGAAGGGGAGAGGTCCACCTTGGAATCAACATGATGTTGTTCAGGAGGAGGAACTGATTGACCAGTAGCTGAGACATTTGGGACCACAGAGGTTGAAAACAACCAAACAAGCAACCCAACAGTTAACCTAGGAAGGGACAACGTTGCCATATAAGGAGCACCAACATTTCCAAAAGGAGGAAAATGACCAGGATTCCCATCAGAGGGGATTCCTTGGTTGGTGAACTCTGGAAAAGTTTCCATCAACAACTCAAAACCGCACACGGGCTAAAAAACAAGGCACACAATCAAACGGCCAACAAGCAAATTCTAACAGGGCGTGTGATTGTAGGTGATTTATTTTACCACATTGAAACTTAGAATCTTCACCGTTTCATGTTTTAAGAGTCGAGAAACGGATAAAAGGTGACTCTATCTCTTTCAGTTTTGAAAAAAGCGTGAAAGGAAAAGCGCTTCATGATCCTTTCAAATTTAAGGATTCAGAAAAGATCAAAATGACTACTCAGGAATTCTAGGCAAAGGGTGTACCAAATAACCGTGAACTGCAATATACACCTTGGTTTCAAAATGAAAGAGAAATCAACCAAGGACTTAACGTACGTGCAGGCAATCTCCCCAAATGCTATGTCTGGTGTATTACGGGTATAGGGTGGCAGACTCGGCTTCCTATGGATAAAGGATAGAAATCTAGTGGGGTCTCCCTTTATATACGCAACGGTACGGGGAGCACAAGTCTGTACTAGCGCTGTCTAAAGCCAAGAGGCGAACGACAGCTACTAGGTTTAACGACGCCGGAACACGTGTCTAACCTAGACCTCTAAATTTTTCGTTAATGTTTACATGCTTCCTTAGGTAAATCGAGTAAATTTTATGGTTGATCTTCAATTATGTTTCGGTTTCAAGGCCCTACCGTATGTCATCTGACAATCTCCTATATGCAGCTATATGAGAAAAGAATACTTTTCAATTCGATGAATGCTATCTAGTTAAGGGAAGAGCTTCAAACAATGATGCAACAAACAACAAAACTGAAAACAAAACTTTTTCCAAACTAGATTACTTTCACTATCCGAAAGTAATTTCAAACATTCAACGATGCGAATAATGCAATGTAATCTATGCAAAATCCTCTTTTTTTTAAAAACTATGCAATTGTAATCTATGCACAATTTCCTTTTCATTTTCAAATTATAAGAATGCACTCGATGCATTTTTCGATGAAATGAGAATCTACTTAATGCATGCTTTTAATAAAAGAGAATGCAATCAAAGCGATTTCAACTTTCAATCATTAAACAATGTGATCTAAGTTCAATGATGAATCTCAAAAACACTTTTCCATGCAATGTGATCTAATGCATTATAACAAAAGCAAACTTTGAGACGAAAACTAAATAAACACAAATCTTCTTAATGAAGGATGAATGCAAAAGAGATGTAAATAAACACTAAGAATGCAATCGTTGTTTCAAACACTTTGTCACGAAATCCCTCAAAAGGCGACAAGACATATGAGGTCAAACACAAAGAGGAATTCCAAAGCAAGAGATCAAAACAAGGCATTCATTCCCTTTTACATCAAGCAATCATGGAGAGAAGACATTTCAAACAATGAGCAATGTAATCTATGCTCATATAGAGAAAATACCGGAAGGGAAAGACACACTGGTGAAGGATTCAGGGAAAAAGTCTCAATTTTTACACACCCTGAAATTGGCCCGACTTTGTCATTGAAAACTAGCGCCAACTGGCGTGACTTGCTCACTGACAACTAGCGCCAATGCCCAATTGGCGCGGGTTGCTAACTGACAACTAGCGCCAACGCTTGAAAATGAAAAAACAAAGAATTTCTCCCAACCAAGACCAGACTCACCACTTCAAGCAGAATCCAAAAAATACCCAGAAGCAAAGCACTGACCAAAAGAAGATTCCGAACAAGGGTAAACCCTAGCACCTACAGAATATGGCGTGACTGTCTGGCTATAATCCGCGCCAGACAGGGGATGGCGCGAGTGATGAACTGGCAACCTGCACCAATTGGCGCGACTGTCAGGGCTAAACTCGCGCCAATCAAGCCAACTATGAAAAGGTGAAAATTCGAAAAAGTAGAGGTCAGATCTGATCCTCTGGGGCTGAACCAAAAGCCAAACAAAAAAAGAGCCAGCCAAAAGAGCCAATCAAGCAAGCAGAATCGAGAAACAACCGAAAAGACAAGACAATACTCCAAGTGTTTAGTTCATAAACTAAACCGGAGATTGACTGAAGCAGCTTTAATATACTTCGCTAATGTAGAGCAATAGTGTTTCGAAGGCTATCTGGCTAACTTCAGGCTCCGTCTATAGCTTATAAAACAAACAACAATAAGCTAGACGATCCCCGGTGGAGTCGCCAAATTGTTGTGGAGGTAAATCCCCTCTACGGACAAAGGCGATCCCTACTAGCCCAGAATGGGTCTAGCAACAATTGTTCACGCTATAGTGCAGGTTCCTAATTGCAAATAAACCAACTAGCCATGAAGGTTTACCTGGAATCTAATGCTGTTGCTCGTAGAGAAAGTAGCGCTCCCGTTACTTAGCTCTGGCAGATCACAATCCTCACGATCTCCGTGATCGGACACCTGCACACGCAAGAAACCAAACAAACGCAAGCGTAAAATCCAGTATATGCAACTATATGTCAGTTAGAGAAGACATAACTCATCATAATAGTCAACAACAGGAGTGGAACCATAACCAATAGTCGCTTATCATTAATCAATCAAAGAAGAATACAACCATAGCTCTGACGCTGAATTCTCCTTCGGAGGGTCGCCAACGGAACACATCTCGACAAAGCCTGTCGGGGATGGGACAAGCCTCTCTCTCCAGATGTCTCGACAATAATCTCCTTGCTTGGATTTGGCCTTAAGGGAATGAATCAAGGCTCTTGCAGCATAAGGCTCTGATGGCTCTTGGGAACTTGGAGACTAGCTTGAAAATGAGATGAGCAAGCTTTTATAGATGGAGGAAGGGGAGTTGGGATCCCTATAATCATGGGATTGGCCCTATCCTCAAGGAATATTCCATGAGAGGTGGCGAACCACTTCCTCTACATGGAGATCTGGAGCGAAACCTCCCAACTCAAATTAGATACCAGTTTATGTATCAGTTAGGATGAAACTTCCGCCATTTATTTTTAAAAAACACTCCTTAAAATGGCTGGCGCGAGTGCGACTCTGAGACAGAGCGCCAATTGGCGCGCCCTCTTTGAAGGATTTCCCCCATTGGCGCGGGTAATGAACTGGCTACCCGCGCCAATGCAAAAAGGGGTGTTTTTAGGGTTTTTCACAAGGAGTTGTCTTCAGGGCAATGAGAGTACATGTTTAGGGGAATGCCATGAAAGTGTTTTCAAGTTATGTCACTGCTCACAGGTCACAGAATGAGCCCTCCAATTGTGCGGGATGGGGAATTGCAGGGATGATGACAAATTGCTGTGTAACAAAGAGTAGTAGTAAAGATCTCGATGTCAAGGATGAAAGATCTCAATGTTAAGGAAGATCTAGATATCTAGAGAACAATGAAGATCTTGGTGGAAGAGGACTTAAGAAAAGGACTACAAAATAGAACATGTGTCCTAGTCTTGGAGTGGCTACCAAGTCAAGGGTCTTGGTCTTAGTATTCGTCAATTGGAATATCTATGAGAAGAATTTGTGCGTGTTTTCCTCTCAAATACTGAGAGGTTTTTTCCCTAGCTCATAGCCTATATGTTGTGTCTCTTGTCTATTTATATTCATGCATTGGTTATTTTTTGACGAAGAAAACACTAATAATCTAACATGAAGAAGATCCTAATCTAAGAAAGTAAAAATAATTCACAAGCAGTCACTAATGAAGAGAAATCACCTAATGAAAATGCCCTAGATTTATCAACAACCTCCAAGTTCCAATTATGGAAGTGGGGCCAACTAACCAACAACTTACAACCATCCCTCAAGGACTACATACCACTCAAGATCTTGCAAACCACCCTAGGTGATCAATCCTTGAGATGGAAATATTTTCCACCAGAGAAACTCCCCAACTGCACCCTTGACACTCTTTGTGTGTTGTTGGAAGGCTATAACCGCACCCATATGCCTGCCTGCATAAAATTATGACCCAAATTCCTTAGTTCAAAGCATGTGGTCGCGATATCTATGCCACTTTTTTAAGAAAGCCTCCAGACCACTGCCCTGAAATACCTGTAACTTTCTAGAATCATAAATGACATGATAACAAGGCTAACCATGCAAAAATTTATCAAGATCTTGACTAGAACGTACCTAGTACATGATATACATTTTTTCAAGCACATGATAAACATATAAGTTACATGTCATGAACGCATATTTGCTCATAAAATTTTGAACTTCATAAAGGCTCAATGACCTCTCAAGGTAGATGCAATAACACTTGTTAGCCCATGCATTCATCAACCATTCAATAAAATATCAAATCATAAATAAGATTCATAACTAGAGCAAATCAATAACCACATATATAACCAGAATAATAACCATGACAAATCAACCATAAAATTCTCATAATAAAAATTACTTGTGCTCATGTATTACATTAGAATAATAACACATATTAATTTATGCAAAAACCAACCAAGTCAAGGACTTCCATGTACTACCCGACCATAGAGTGGGTTGGACCAAATATTTCTTTCAGCCAATCACCCACGTGCCATATTACAAGCATGAATGTGGGATACCATGGGATAAAGTAAGACATAATCAAACAGGGAGTCCAGAGGTTAAACCACCTCTACCCTCAAGGTACCATTATCTCACCTAAAAGAACCCCAAGATCACAAAACCAAACCAAGCTTGAATGCCTTAGAATTCCTTCACCATACATTGAGGAAATTTTCTCTCTCCATCCACCTATCGAGTGCTTCCTGGAGAAAACCCTATCCATCCCCAATGTTAGGGGTTTTCTTGATACCACCTCACCCAGTTCCAAAACCTTTCGGCAATCCAAAGCTCAATCGAGAATGAACCCCATCACTCCATGGCTATCCAGGAAATGGTAAGGCAAGATGGAAACCACTGTCATACTAGGAAGCACCCATGCCAATGACAACAAATGAACCAAAAAATTAAATGCATGCACCATGCATTCACATCTCAGCAAGGAAATCACACATGCAACCTATTACCTGCAAGATATTTTTGTGGAAGATGTTGATCCAACCTTCTTCTTGCGCTCCCAAGCTTTCCCTTACTTTTCATTTTCCTTCCTTTGCTTGCCCCTTTCTTGCTTACTTTCTCTCTCCTCTTGGAGCTCTATCCCTCTCAATTTATCTAAGATAAAACTGACAAAAGTTATGGATTATTTCTCTAATGCCTCTTGAAGTTTGCAACAAGAAACAATGAAATTGGCATCCAGAAACAACATCCATGATCCTAGTGAAAATTAAGCACTTACACTAGGGTGAGGCCCACACAGGATATTTTTAGGTGTATGTCTATTTGTAGATGTATGTGCATGTCTATTTATAGATGAATGTATAATTTTATTATCCCTTAATATTATATGGACATTAAAATATTCTCAATCAGAACTTGAAAATAGTTAACTGAAGTGGAAAATCAGTTAGCTAAGTGAATTTCGAGTTAAGAGGTTGGTTGGTGGGACATTCAGTTTGAATTTAGTTGTAATAGAGTGATTCTAGTTGTAACAGATTTGGGAGTGCAGTGGTGCATGAGTTGTGCAAGTTGTAAATCAGTTTAACTCTTTACAGTTGGCACAACAGCTGATTCAAGATCGAAATGGCTTTCAATGGCTTGAGGTTAGAGTATGCACTCAAGGGTAGATCGAACTACATTGCTTGGAAGGACATGATGGAGGAAGTACTCGAAGACAATGGCTTGAAGGAATTCATTGAAGAAGATGTTCCTAAGCTAGATGCTACAAATGCTGCAAATCTTGATGCATGGTGAAAAAAAAGTGGCAAAGGCGAGGAGGATCCTATTGGAGGGAGTACGAGACCACATTGTCTCAATCCTCCATGGGAAAGACACACCATATTCTATGTGGAAGTCTTTGATGGATCTATTCCAAAGCAGTAGCGACCATAGGAAATTGGTGCTCAAAGATAAACTCAGGAAGATCAAGATGGAAAATAACGACACTATTCTGGTATACTTAACAAAGTTTGTCCAATGTTGGGATGAACTTGGGAGTGTAGGAATAACTGTTGCTGATGATGATTTGGTGATCTTGGCTCTCTTGGGATTTCCTAAGAGTTGGCACAGTTATGAAGACTCTGTCAACGAACGGGAAAATTCCTGGATTGGGAACGACTGGTCAGATCTGGTGCAGGTTGAGTTTAGGCGGAACACCAAAGATGGCTCTTCATCAAAGCATGATGATGAAGAGGATTGTGCTTTGGCTTCCAAGGTGAAGAAGGGAAAGGGAAAGAATTTCTATTCTAAATTTGAGGCCGACGAAGATGGAAAGGAGCACAACATGTCCAAAGTGAAGTGTTTTCATTGTCACGAGCATGGACATATTACCAAAAATTGTCCATAAAAGAAGAAGAATAAGATGGTTGCTGGAGCAGTAGCTTGTGAGGCCCTTTCCTCGCAATTTGAGATTTACTTCTCACTTATTGCATGCATGGTGTCAAGTGCAATGAGTTTGACGTGGTACTTGGATAGTGGTGCATCTTTCCACATGACAGGAGACAGAGAATTTTTCAGTAGCTTGGAGGAGAAGGACCTCCAGATGCATTTCGAAATGGGTGATGAAAAAAGGTATAGCGCCACTGGTATTGGTACTCTTTCTTTCCAAATGAAGTCAGGTAAACCCTTATTTTTAAAAGATGTAATGCATGTACTAGGCTTAATGAAAAATTTAGTTTCATTTGCAATGTTGGAAGATAAAGGCTATGATGTGGTCTTTAGTGAAGGTAAAGCCTTCCTTCGGCATAAAGCCGCAAAGCAAGTCAAGAATATTGGGATTCTTGTGAAGAATCTCTATAGACTTGATGTAGATGTGATTTCTACAGAGCTTCCAACCATGGGGAAGTGTGAGAAAGCCATGTAATTTTCCCTTGAGAGGGAGCTGGATTTGCATGCAAGTAAGAGTGAATCTCAAGATGTGGAGCAGCCACAAGCAGAGGATCATGGAGTGGTAGCAACCACTCATGCAAATTTTTTTTGAGCCAAATAGGCAGAGGGAGTGCATGCAGCTATACCACCAGGTGAGAGGTGGGGCGACATGCATGAATAATCCCAAGAAGAAATTTTGGGTAGGATTCATTGAGATGGTGTGGATCTCATGAATCGAAATTGGCTACAAGGAGCCCACAGAGCAGCAGTAGCAAGATCAGTTGGATTGATGCAGTTAGATGTCGCGAGGACATGAAATCAAAGTGACAGTGTTAGATACTGGAGTGCAGATCAGAGTTGGAAACAAGTGAAGTGTGCATGGATGCAAATATCAGCAATGCAGTGGATCTAGAAGACATGTACAGTAGCTAGCAGAAGTCAGAAGACTTTGATGACATATGCATTATATTGATTCAGTTGTTTGGAGGATATTCAATTTCGGAAGTGTTTCATGCAAAGGTTGCATGTGCGATAAACACTAGCGAACTTTTGCATGCAAGAGTTGCATGTGGGAGAAACACTAGAGAAGTGTTGCATGCATGAGTTGCATGTCACATGTCGCATGCATGGAGTTGCATGTCGCATGCATGGAGTTGCATGTCGCATGCAAGGAAATTCCTTTCTTGTTGAGAGGGAGTGTTGAAGTTTGCAACAAGAAACAGTGAAATGGGCATCCAAAAACAACATCGACGATCCTATTGAAAATTAAGCACCTACACTAGGGTGGGGCCCACACAGGCTATTTTTAGGTGTATGTTTATTTATAGATGTATGTGCATGTCTATTTATAGATAAATTTCTATTTTTATTATCCCTTAATATTAGATGGACATTAAACTATAATCTATTCTCAATGAGAACTTGAAAATAGTTAATTGAAGTGGAAAATCGGTTAGCTAAGTGAATTTCGAGTTAAGAGGTTGATTGGTGGGACATGTAGGTTGAATTTAGTTGTAACAGAGTGATTCTAGTTGTAACAGAGTTGGAAGTGCAGTGGTGCATGAGTTGTGCAAGTTGTAAATCAGTTTAACTCAGTTAAGTGAGTTAAAGTTAGTTGTGCTAGTTGTAACTGTAGATACACTAGTGAGAAATAAAATGAATTAAATATTAATTAATTCACAATCAGTGATCTCACATGCAACTGATGTTTTTACTATTATTAGCTGCATGCATGTCAGATCCAGTGGAGACCTGGTTGAGTTATAGGTGAAAGGGAAGTAAACTATCAGTTGTGACATTATCCAGTTGCACACATGCAACCACACACACATTGGATGTGCCTATGATAATTGCATAGTCAAGGCAGGCAAGAATCATTCATTCAGAGGTTCTTTACCATAAGGGATTGCGTAGTGGAGGCAGGTTGTCTGGAGACAGTAAATTGGCTAAGGAACTTGCCAATTTTTTTATGACAGTGTGAGACAGTTAGCTCATGTAATGAGAGCTCTTGGATTATAGCTTTGTATGTAATTATTTCATGATCCATGATATAATACATAACAGAAGATAGTGGGGTATTTAGCTTTATGCTTTCTCGGTAAATTATTTGTGTTATGTGTGATTGATCTTTCTTCATGATATTGTGATTGTCAATTGTGTTCCAAATTCCGCAAAGATTTTGTAGAAGCGATTCTGTATTTAACAGTGGCATATAATTGTTAGATCAGGAGAATCCAAGATATACATGCATATTGTATAATTTCTACAATGCCTTTTTATTGTTGATGTCTCCTTTTTCTTCATTTTCCTCTAGTTTCCTTTGCATGCAAATTTGTATCTCTTCAACTTCCTTTCCTCCTATTTTCCTTATTTCTCATAATTAAATGTGAATTTTTTCCTCTTGCCTTTGCCAATTCCTTTGCAAATTTCCATAACAATAATAAACCACAAGTGATGCCCACTTTGTTGTTTTCCCAACGTTCAACTTGGAATACGTGTCCCATGAACTTGGTCTTATTTTACCTTTACTATCATTTATTACATGAAACTTTAACCTGGGGCTATTATAGTGTAATTATCGACTAGACCTTTCCAATGGACTGTCGAGCACACCAAATATATATAGTATGCAAAAGTTATGTCCCTGGGTAGTTGATGTAGTAACTAACCCTAGTGGGGCCCACAAGACTTTTGGAACTTCATATCCTAAATTCAAGTTTTTAGATTTTTATGTTTTCCTCATTGTTTCTAATGTTAAAAAGGTCCTTTTAACCTCATTGTAACACACTCTAGTGAAGACATGTGGCCCTCACATCTCTTCTCATAGATAAAATATACCACCATGTCAACTAGTTTGTTATTATTATGCATTTTTATAGTTTCAACACTTTCAATTTATTAATAGAAGTCAGTTTCATTGTACCTCTAGGTTTTGGTTATATATATGCATTTCATTTCATTCCCTTCATAGTATGGATCAATGGTATAAGATAGATTTTCTCTTTATTTTTTATTTTTTTTCATGTTCCCAATGAGGTTGGGGTATAAGGAGATGAGACTCAAATTGCTTGAGCCCTTGCAAGAGAATCCTCTATAACCCCGATGAACTCCCTTGGCGAAAGAAAAGAAAGATGAAGGAGTAGGAGATCCTATTAACTTGTTGCTCAAGGAATCCCTCATATGGAAAGGGAATGAGATGATGGATATTTTTTCCCAAATCCTTCAATAAATGCCAATTGGAAACACATATTCATGATCCAGGTGGATATCGGTGGCCACCCACCTATTCCATTTGGACTAGCACCATCAATTCTTGCAGCTCTTCACATTCAACACAACTTACTATTTTTAGCAGGTTTTTGGGTCCTCCACTCCCGGAGCCGTTTTGGGGCCTTAGTAATCCAGGTGCATATTGGTGGCCACCCACCGAGTCCATTTGAACCCCCACCATCAGTTATTTCAATTTTCAAGTTGCAACAAAACTTACTATTTTTAGCAGTTTTTTGGGTCCTGAACTTCCAGAGTCGTTTTGAGGCCCTAAACGACGTTTTTTGGGAAAAAGGAGAGCAACATGGGCCTATGGACTGATGTTTCTCAATCAAAAGTTGTACTCCTCGGATAGATATTTCTAACGAGCTATTGAGCGCATCAAATGGAGATCGAATGCCAAAGTTACGCCCCCGGGAAGTTGAACCACCAATTTACCCAAACGGGCGCCCACAATTTTGGCGCCTCATCTCCTAGGGTTAGGTTTTTGGGATGTTTAGGGTTCTCCATTGTTTCTCAATAATAAATAGGCCCTCGAGCCTCATTGTAACGCAGTTCAGAGGCCTGTAGCCGCCACATCTCTTCTCAGAGATAGCTACCAGTGCCCTAGCTATTTTTATTTCCATTGTGTCTGTAAGCAAATTTCAGTTCTTTGATATTAATGAAATGAAGTGTTATTTCCGCTGCATCTCTGTATTTATGGTTATTTAAGCAGTACATTTGCATTCTTGCATAAAATCCGGATCAGTGGTATCAGAGCGGGTCTGCTCTTTCTTTGTTTTTCTTTGCATGTCCCCAACGCGGTCGGGGTATAAGGAGTTAGGGCTCGATCTGGTTGAACCCTTGCAAGATCAGCCTCGCAAACCCCGACGACCTCCCATGGCGGAAGAAAAGAAAGACGAGGGAGCAGGAGATCCTATCAAAATACTGCTCGAGGAGGCCCTCGAGAAACAAAGAAACGCGATGATGGATAACTTTGCTCAAATCCTTCAACGTGCTTACATATGGCGCATCTACATCCAACAACCACTCTGGAGGTGCCACTCCCTTCAAGGTACAGGTAAACTAGTACATTCCTATATTTGAAGGAAAAATATATGCAAACGTTGTAGATAGATGGTTAAATTTTATGGAAGGGTATTTCTCGGTCCATGACTTCTTTGACCGAGAAAAGATTATTTTTGCACTCCTCAAAGCTGCCCCCCATGTCAAAAACTCGTGGGAAACCTATCGTGAGCAAGAGGGCGAAGGGGAACCCTATCTATTCTCGGCCACACCCAGGAATTCATTACGAGACGACATCAAGGAACAATATTACCCCATGGGAGGCTATGAGGACAAATACATCCGATGGACCACTTGTTGCGGCAACAAAAGGATCAAGATGTGCATGAACTGACGAATCTGTTCCATACCCTGCGCACAAAGTTGGGTATTAAAGATTCAGAGAGACATTTGGTGCTCAAGTACCGCAGCTTTCTGCACAAACAAATTTAAGAGGAAATGCATTTCCTCGACATTACATCGCTTGGCACGGCATATCGATATGTCGCCAAGATCGAGCAGAAATTTAAGCAGAAGAAGTGAGACTTTGGATCTGCGAATTCGAAAGGTGCCCCCGAATTGAAGAACAAGGGGAAAGGCCAAAGCAATGTGACTCAGAACAACACCACAAATCCAAAGAAGGACACAGGGAAGTGGTGTGAATTTCATAACAGCCCCACTCACAGCACAAACGAGTGTTGGGCCAAACAGTCTTTGGTGGCCGAACTAAAGGCACCCGAATCAGATGCATTTTCTGATCCTGAGTTAGAACCAGACAAAGGGAAGCAGATCATTGATGTGGATCCCAGTGCCATTATTTCCACCACCAAGATCTAGAGGGAGGGTCCAAAGGATCCAGAAGAGGGGGAGCGCCTCTTCCAGTCGCAGATGTGGGTGAAGGGTTCTCCGCTGCAATTTCTTGTCGATAGCGGAAGCCAAAAGAACCTCATTTCAGCTGAGGTCGTGAAGTGTCTCGGCCTACTGACCATAGCACACCCACAGTCGTATACCATCGGGTGGCTCCACCTAGGGAGAGATCTCCGCATCCGCCAGCAGTGACGCCTTCCGTACAGTATCAAGCCATTCACGGATGAGGTATTGTGTGATGTTGCTCCTCTTGATGTAGCTGATGTATTATTGGGCCAACCATACTTGTGGAGGTGACATGCTGTGTATGAGTCTAGGCCTTGTGTTGTTATTATTACTTTGGGAAATAACTTGTACAAGATACCGGAGGTAGCACCGCCTCCTATCATCTCTTTAACTACTACAAAACAACGCAGTAAGATTGTTTCCCAAACCAGGAAATTCATTTTCCTTACGACTCACTCACAGGGAAAGAAAAATATTGTGACCACAACCTCGAAACAGGGCTCCCTTGCACGGCTGCAGCAGATGGACAAAGTCATGGAGTAATACGAGGAAGTTTTCCCCTCACTCATGGAGGTTCCTCTACACTGACAGGACAAGCACTCCATCGATCTGACTCCCAACGCACCACTGCCTGATGTTGCCATACATCATACAACTACACATACATAATCCAAACATGTACTGTCTAAGGCTGATAAAGAAACCAAATTTACTAAATGCATCCAGCATGTCCACCTGCAGGTCCATGACATCTTCAACACATCTAATACTCAGTTCAACAGAATTTGCCTCATCTCATGGAGGATCTCAACGCAATGGGGACCATTGCTTCCTAAGGAGGGAGGAATGATCCAGGTGGATATCGATGGCCACCCACCTATTCCATTTGGACTAGCACCATCAATTCTTGCAGCTCTTCACATTCAACACAACTTACTATTTTTAGTAGGTTTTCGGGTCCTCCACTCCCGGAGCCGTTTTGGGGCATTAGTAATCCAGGTGCATATTGGTGGCCACCCACCGAGTCCATTTGAACCCCCACCATCAGTTCTTTCAATTTTCAAGTTGCAACAAAACTTACTATTTTTAGCAGTTTTTTGGGTCTTGAACTTCCGGAGCCGTTTTGAGGCCCTAAACGACGTTTTTTTGGGAAAATGGAGAGCAACATGGGTCCATGGATCAATGTCGCTCGTTCAAAAGTTGTTCTCCTCGGATAGATCTTTCTAACAAGCTATTGAGCGCGTCAAACGGAGATCGGATGCCAAAGTTACGCCCCCAGGAAGTTGAACCACCAATTTACCCAAACGGGCACCCACAGTTTTGGCGCCTCATCTCCTACGGTTAGGTTTTTGGACGTTTCGGATTCTACATTGTTTCTCAACAATAAATAGGCCCTCGAGCCTCATTGTAACACATTTTAGAGGTCTGTAGCCATCACATCTCTTCTCAGAGATTCGCTACCAGCACCCTAGCTATTTTATTTCCATTATGCCTGTAAGCATATTTCTGTTATTTGATATTAATGAAATGAAGCATTATTTCTGCTGCATCTCTATGTTCATGGTTATTTCTGTATTTTTTTGCGTTCTTGCATAAAATCCAGATCAATTCATGTAGTGGTCACTTTGGAGGTGTTGGACCCTTCAAGGCACAAGTTAATTTTGATCTTCCTATATTTGAAGGCTAGATAAATGTGAATGTTTTAAACAAGTGGTTAAATTTGCTAGAATGGTATTTATCACTCCACAATTTTTCTAATAGAGAAATGATTACCATTGCACCCATTAAGACTTCCACTCATGTCAAGGATTGGTGGGAGAATTACCATGAGCAAAAGGCCAAAAAAGAATTTGCATTGTTTGCAGTCACAACCTCTTTGGACTCTTTTAGGGATGATTTTAAGGAACAATATTACCTTGTTGGAAGCTACAAAGACTAGTACACAATATGGAACACACTATGATAGGTGAGGGACCAAACAATGTCAGAGTTCACAAATATATTCGATACCTTGTGCACCAAGCTGCACAACAAAGGCTCTATGTGACATGTAGTGCTCAAGTACAGTGGTTGTTTGCACAAATACATCTGAACAAAAATGGAGTTTTCAGACATATCCTCACTCGGCTCAAAATACTGATATGCTATCAAAATTGAGCAAAAAATTAAACATAATAAGTAAGACTTTGGATCTGCGAATCCTTAACTGTAAAATCAAGTCAAGGGTAAGACAGAGCTAGAAAGGAACACCCCATAAAAACCCATATAAGTTGCAAACGATGAATGGTAATGGGAAGACGAACAAAGACACAGGAAAGTGGTGCAAATTCCATAAGATCTCCTCTCATAACATGAATGAATTTAACATAAGGTAGTAATTGGTGGTCGAGTTGAAAGCCTCAGACTTAGCTGTAGGTTCCAACTCCGAATCAAACCTAGGGAAGGGGAAGTAGATCATTGATGCAAAACCCATTACCATTATTGCTACCACCAAGGTTGATAAAAGTGAGCCTTAATATCTAGAGGAAGGTAAGTGCCTCTTTCGCTCATAGATGTTTGTGAATGGTGCTCCAGTACATTTCATTTTCGATAGTGGAAGTGAAAAGAACCTCATCTTAGAAAATTTCATTAAGTAGTTGGACCTTCTGACAATACCACACCCACAACCATACATTATTAGGTGGCTTAACTAAGGGAAATATCCTCGCGTCATCCAACAGTGTCACGTGTCATATGGCATAAAGCCCTTCAAGGATGAGGTATTGTGTGATATTCTCCCCTTGAAGTTTATGATGTTGGTTAAGGCTAACAATACTTGTGGAAGCATAATGATGTAGATGTGTCTAGAAATCAGTTTTATTATTACTTTGGGTAGGAAACTATACAGGATACCAGAGGTAGCTCCAACAACAACCATTTATTTGATTTATGCTAAGAAATATAGTAAGATCATCAACCAGACTTAGGAATTTGTATCCTTCCTTATTCACTCTCAAAGGAGAAGATTGTGGCCACATCCATGGCCTCCACACATGCCCCCTACATGCATTAGAAGTAAGTGGATAAGGTCGTGGAAGAATACACGGATATCTTCATGTCCCCCACTGGGGTACGTCTACATTATCAAGTCAGGCATTCAATTGATTTTACCCCTAGCACACCTCTACCCAATGGGCCAATATACTGCCACTCTCTTATGGAAAATGAGGAAATAAAGTACTGAGTACAAGAGCTACCTAAATAAGGGAACATCCGAGTGAGTTCCTCACCTTATGGGAACCCAATTATACTCATGCAGAAGAAATATGGGATCTAGAGACTCTACATTGATTATATGGCCCTAATCAAACCAAAGAAAACTAAAGGAAAATTTTGAGGCAGGTAAAGGTAAAAGCAAAGTGGTATATGTTGATCATTTGGAAGACATAGAGGCTGAAACAAATCCAAGGAGGCCAAGAACAAGAGGGTTAACCTAGAAAAAAGAGTAAGAAAACGAATCATCTCCTCCATTATGTCAACTAAACTTTTATGAGTGGATCACTATTGAAATTGAGCAAGACAAAGAACTATGGCTTGATAGGGTGAATGTGCATCTTGAGAAGCCTTTGAAGAAGGTAGAAAGGGACAAAACCTCCAAAGGAATATGGCTAGACATTATTTCACTAGGAACCAAATCGCCAAAGTCAGGGTGAAGAATTTGAGGACAAAGCTTAAACAAACCTTAATTAAGCTAAAGGAGAAAGATAACTTAGATATTCTAGCTGAGGAATCCCTAGTTGTTTAGTTTATCATTCAAGGATGCCATGGATAAAAATTCAGCAAAATTTTGAGTATTTTGAGTATTTTTTGTGATTTTTTGGAAAATCTAGAAAATTGGCCTTTGCAGAAGTGTCGCGCAGTGACGTGACGTTTTTCCTCAGAGCCTCCAAATGAGTATTGTTCTACATGGATGGATAAATATTGCCTTCTAATTTATAGATATGGTCTCAGGTTATCATGACACCCCCTAGTTTTGGAGAAAAACTCAAAAATAACCTCTTTTTCATGCTTCTGACACTCTTTTTTCCTGTGCTTGATGCTTCTGGAGAAAGGATGGGAAAATAGATTTTTGAAGGCCTTCCAGGAGGAATTTTTATCAGTTTCAAGGTTGGGATGGATATAGGACACACAATGCTACCTATCCCAATATTCAGATTTTCTGGAGGATGCCTTAAATCCACCCAAAACTGCCCTCAAACTGGCACAACGCTTCTGCTAAAGTGGTGCGACGCTTCTAGACAGTTGTCAAGCTAGAATGGTCCAAATTTTGAGGTTTCAGCTGTACTATGAGGCGTCTATTGAATAAGATATTTTTTTTTTCCTCCTATAATTGTGGAATCATGTAATTAATGAAGGAGATGTACACTCCTAGTTATTAGCTAAATTTCGGGGGGACTGTTTCTAACTTCCCTGTATTCTAGGTAATGACTCATTAGGTGCATTTATGATGTATTTTGGATCAGGTTTCAACCCAATGAGGTGGAATATCTTCTATTTTCTATATGTAGTCCAACTCAAGTAATTTTAGAAGTTGGATAGTTGTTATTTGTAGTGTGGAGCTTTTGTACAAACTTTTTCAATGAAATCAAAGACATGTTGCAGCTATAATTTTGGGACTCCAGTGGTATTCTTATTAACATGTTTTTTTCTCAGTAACCTCATCAAGTTGAATGTTTATGCTTTCTTTCTATCACATGTATGCTTCTGTATGATTATTTAATGAGTCTATGAACAAAAATCTTGCTTTTTATGCTTTGTTTTATAAGATTTTCATAAATGTGTTTTACCTCTTCTAATGAATGAATTCATTAACATGCTCATTCTGAATCTCTAATATTTTCAAACCCTATACACAATGAAAAATTGAGCATGTTATCAAGTATACCTACTTGGCCTCATCTTCATATCTGCAAATGAACATTTGAAATCATAGCTAAAAACTAGACCTAGTTCCTTGAGTGTCATTCCTATCCAGAAAAAAATCAAAACAAAAAACCCTAATTCACTGAGCTTATATCTAGCCTAATATTATTATATACACAATTACCTCATTGATTGTAAAAGTGACAGTGAGAGAGCCCTCTCTATTTTTGGTAGGGCTAGCTACCAGACCTAAAGATTGGTTTGAGGTTACCTCCTTCAATCTCCATTCTCAGGATTGGGAAATGGAGGGAGTGATAATACTACCTAGGATACCTTTGCATTCCTTCGGGTGAGCATGAAAAAATGATCAGGGAGGCACATTATAGTTTGGTGGTAGGGAACTTTGGTGTGGACAAGACACCTATGACAAGTTGTCAAACGTTATATAAAATCATTAACTGCTTGTGCCATTTCTAAACCATCCATAACAACGTAGGGGTTGTACACTCTTCTACCTACCCTGGACAAGCCTTGGGAGTCAGTGTCCATGGATACATGTTAATTTTTCCATCCACCAAGCATGGCAATGATTGTTTGTTTATGGTGGTCGACCTGTTCTCTAAGATGGCCATTCTAGCACCATATAAGAGCAACATCATAGTCAAAGTCATTGCTAAAATCTTATTTGAGTGTGTTTTTGTTCATTTAGAGCTAACTTAGACCATTATTTTAGATAGGGATAGTAGCTTCATCAATACCTTTCGATCCAGCTTATGGTATCTCATGGATACCAAATTAACCAAATTGACTACATTTTATCCCTAATTAGATGGAGTGAAAATGTTCCATATGTTGAACATAGTTATAATAGATCACTATACAACTCTATTAGCTATATTCGTTTTCAGGTGTGCACGGGGTTCCAACCCATTTCCCCAATTGATGTAGTTATGCCCCTTTCATCTTCATCGGCCGAGTCCTTCTGTGCCTAGACCTAGGTAGACAATGCAACCAAATTCATTGAGCAGAACCAACACCTCAACCCTTATCCTCGCGCTCCCTTGCTTTCCTTTGCTTGTACTTTTCCTTAATTTTATTTCCCTTTTCTTGCTTGCTATATCCTCTTGTATCTCTCTCTCTATCTCACTCAATTGATCCAAGCTAAAATTGACAAAGTTATGAATTGTGTCTTTGATGCCTTTTTATATTTGATGTCCCCTTTTTCTTCATTTTCCTCTAATTTCATTTGCATGAAAATTTGTGTCCCTTCACCTTCATGCTCTCCTATTTTCCTTATTTCTCATAATTAAATGCCAATTTTTTCCTCTTTCCTTTGCCAATTTCCATAGCCATAATAAACCACAAGCGATGCCCACTTTAGTGTTTTCCCAACATTTAGTTTGGAATATGTGTCCCATGACCTTGGTCTTATTTTTCTTTTAGTATCCTTTATTAAATGAAACTTTACTCCGAGGCTGTTACAAACCCCTCTACCTTGGGGGAAAACCTTCCTCGGTTTTCTATGACACCTATGACCAAAAAACTGTTGAAAATAAAACATAATTCCTATGCTGATTTATAACATAGCTTGATGTAGTATTGTTGAACCTCAGAATTATCCTTTCTTTGTCATCCTTTCTCACCTTTTTCTCTTACTTTTTCATAATATCACATACCCCAATCAATGATAAATGCCATGTTTTGTCTCAAGGAATTCATTTAAATGATTTCCATGTTTTTTTTTTCATAGAGAAAAAATTCGTAACTTTTCATTAAGATAGGTTACATGTTACATCATCTGGTAATATGTACTACTATTCAGTCCAAAGACTAATACAAGCTGTCACAAAACTGTGTGATGGCCAAGAAACAGTCCCAAAAAGTATAGATGAATCCCAAATCCATGAAGTAAGTTCGGTGCATAACTTACTGCCGAGATTACAAATAATCATATATAAAAAGTACAAGATGATATATAGATATAACAGGAGAGAAAGTAACAAAAAATTCTCCCAAGAAGCTATATAGCTAGATAGCCAAAACTGTAGGTGCCTCCTCAATGAAAGGCCGATGAAAATATCTGTAGATCTGCTCTCTAGAATGTTCTGTGATATGCCAGGTACCCCAATTTACCTCCGATGCTTCTTTGGACAGTTTGTCAGCCACTTTGTTCCGAGACCTGTAAATATGAGTCACAGAGATGGAGTCAAAAAGGGCTTTGAGATGATGGACCTCACGCAGCAAAGCAATCAGTGTATGCGAGTGACAGTATGCAAGATTATTGAACCAATTGATCACAAGTTGAGAATCACCAAAAATCTGTATGGAATTGCAGTGAATATCCCAGGAAAATGTGAGAAGAAGTCTAAGGCTTTGCAATTTGGAAAAGTTGTTTGTGCCTGGGCCCAAGCCCATTCTGATTTCATAATAGTGCTGTTCATTTAAATATAGAATGGCGCCTCCCCCACAGCCCTGTGCGTTGGATGCACCATCGAAGTAGGCCCATGCCCGGTCATGGTCGATAGTTTCAGGTGTGATGAGAGGAGGAGTGCTGTGGGTGCGGTCCTCATGTAGGAGTCGAAAAGTTGCAATAATGGCAGCGCTTGTGGTCATAGTCAATAGGAGTGTTATTAAATATCAGTTTTTTGCGCCCAATCCAAATCTCCCATGCAACAATCAGTGGGAGATTGCGCATTCTTGGGCTGGAAACGTGCTGCTGCCACCAGTTGGTCCATGCCTCAATTATAGTTCTGCCCTGCCAAATAAAACGGCAGCCAAGACCTGTGCTGACCCGCAGCCAAATCCCTTGGATGGAATTGCAATGAAGGAATAGATGGGTTGTCTCCTCACCGTGTGCAAGACAGTAGCAGCATCGAGAGGCCCCATGATATGCCCGCCTATGGAGATATTCCATTGTGGGTATACATTGATTAAGGATACACCAGAATAGAGTGCGATGCTTATGCGGAGCTTTTAATTTCCAGATATTACGCCACCACCAAGCCAGAGTTGGGGGCTCCTTTTGTCGAATGAGGGAGAGGTAACCCAGTTTGGGAGAATAAAGACCATTTGGTGAAACAACCCAAATCAAATTATCAACCTGATCAGTGATGCGGATATTTGTTGCTTTAAATGCCCATATATATTTATTCCATTCCCTAATGGCATCCTGCGGGAGCTCAAGATCAATTTCTTGTAGCCATGCCTGACCCTGCCAAGAGGAGTTGACCCTGTCCGAGATTTGCGCAAGATAGAGGATATTTCTGTGTGCAAGGCACTCAATAATGAAATCCGACAGTTTGTAATAGACCCCACTCCCTGACCAGGAATCAATGCCTATGCGGATGGAAGCCCCATTGCCAATTTGCCATGATAAGCCATTTTGGATAATATGTGCCGCTTTAGTGATAGCCTTCCAAATGATAGATGCTCCTGGTGTCTGGCTAATCCTGCCCTGGATCCAATCGAGAGGGTTCCATGGCGAGATATACTTTGCCACAATGACCTCTTTCCAAAGGCTTTGTCCATTGATAATGTGCCGGCACATTTTAGCCGCGAGGGCCCGAGAAAAAAGGTGGAGATCTTTTAACCCCCAGCCTCCCCATTTCTTGGGTATGTTAATGCGGTCCCAGGATATCCAAGCAAAAGTAGAAGCCTTTCCTTGGTTGCGCCAGAGGAATTGTCTGCAAATGTTTCTGATTCTGTTAGTAATACCTATAGGTATCCAAGCCAGGGTTGTCCAATAGACCGGAATGGCTTCCAGTACAGACTTGATGAGAATCAGTCGACGAGCTCTGGATAACCATCTGTTATACCAGACATTAATTCTGCGCTCAATTTTTGCTATGATCCAGTTCTAGTCTTTGATCATGTAATTGTTTGGTTTAATATGATACCCCAGGTATTTGAGCCCATCATTGATATGAATGGGAATATAATCAAATAAATTCAATGTAGTGCCCTGTTCCAACCTTGTGCATCTGTTCATGATAATAGAGGATTTGGTTCCATTAGGTGACATTCCGGTGGCCCTGCAAAAAAACTTAAGGAGAAGATCAAAATGTACAGAGTCTTGTGTAGAACCATTAAGGAATATAAGAACATCGTCCACAAACAATAGATGAGTGAGATATAATATATCATTGAGCCGGAGCCCCTGTAGTACTCCTATCTCTTTTGCATTTTTTATGAGAACAGATAGTCCTTCCATGACCAGGACGAATAATAATGGAGAAAGAGGGCATCCTTGACGGAGGCCTCTCCTAGCATGGAAGAAGTCCGATGCAGTGCCGTTGATCAATATGCTGAAAGTGGCATGGCAAATGCATCCCATAATCCAGTTTATAAAAGTGTGGGGAAAGCCCGAGTGGATAAGTATAAGATGAAGGTAACTCCAGTTAACCTGATCAAAAGCCTTTGTAAGATCAATCTTGAGTATGGTGGATTTCTGATGTCGAGTTTTGATGGAATGGAGGGCCTCCTGTCCAGACCCAACAAATTCATAGATTTGCCTATGATTTAGAGATGCAAATTGTTCCTTTTCAATGTGAGAGGATAGGAAATGATTGATGCGGTTTGCAATAATTTTGGATATGATCTTGTATATGCAGTTGCATAGAGATATCGGCCTGAAATTATTGAAGCTGGTCGGATTGTCCGATTTAGGAATAAGAGAAATAAATGTGGTATTGAAACCATCATAAATCCTTTCCCGAATTCTGCTATCCTCAATCATGAGAAGAAGGTCAGTCGATATGAGATCAAAGAAGTGAATGAAAAACTCAATGGGCCAGCGATCTGGCCCAGGGCTTTTGTCCCGCTTGAACCATTTCAGAACACCTTCTAATTCGCCCAAAGTGACCGGTGCATTGAGATCATCCCTCTGCTCGTGTTCCACAAAGAGTTTAAACTGCTGAGTAATATGCATAATGTCCGGGATATCGATGTTCATAGGAGCCCTATAGAGATTAGTGAAATGTCTGGTACCCATATCAGACAGTTGAGACTGTGTATTTGCAGTGAAACCATTTGGATCAGTCAGCTCCCAAATGGCATTAGCCGCCCTGCGCCCATTTTCATGCTACTGGAAAAATCTAGTGTTTTCATCGTCCGCCTGAAGCCAAATGGCACGGATTTGTAGCCTCCAGTCTTCCTCCTTTTGTCTCAGGAGAATTTCCCTTTCTGCCTCAAGTGCATAAAGCTGATTTCTGGTATCAACAGTTCTAAATCCCAAAAGATCAGCATTGTTGAGTTGGGCAATTTTTATTTCTATATTCTGCAATGCCACCCTTTCCAATCTCTTTTTGTTCCGAATCCACTGTATAGTGAGGTTTTTTATTCAGATGAGGTTTTCGTTGATGATCCGACCAGGATCCAGATTATCCAGAGGGTCACAGTGCTTCCATGCCCGTGTAACCAGTAGGTGATATTCAGGGTCTTTCAACCATCTGGAGTTGAACTTAAAGGGGGAACGAGCCTTTATAGGACCACAATCGAATTCCAGATAAATAGGAGAATGGTCAGATTTGCCACCTGTCCCAACCCATTGACAGACACAGGCCAAAATAGAAAGGAGAGGCTGCTTGATAAGAAATCTGTCTAGTCTGCGAGCCACAGCAGCAGTACCAACCCTTCTATTTCTACAGGTAGGTTGAAGCAACGTGGTCTAAGTGTCTATAAAATTTGAGGCGCCAAGTTTTGAGTTGAAGAACTCAGCCAAAGGGTCCGGGGAGGCCTGGGGGCCCCAAGACTCCGCAATGCCTAAAGAAAAGTTTAGATCACCTCCCATGATGATGTGGGGATCAGCCAGCAAGGTACAGGACAAAAGGGAGTTCCAGAATTGCACTTTGTTGTTACAGGGCCCATGGACATTGATCAAGGTAATCGCAGTCTCAGATACACCAAACAAGACCTCCATAGCTAGAACACCCGACCGGCCCCAACAGTTGCACATCCGAGTGGTTCTGTCGTTTATGCCCAATGCACATCCCCTAGATTTTCCATGTGCATCTAGAGTGATAAAAGACCAATCAGGTAAAAAGGCCTTCAAGGTAGCCACGACCTCCGAGCCAGCACCAAGCGTCTCTTAGAGAAATAGGATATCAATAGGCTTATGTGCAATCAGTTCCCTCAAGGCCAATCTCTTATCGAGGTTGGCCAGTCCCCTGCAATTGTAGGAGAGACAAATCATGAGGAAACAACCACCAAGGGTCTTCTAGCTCTAAGGACCCGCATGAGAGAAGATTGAGTTCCAGCTTCCACTTCTAGGTTGGCTCTTTTGATTGCCTTAGCAATTGCCGACGGTCTACCACGGGATTTGGATGGTATAAAGCCCGGGCCAGATCCGATGCCGAAAGCCTCACTAGAGAGTGGCTGGGATAGGGATCTAAGGTAGTAATTATGCTTCGATGAGGGAGTCTTTGATGAGGGGGACGAGTTGCAGGCAGATAGTTCGGCCGATGTGTGCTGAATGACAGGGGAGAAAGACGGAGGGGCCACAGCAATAGAACAGCAGATCGAGGGGAGTTTCAGTGACTGGTAGAGCAAGGTCGAAGTAGTGCAAGGTAAAGTAGAAGAAGGAGAGAGATTAAAGCCAACATCTTCAGATGAAATAATTAAAGGAGAGACAGAGTGATCAGTAATCAATGAGACAGTGGAAGGAGCATTACCCGGGATGGACGAGACGCCAAGAGAAAGCACCGGCAGGGACTGTGGGCGAGATCTGGGAAGCGTGTTTGTCCATGTAGGGAAAGTAGTCGGCATCGTCCCAGAGGCATTCGGAGAAACATGAGCAGTCATAGGCAGATTAGCCCTTCCCATCTCGGATCTATTAACCGGCTCAGTCTGTGTGCCAATTGAAAAGGATTTCCTAGAGGCCATCGTGCCCAACCGCTTTTTTGGGCATTCTTTATACAAATGCCCCACCTCATGGCATTTCCTGCAGCGAAATGGCACGCCCTCGTAGTCCAGAGGTTGCTGCCACATCATTCCATCAAAAAGCATGTTAAAGTTTTCATATAATCCATCCCTGGTGTCCAGGAAGATCAGAATGCGTGCCACTGCTCTGCTGCCTGAAGTCAAGTAGGATCTGTCATGGTCCAAGTAAAGCCTAAAGTGTCCCCCAATGTTCCGAAGGGCAGCGTCGTTCCAAAATTGCAAGGGCAATCCTGGCAGCCACATCCAAATGGGGCCAGCCCCCGCATTCTCTTTCCTGGGATCAAACAGCGGAACCCATCTCTTGAGGTAGACGGGGTGCAGCTCAAGATGCCAGTAGCGTTTGAGAGCCCATTCAGATTGGTCCGGGTGAGCAAATGTGAGGGAGAACCAACCTTTAGTCATTACCTGTACTTCCGGAAGCTGATCTAGGGTCCCATTCCAGATCTCACTGATCCATCTCTGTAGTCTCGGCGCAGAGTATTTTCTGCCTCGAACCTTCCCAACCAAAGTCTTGGCCGCTATGAGGCCCCAATCCTCCATGTCGCTCTCACAACCAAAGTTAGTGAGGTAACTGAGCTTTGTTTTGGTAACTTTATGCTTCTGTTTAGCAATACTACATCCCGGTCCCGGCTCCACATGAGTGTCAGATACAGCGGACGATTGATTCCTCTCCGAATGGGTCAAGTCCTCCGGGATGTTAGCAAAAACCCTGGAGGCCACCGTCTGTACATGGGGCCCCGAACTATCCGGATGCGCATCACCACTTACCAACAGGCTCGACGGGGGAATACAATGAGTAAGAGGGCCCCAGTGCTTAGCTGATTCAACGATCGGGAGGCTGTTCCGATGTCGTGGAATACTACCTCCAAGAAATGCTCCGCACCTCCGTTGGTATCGGTCGTCAGGGTGTCATGGGGAGCCAGAGAGAAATCCCATAGAGCTGTGTCCGCCTCCGAAGGCGTGCCAAATCTGAACTTCATCAGGTCCCCCATGGGTGAGTAGCATCCTTCCATGTTGGCTGGTTCGGGCATAGTAGGCAGCGCCCCCTCAGGAGCTGGGTCCAAGTCGGACGCCCCATCCACGTCACCATGAGAGCCAAGGCCCCAAATATCAACACCCTCCAGTGGATCCGCCGAGTAATCCACCTCATCTTCATAGTGGCTCATGATGGTGAGCAGGCTGCCAGGCGAGATCCGAGAAAAACCTGCAGAAGAATATTTAGAACCCACAAAAATGCGTAGTAAAAACGGCATCACCGATAGGCCACGAAGGAAGAATGCCGCAGTAGGTTAGGGTTAACGCCAAAATAACTGGACCCAAGTCCAATCCTTCAGGGTCCACAGATCAGTGAATGCCCTACCAGATAGAGAGACGATAGCTCAAACCGGGATCCCAAGACAAGCAGAGGTAGAGAGCTGGTTCATGTTCGCCGCGGAATGTGTCGAAGACCCTTTCCAATACCGCCGCACGCACCAAACAGGTTAGTATGCCAAACAGAGTCCCAACTTGGTGAGAATATACCGTGGCGCCCAGTCCTTGAATCTCCCGAGATCAAAGTAGGTAAACCCCAAGCTAAATCGCAGAAAACAAAATGAAAAGAGCATGGAGAACAGTGTTAACAACAGTGAGAACCCGACATCACCATTCACGGGCCCCCATCCTCACAGCAACATGTAGATAGCCGCCATAACAAGGGTTCAGTCGCCTCCTAGGGTTTCAGTCGCCTCCATCGCCATCCCGTAACCATTGTTTAATGATTTCCATGTTATATTCTCGTGTTCTTGCTATTCGAATATATTTTTGTAATTTGGCTACAGAATGCAGCCTATTCTGGTGCTAATCGTGGATTCTATAGCTACTATCATGGTATGACAGGTTCCAGGTGTCAAATGGAGAATTGAGCCACATGGGAATTTCCAAAATCATCTCGATATGGATTTTGTCCTATTCACTTGGTCGAGATCGATAAGAAAGAAGGCCTAAGATCGTAGTGAAAGGCATGGTCAAAGGATGAGTAGCCGAGAACAACAGGAATCTTGTTTTTCTCTATCGTAGCAAATCAAGAGTTAAACAGTCCAATTGCAATTCTAAAATTTGCATTAGCCACCTGTAGTAGAATTAGCTCATAGACAGTTATGTTTATTTCCTTTAAATATTGGTTGTACAGAACCAAGAAAATTTAAGTTTTAAGTTAATTTTTAAGCTTTTTCTGATACGCTGTGTATTAAGACTTCGTTCTATCATAGTAAAAATATCATGTTGCCAATGATTTCTTAAGTGCATCTTTAACCAGCTAGAATTTCAGTTGAATCACTTACAAAGGGCCCCTGCACTGGAGGAGGTTTTTCATTTATTGTTTTTAGTTTAATTTTCCTTACTCTGTTTTTGTTAAATCTATTTTCTGAGTAGATTAATGTTTCATTTTAGTTTTTATCGGTAGAATAACATTAATTCATAGCTGTGTAAGACTTTTTCTTATAAAAACATTTCATGAAGATAGATCTTCCTATTTTTAAATTGAATCATTTTTGAAGTAATAAGAATTCAAAGTTATCTAGTTTTCCTTACTGTTCAGTCATTTAATTTCTTAGAATACAATTATCAATTAATTGTATCAATGGATGTCCCTACAAGTAATTTCAAGAAGATGATTCTAAACTAAATGATTGGATGTATAATTCATATAGTTATTGAGTTTTTCCTCCGCACATTTTATTTTCTTTCTGGGAACTTAGAAACTAAGGTATAATTGATTTCTTACATAGCATCTCAAGAGGGAAATCCTTCACATTTAATGTTGGAGTAAATCAAACATAAATTATTTGTTTACAGTTAGCTTTATATGCTTTCACATTTAATTTTAGATCCTCATTTAATTGTATCATTGATGTTACTAAAGGTCATTCCAAGAAATTTATTCTATCATCTTTCTAAACTGAATGATTGAATGTATAATTCATGCAATTACTGAGTTATTCCTTTGCATATTTTACTTTCTTTTCTAAATAAATAAGTATAATTGGTTACTTAACATCATCTCAAGAAGGTCATACTTCATATTGAATGCTGGAGTAACTAAGCATACATTAGTTTTTTTCCTTTGCACACCTTACTTGATTTTGAATAACGTTAGAATTTAAGGTATAGATAGTTGCTTACACACCATCTCAAGAAGGTAATACTTCATATTGAATGGTGAAGAAGCTAAAAATACATTAGCTATTTTATTTTTATGCTTTCACTTAGAATAACATTGAAATTTCAATCTCAGTTATAGGAATTAGATCCATGGAATGGGAATAATGCTAAGATAGAATTCCTGAATATAGATGCTCTATTTTTCAGACTAGATTTTAACTAGCCAACACTCTTCGAATTATTTTTATGTAAGTTAGATCAAATTAGGAACCCTTCCTTTTCTTCCTTCTTAAAATTAATTAGATTCATTTAAATTTCTTTCATAGTTTTAGATTAAACATTCTTAAACATAAAAGAACAAAACCCCCAAAAACAACATTAAATACAAACAACGAAGTAAGAAGAGGGTTAACTAAGAACATACAGTGCAACACACTTCATCAGTTTACAAACTTTGAATGATAATTTATGCAACAAATTTAAGATATTAAATTGACTAAAAATTTTGGTGTCGTTTATGGGGAAGTGTAATTAGGTAGCCTAATTTCTTACATCTAAAAAATGATATGCGTAGAGAAAGAGACTCTAGGGGCAGATTCATAGCTAGAGGTAGGAGTTTAATCCCTACAACACCACTTACTCCATCAATATTATGAAGTGATACACATCCATCTCAAACTCATATTCCATATTTCATTAGCCATGGACTTCCTGAAGTTCTAAGGTCACAACTCCAATTAGGAGGATCTCCTACTTCATCCACTAGGGTAGTCTTAGAGGAAGAAGATCCTAGATCCCCAACAAAAGGAGTAACATTTTTCACCTCTACAGGGGAAAATATTAGTGGAGAGGAAGAAGAAGATCCTTTCTTCAACATACCATTAATAGAAGAATCAGAGGAAGAGTACTTAAACTCGCAGGTTGAATCTTATATCAACTCTGAAGAATCTATAATGGCGGGAAGAGGAGAAGAGGGAGAAGGATAAGGAGAAATTTTAAATGGATAAAGCGTAATATTTGGAGGAGGTAGAGGTAGAGGAGGAGATAGAGGAAGAGGTAGAGGAAATGCAGAAGGAGGCAGAATAAGTAGGGTAATTGATAGTTATTTTGGATTCCCTATAGTTGATGAAGATACAAATGCCACAATGAAAAATATCTCACCTTATGTCCTCCAAAATTTTCATGGATTAAAAAGTGAATATCGTGAAATCCTTTTTTTTTTAATTTGAAGTCTTTTGCAGAACTTATGATTATTTACAAAACTCTCAAAAACTCAGATTGTTTCCTTCAACATTGAAAGGAGCAGCTCTAAAATGGTTCATTAGTTTAATCACTTAGTCTATCATAACATGGAATGACATGAAAAGAGAATTTTTAGAAAGGTATTTCGATTATTGCATACCCATAAATCACAAGGATGAAGTATTTAAAATGATGAAAAAGGAGGATGAGAATTTGGAGGATTTAATTGAAAGATTCAATTATAACATAAAAAGAGAAAAAATGGATAATTTAGATCAAGATACTTTAAAATCTCTTTTATTAAAAGCGATTAGAGATGAATGGATAGAAAATCTCAACATGATGGAAAAGGGGGATATATCTCAACTTCCATTATCTGACATTGGTGAATTATTTATCCATATCTCAAGGGGAAAATAAAAAACTGGGAAAAATAAAAGAGATCCTTCTCTTGCTAGAGTAAATAGATCTGCAACTGGAATAGTGAGTAGGGCATAAATTGGAAACATGCTTTATGAATTTAAAACATACATCTTAGGGAGTCTTAGTGAACAGATATACACCCTTAAATTAAAAAACAAGCAGAAAGCCGAGATTTATGCTTTAGCTATTTTCTGTCCCAAACGTAGAAAGAAGCATGCTTTAAGAGAATGTCCTCTTGATGCAAAATTCATAGAGACCTGTATGATTTGTTTAGAAATTTATGAGACTAAGATTTTTCCTTCAATTCCAAGTCTTAAGGATGTTTTTCAAGAAGAAACAACTTCAAATCCAATAGAATCTCTTTGCTTTGTCTCTGGAAGACCATGGCAGGGGCCACAAGCTCAAGGCTTTAACAATCAAATGTATACTCAGCCCCCACCAAATAATTGGAATTCTTGGAAAAAACCTTGGCCTCAATCTCAATCTTGGGCTCAAGGAATGCAAAATAATATGGAAAATGGGGTGTAGAAGTAAGTACTGATGGTTGCTCTATGATAGGAGTTGAGTTTATTGGTTCTTTTTGTTTTTCATTTTTAAATTTATGGATTTGAAGAGATGTTCCTTCTTCAAAACTTTTGTTTGGTTGTAGATAATTTTCCTCAAAATTGTATTGTTCTTGAATAACTAGATAAGGCTTTTTATTTTCTAATATCCTACCAGATCTAAGTTGGACATCATTAAGATCTAGAGGAGTAAAGCGGGAAGAAAAACAAAAGGAATAAAAATAATTCAAATTGTAGGAAAAATTGCAAACATAATGATGGGAAAAATTCTCATACAAAAATATTTAGATCCAGGAAGTCCAATTGTAAAAACACATATCAATGGAGTTGAAATTCCAAATACATTGATTGATTTAGGAGCAGCAATAAACATCATGAGTAAACAAACCATGGAACAACTCAAACTTCCTAATCTTCTGTATACACCTACATCGCTGCAATTAGTAGAAAGATATGTAATCAATCCAGATGGTCTGTTAGAAGATATTTTAGTATCATTAGACTCTTGGGAGTATCCTGTTGATTTTATGATCTTAACTCCTAATAACAATCTAGGAGGACATCTGCTTATATTAGGAAGACCTTGGTTGGCTACAGCTAATGCTTTCATTAGTTGTAGATTTGGTGACATGTATATCTTTGATGGTAACTCAAAAAATAAATTTACTCTATATCCTCGAGCAAGAACAATGACAAAGTTAGATGACTAAGAATGGATTCATGATGAAAATGATATACAACCTCTCTTCACTATTTCAACCACTAGTGAAGATAGTCAAATACTAAATTATATGGAAAATTTTGAATCATCTCCAGAATATGAACATGCTCAATTCCAAGGAAAATCTAATATTGAATATTTGTCATCTAGGCAGATGTATATTTATTCTATGGAAGAATTTGGTAGCTCTATAGTTTAAATCTTTTCGGGGAAAACTTTAAACATAAACAATAACTTGGAGAGATTACAACAAAAAAAGTTAATCAAAACATTACAACATAATTCTTCTTCACATGCATGGGAATACACTGATATGAAATGAATTAGTCCTAATACTTGTATACATCACATCTACATTGAGGAAAATAATAAACCTATCAGATAGCCTCAAAGAAGGATGAATCCAAATCTTAGAGAAATTATGAAAGATGAGTTGCAAAAATTGTTGAATGTAAACTTCATTTACCCAATTTCAGAAAGTTGGTGGGTTTCCCATTTAGTGATTGTGCCCAAAAATAATGGTAAATGGAGAGTATGCATTGATTATCGAGAATTGAATAAAGCTACCCTAAAATATCATTTTCCTTTACTCTTTATAGATCAAGTATTGGATACATTAGTAGGTAAGAAGTATTTCTCATTTTTGGATGGTTTTAGTGGCTACAATCAAATTTAGGTAGCACCTAAAGATCAAAATAAGACCACTTTCACCTTTCCATGGGGGACTTATGCCTATCGAGTACTTCCTCTTGGATTTTGCAATGCACCTACAACATTCCAAAGGGAAATACTAGGAATTTTTTCTAATCTAATACATAATTGTGTAGAGGTGTAAATGGATGACTTTACAGTTTATAGGAATACATTTGAAGAAGCTTTAGAAAATTTGGAAAAGGTTATTAAAATATGTAAGGAAACAAACCTTTCACTAAGTCATGAAAAATGTTTTATGATGTTTAAAGAAGAGATTATTTTAGGACATCACATTTCAGGAGATGGAATTAAAGTTGATAAATCTAAAGTTGAAGTCATCTTCAAACTATCAATTCCAAGTTGTCAAAAGGATGTTAGAAGTTTTCTAGGATTCACAGGATATTATAGAATATTTTTAGAAAATTTTCCTAAAATATCATCTGCACTCTTCAAGTTACTCACCAAATATTGTGAATTTAGTTGGAATCCTGATTTCCAATTGGAATTTGAAACTTTAAAAGAAAAAATTTCTGAAGCACCCATCTTAAGAGGTCCACATTGGAAACTATCATTTCACATTTGAACAAATGCTTGAGATACAACTTTGGGAGTTGTATTAGGACAAAATTATTTGATCCCCTATGCCATCTATTACAGAAGCAAGAATTTGACTCCCACTGAGTTAATTTACACTGTAACTGAAAAGGAATTCTTAGCTGGTGTTCATGATATCAACAAATTCAGACATTATATAACACGCTATGAAACCTTTGTTCATACATATCACTCTGCAATTAGATATTTAATGAATAAATATATTACTAATGGTAGAGTTACAAGATGGTTATTACTCCTACAAGAATTCAACATCACCATTCTAGACCAACCTGGAAAAAAAAAGAGTTGTTGATTTCTTGTCTAGAATTAATAATATCAAATATGACACTTCAGTTGAAGATAAATTTCCTGATGAATACATTTTTTCAATAACTACTCAAACTCTTTGGTTTGCAGATATTGCTAATTACCTAGTCATAGGAAAATTACCTTCACATTTGTTTCGTAGAGAGAAAAGAAAAAACATTCAATTAAGTGCAAGTTACTCATGGATTACTAATGAATTGTATAAAACAGGTCTAGATCTCATTATCAGAAGATCTATTTGAAAAGATGAAATGCCTGAAATTCTCAAACTATTTCATGATGAACCTTGTGGTGGACACTTTGTTGACAATAGGAGAGCTTATAAAATCCTTCATTTAGGATATTATTGGCCATCCATCTTCAGAGATGCCAAAGAATATGTCAAAATTTGTGACAACTGCCAAGGGGTAGGGAAACCTACTCCTTCAAATGAGATTCCATTAAAACCTCAGGTTCTCATTGGACCTTTTGAAAAATGGGCCTTGGATTTTTTTGGATCAATCAATCCACCATCTAAACAAAATAAGTATATTTTGGTATGTACTGATTATGTCACGAAATGGGTAGAGGTTAAAACATTACTTTTTGCTAATGAATGTTCTGTAGTTAATTTTATTTTTGAGGATATCTTCACTCGTTTTAGTGTTCCAAGAGAAATTGTGACAGATCAAGGATCCCATTTTACATCCAAGTTGGTGAAAAAGCTCGTGGAATATTACAAGATCAAGCATAGAAATTCTACTCCTTATCATCCATAAGAAAATGGTCAAGTAGAGTCCACCAATAAAGTGATTGAAGGAATTATCACTAAGACTATACATATACATAGAAGATATTGGGCAGAAAGGCTTCCTAAGGCCTTATGGTCCTACAGAACTACATGGAGGAATACAACATGACATACTACCTATGAACGTGTTTATGGAAAAAAATTCATGTTCCATATAGAGTTTCAGATCCTAATCTTCAAGATGGAAGTCCAATTGGGACTTGAATTATCAGAAGCACAGAAACATAGATTGGAGCAACTCAATGCTTGATGAAATCAGGTAAGATGCAGTTCAAAGAACCAGTATATTCTAGCAGCAAATGGCTAAATGGCATGATAAGTATATCAAGGAGAATAAGTTTCAAGCAAGGGATTGGGCACTTTTGTTCAATTCAAAATTCAAAAATTTTCAAGTAGACTCATTGGCTTGGGCCATATGAGATTTAAAAATTCTTTGATAATGGAGCAGTAAAGATAAGGACAATAGATGAAGGAAAGGTACCTTCTTAGAAGAGTTTATTAATGTATTTCAAGATAATATCGATATGAAGTTAGTGAAGAAGAATTCTTCTTCTTCACTAACTTAGCTTTATTTTTCCTATATATATATATATATATATATATATATATATATATATATATATATATATAAGAAAAAAAAAGAAAAGAAAAAAAAAAGAAAATAAAAATAAAAAAGAAGTGTATAAGTATGAAAACCAATCAATGATTGGCATACTTATACATAAAATACATGGTGAAAATCAAAAATTTCTGGCATCCTATATTTTCCATTTCTTTTCTGCAATAAGTAGTAATACAAAACTACATTCATATTACATCTTTGCAGTTCATAATATGCAAATTCATTCCATTTTACAGTTTCATTCCATTCCATAGTCATATTCCACTTTCATTCCATTTTCATAGTCATGTTCCACTTCCATTCCATTTCACAATCATATTCCACTTACATTCCATTCCACAAACCATACTTCATTTTTTTTGCAGATTCCATTCCGCAGTTGACCACATTCTGCAGATGACTACATTCTGCAGCTGATTCCATTCCGCAGCTGACTACATTTTTCCGCTGACTACATTCTGTAGCTAATTCCATTTTGCAGCCACATTTCATTCAACAGTTCTGACACAATTGTACAACCTACAAACAAATGAAGATTACATGAAATTGAAGAATTATTTTTTGAAGACCAACATGCTAAAGGGTACCTAAAGGATCAACACCAAAGAAACAACATACGAAAAGGTTAGTTCTAAAAGTTAAAGTGCAAAAATTTATTTTAATAGCAAGGTTAAAACATTAGCATGTATAATATGGATGGTCATATGCTTCCTTGACAGATCATCTTTTGATTTGATTGCAATTTCCATCATACCACAGATCAGCCACATCCTCTGCATTATGTCTCATAACGGTCCATAATTGACTCCCTCATTGATGATTAACAGTCATGACCAGTTGACGTGACATACCCGTCTACGTTTCTTCAAAACCCTTACCACCTATTTATTCCTACAAACCCTCGATACCTTTCATCAGATTCGTAGCCCAATTCATTTCTTAAATAGAGAAGGGTAATTCTGAAGGTTGAGAACTTTGCAGGCATGGGACTGATAGTTAGATCAGAGCCAGTGGGAACAGAGTATATGGAAGAATACCCTCAAATCAAGGAAATGTTGCAGAAAGATGGATGGCTCAAATTCATAGAGAAATTCGATGGTTTCCACAAGGAAATTACAAAATATTTTGCTTGGTATTTTGATGGCACATAGGTGGAAATTAGAGACATCAAGTTAACAGTTACTGAGTCATTCATGGCAGAAGCCACAGAAATTCCAAGGCTTAGTGAAAGATGGTTCAAAAACAAGGAGTTCCACAGTGAATCATGGAAAGCTATACTAAAAAATCTAGGTATGGATGTCTTTGTTTTTAGAAAAGGTGTCCCTAGCTCAGCTCTTAAAAGTAAATGGAGGAACATGCTCTTAGTTTTATAGAAATTTATCACCTGTGAAGGAAGGTTTGGTTGCATGGATGTATACCATATCAGTTTACTGATGAATTTCTTAGAGAATGGTGAATTAAATCTTCCCTTATTTTTGCTAAATAGCTTAAAAAGGATGTCCAAAAACGTGCAGAAAAGAATACAATTTATAGATAACACCATGCATTACCATGGGTTGGTTAAGATACTGGTTGAGTTTCATTTAAAAAGCATAGGAGATACCTGGGAGAATTTTCTTATTAGAAACCATTTTCAAGAAGCACCAGAACAAAATAAAGAAGACAATGTCAGAAAAAGCAGAAGGAAGAAGAATGATATAAAAATTGAAGACAAACCTGCATCTTCATTGCAGAAGAATGATGAAAAGCTCATCTTTGAAGAGCTGACAGAGATCAGAAAACAAAATAAAAACAAGACAGGAGGAAATATAAGAAAGAGGAGCAAAGATACAAATGAGGAAAATGTAAATCCTCCACAACTGAGAAGGAGCTCCAGACTCCGAGGTTCAATGAAGAAAACACTACCAAAAGAGACATAGTTTGTAAGCTTGGATGAGGAAACTCCAATACCGTCTCCTGTCAACATTTCTCCTCCACACAGTCCTCAAAATTCTCCTATTCATAATTTTGAAGGTAGCCCCAGCAGAAAATCTCCACTCATAGACCCAACACAACATGAAATATATGATTAGATAGAATCATTGGAGAAGAGAAGCGCAACAATGAATCCTATCAATCCACAAGAACCTCTAGTTGAAACTCTCAAACAAGAAATTTATGAACTAGAGATATTGAATAGACATATGAAACAGGAGAATGAGACCTTTTCAAATAAAATCAAAAGAAGGAAATTGGATGTGTTAGCAGAAGTTTTTGAACATATGCAGTAGGAGAGGAGAATTCACATTTTTGGAAAATTGCATGAGGACATGCAATGACTTCGCAGTGGGGGTATGTTGAACCTCAGAATTATCCACTCTCTGTCATCCTTTCTCACCTTTTTCCCTTACTTTATCATAAGATCACATACCCCAATCAATGATAAATGCCATGTTTTGTCTCAAGGAATGCATTTAAATGATTTCCATGTTATATTCTCATGCTCTTGCTATTCGAATAGATTTTTGTAATTTGGCTACAGAACGCAACCTATTCTGTAGCTAATCGTGGATTCCGTAGCTACTCTCATGGTCTGACAAGTTCCAGGTGTCAAATGGATAATTGAGCCACATGGGCATTTCCAGAATCATCCCCACATGTGTTTTTCCCTATTCACTTGGTCAAGATCGATGGAAAAGAATGCCTAAGATCATGGTCAAAGATTGTAGTCCAAGAACGTTAGCCAAGAAAAGAAGGACTCTTGATTTGCTTTATCGTAGAAAATCAAGAGTTAAATAGTCCATTTGCAATTCTATAATTCAAGTTAGCCACCTGTAGCAAAATTATCTCATAGATAGTTATGTTTATTTTCTTTAAATATTGGTTGTACAGAACCAAAAACATTTAAGTTTTAAGCTTTTGTTGATACATTGTGTATTAAGACTTCGTTCTATCATAATACAAAGATTGTGTTGCCAATGATTGCTTAAGTGCATCTTTAACCAACGAGGATTTCAGCCGAATAAGTTGTAGAGGGCCCCTGCATTGGAGGAGGTTTTTCATTTATTGTTTTTAGTTTAACTTTCCTTACTCTTTTTTTTGACAATTCTGTTTTTTGAGTAAATTAATGTTTCATTCCAGTTTTTACTAGTAGCATAACGTTAAATCATAACTGTGTAAGCCTTTTTCTTCTAAAAACATTTCATGAAGATAGATCTTCCTATTTTCAAATTGAATCAAGTTTGAAGTAAAAAGAATTCACAGTTATCTAGTTTTCCTTACTGTTTTGTCATTTAATTTCTTAGAATAGAATTATCGATTAATTGTATCAATGGATGTTCCTACAGGTCATTCAAGAAGATGATTCTAAAATAAACGATTGAATGTCTAATTTATACATTTATTGAGTTTTTCCTCTGCACATTTTACTTGCTTTCTAGGAACTTAGAAACTAAGGTATAATTGATTTCTTACACAACATATCAAGAGGGTAATACTTCACATTGAATGTTGGAGTAAATCAAACATACATTAGTTGTTTACAGTTAACTTTACATGCTTTCAAATTTAATTTTAGATCCTCATTTAATTGTATCATTGATGTTCCTAAAGGTCATTCCAAGAAACTAATTCTATCATGTTTCTAGAACTGAATGATTGAGTGTATAATTCATGCAATTACTGAGTTCTTCCTTCACATATTTTACTTGCATTTATAAATCATTAAGTATAATTGGTTACTTAACATCATCTCAAGAAGGTGACACTTCATATTGAATGCTGGAGTAACTAAGCATACATTAGTTGTCTTCCTTTGCATACTTTACTTGATTTTCTAGAATATTTGAAGTTAAGGTATAGATAGTTGCTTACACATCATCTCAAGAAGGTAATACTTCATATTGAATGCTGGAGTAACTAAACATACATTAGCTGTTTTACTTTTCTGGTTTCAATTAGAATAGCACTGCAATTTCAATCTCAGATATAAGAATTAGATCCATGGAATAGGACTAATGTTAAGATAGAAATCATTAAGATAAATACTCTGTTTTTTAGATTAGATTCTAACTAGTCAACAATCTTTGATTTATTTTTATGTAAGCTAGTTTAACTCAGGAAAACTTCCTTCTTTTCCTTCTTAAAATTCATTAGATTCATTTAATTTCTTTCATAGTTTTAGATTAAATATTCTTAGACATCAAAGAACAAAACCCTTGAAACAACATAAAATACAAACAACGAAGTAAGAAGAAGGTTAACTAAGCACATACAGTGCACCACACTTCATCAGTTTACAAACCTCAGTTGATAATTTATGTAAGCAATTTAAGACATTAAATTGACTAAACAAGTATTACATTTCATTGTCGATAATGGAAGTCAAAATAACCTCATCTTAGAAAAATTCATCAAGTAGTTGGACCTGTCGACAATAACACACCCAAAACCATACACCATGAGGTGGATTAACTAAGGGAAAAATCTTCGCATCATCCAATAGTGTCACCTGTCATATGGCATCAAGCCCTTCAAGGATGAGGTATTGTGTGATATTTTCCCCTTGAAGTTTTGATGATGTTTTAGGAAAACCGTTCTTGTGGAAGTGTCATGTTGTATATGAGTCTATAACTCTTAGTATTATTATTGCTTTTGGTAGGAAACTATATAGGATACTAGAGGCAGCTCCACCAACAACCCTTTCTTTGATTTGTGCTAAGTAATGTAGTAAGATCATCACCAATATTGGGGAATTTTTCTTCTTCCTATTTCACTCTCAAAGGAGAATATTGTGGCCACATACATGACCTCCACACAGATCTCCTCCATGTAGTAGAAGAAAGTGGACAATGTCATGGAAGAATACAAGTACATCTTCACCTCCCCCACCATGGTACACCTAAATTATCAAGTCAAGCATTCAATCGTTTTGACCCCTAGCGCACCTCTACCCAGGATAAGACAACCTTTACAACACCTTGGGGTACTTTTATGTATGCTAAAATTCCCTTTGGATTGAAGAATGCAGGAGAAACGTTTCAGCGAGCGATGGATATCACCTTTGCCAATGAAAATGATGTATTTTTAGTTATTTATACCGATGATATCACAATTTTTTCAAAGACAGATGAAGATCACTTGCAACATTTGAAGACAAATTTTCAGAAGTGCAGAAAATTTGGCATATTGCTGAATCCAAAGAAGAGTTTTTTCACTATGGAAGCAGGGAAATTTCTTGGTTATATCATATCTAAATACGACATCCCGATAGATCCTTCAAGGATTGAAGCAATTCAGAATTTGGACTATCCTAGAAGCAAGAAGGAAATCCACTCATTCAATGGTAAAATAAACTTCTTGAGAAGGTTTATTCCTAACCTTGCTAAACATTTAAGAGAAATTACTGATATGTTGAAGAAAGATAGTTAGGTGAAGTGGTCCGATGAGGCAGAAATATTTCAATCAAGTTAAGTTTTCATTGTCTGATGCTCCTATTCTTATCAGCCCAGATTATACACTTGATTTCATCATTTTTTCCTTTGCTTCTGAACATACTCTAGTTGCTCTCCTTATGCAAAAGAAATATCATAAAACAGAACAACCCATCACCTTTTTTAGTAGAACCATAAGAGACATAGCCTTGAAGTACAATATCATTGAAAAATAGTCTTTCACACTAGTTAAATCATTGAAGGATTTTCGATTCTATATTCTTCACTTTCATGTTCTTGCATATGTCCCAAACGTTGCTATTAAGGATGTGCTCACATAGAATTATCTTGAGGGTCGGCGTGGCAAGTGGATAGCTTCCATGCTGGAGTATGAATTGGAAATAAAACCTACAAAACTAATCAAAGGACAAGGCTTGGATAAGCTCACGGCAGAATCAAATTTACATGCCTTGTACATTAATTTCATTGCTACAATATCTAAGGAGCAAGAGGCTGATTCATTAACTCAGGTATCTGAATTTTTTTCTTCATCACCTTGGTATGTTGATAATCTACATGTGCTGCAACATTTGAATCCTCCTCCCTACTTACCTAGCAATAAAGGTAGATCTCTGAATTTGAAGGCTCTTAAGTATTGCATTCTTAACAATGTTTTGTATTAGAAAGATTCAGATGAAGTTTTATTGAACTTTTTGGTAGAAGGTGAAGTTGAAAAAGTAATGGATGACTTTCATAAAGGTGATTGTGGTGGTCATCTTTTCTGGAAGACTACAACAAACAAGATACTAAGGGATGGCTTTTATTGGCCAATTTTGTTTTCCGATGTTTAGAAAATTGTCACGAGTTGTCATGAATGTCAAAATTTTCAGGGAAAGTGAAAGATATTACCGCTGCCCTTGAAACTAATTGCAGTTCAAGCACCCTTCCAGCAGTGGGGCTTGATTTCATTGGCAAGATTCATCATCCACCATTAGCTCAACATAAGTGGATACTCACTACCATCGACTACTTCAAAAATTGGATTGAACCCATCCCCACGAGCAAGCTACAAATACTATCATTATTCAATTTTTGGAGAGCAATATTCTATCTCATTTTGGCTGCCCACAGAAAATTATCACTGAAAAAGAAACCGCCTTTAAGTCCAAAAAGATGATAGAATTTTGTGATAAATATCACATAAGTCTTTGGAATTCTACAACATACTATTCTCAAGGCAACGGGTTGGCTGAATCATCAAAAAAATTATTAGTGAACATAATCAAGAAATTGTTGCAAGAGAACAAAAGAAATTGGCACAAAAATCTCATAAATTCTTTATGGGCAGACAAAGTTAGCACAAAGAGATAAATTAGCATGTCACCTTTCCAAATAGTGTATGGTGTCAACACAATGTTTCCAACTTCTTTAGCAGTGTCGATGATGAAAATTCTGCAAGATTTTGACAGTGAGACAAATGGCATCTAGCGAAGATTCAGTCAAATGATTCATTTACAACAGTCAAGGGAAGAAGTTTTCAATCACACTTCAAAAATTCAGGATAAAATCAAGATGATCTATGACAAGAAAACCAAAGTTGATGATTTCAAATTAGGAGATGTTTTTCTTCGATGGGATGCTCAAAATGAAGGCAAAGGTAAGCATGGTAAGTTTTATAACCTATGGAAAGGTCCATACAATATTACAACATTCAGAGGTCATAAGGCATTTTTGTTAGAAGATCTTGATGGGAAAGAAATTTTGTGAGGACCAGTGAATGGTAGGTTCCTAAAAAATTACCTTACCTGATCTTGAAGAAAAAGGCTCAATTTCATTGTAAATATCACTTTTAATTGCTGTCAGAGAATAAGGAAGTTGTTGTAGAAGTTTGAAGCTCGAGGAGTAGGCCATGAGACTTCTATGGTCAGCTAATGTTTTTCTTTTAACATTTCAAAAAGTCTAGTCAATTTTCGATTCAAAGTAATTTTCTGTTTTAGTTAGTCATTTCAGTTTGTTGAAGCTATTTTAGTTTCCAGTTTTAACTACATTTCCCAACCGATCAGACTACTCGATCTACATTGTTCTTGACACCTCCTGAAGGAGCTGCCATCCCCAACTGGAGCCAATGTTAGTGTCTAAATTTTCAGTGATAAAATGTTCTCTTTCCGGTTTACTTGGTAGTGGAAATAGGTCAAAATTTTATGTTTTCAAACCAATTCTCAAATAAAATTTTGTTCACTGAATTTTCTTTAGGTTTGAATGCTACTCCCTTCACTCCATCCATGGTCATCATCATTTCAAAGGTCATGTCATCCATCATCACCTAGGGTAATAGAAAATCCAACACACCTCCATCTAGGTCAGGGTCTAGGTTTACTTTGTTTTGCCACCATAATGTCCAATCATGTCATGAAAGAAGGCGAAAAAGAGTCATTTTAACCATACAAAGCATCCTCATTTGGAGTTAACAAATATAGGAAAATAAAGTAAAGTAAATTAGTATATTCTCAAAAAAGTATTATTACACAGTAATTTGTCACCATGCTCATTTTCTCATCCCTGATCCTGAAATGCCTCTTGACGAATCATGTGCAATGTTTCCATCATCAATAAATATGCTAACATATACCCTTAAAGATCCAAAGAAGACTTCCTTGAAAGATTACTGAAGAAACTTGGTCAAATTCCTAGTTTCCTGGGTCAACACCCTTCTTGGTGCCATGGTCGCGCTAATGTACATTTCCTAGTTCTCGCCCATCGCTATCAACATCTTATTTTTTTGGAAAACCGTGTTGATCCCATTTCTAACAGTGCTTCCTCAAATGGAGGAGAAGCTTCAAGCTCTAGAATCTCAAGGGCAGCGAGTTGGTTGTTGAATAGAGATGATACGGCCAAGCTCTCTCATTTTATAGACTTGATCTCATCCATGGGGGATCATCCCTTTGAAAGTGGGCCTTCCTCCTCCTTTCATGGGCTCCCAACATCCTTGTCCTTGCTATAAATTCACATCCCTCATTCCCCCAAGTTTAGAGCTTGGTTGATCATTGTCAGAATCGTCTGAACTCTCATCCCTTTGCATGCTTGCATCGTGATTAAGCCTAAGTGCATGGGAGAAGGAATTCTTTTGAGTTGGGTGAAGGACTCAAATTTTCACCTAAGGATGCCTCCAACATCAAGGCTTGGTTGTAATCTCTCCTTTTGTAATTTATCAATAATAACATCTGGTGTTTTCTTTCTATATTTGTCTACATGATTATGTAAATATTTTGGTACTCCTTGATCTGCTAGATAGCTAGTGTTTACGTTTATTATATATTGTATCATGTTTGTTTTTGTCTCCTGATCATCCACATGTATTCGCACACCATCAGTAGCAGGAAGTGGGCCTACAAGGATTGTGGATCGAGGTCACCATCAACGGATCCAAGGATAACGATTGGAAAAAGGTATTTATGTTTCTTTCCTCTTTTCACTGTAAGAATTAGTTAAGAAAGATTATGTTAGAAAGAATCTCGTGTTGCTAGACCCACTCTAGGGCTAGAGAGCCCGCCTTTGTCCACAGAGGGGATTTATCTTGAAAACAGAACTGGCGACTCCATTGGGGAGATTTGGCCTTTTAAGTCCTACTCCCCCGAACTGATCTTGGATCAGTTTCATCAATTTCTGAAATTTATATCTGCTTAGGTTTCTGTCAGCTTGTGTAAAGGTTGTTTGTCACTTCACTGTGTCAGGTCTGGTTTATGGGTGAGACTCTTTTTATTTTTTCCTTATTTTAGTGACCAACGTCATTTCTGTCCTCACAATAGCGCTGGCAGCGTTGTTCTATATAGTACAGCCACACTGTTTGGCCTTTCAGCACCCTTCTGGTCAGAACAGAAGCAATGATCTCAGCCTTGGGAAAATTTGAGTTTCCCTCCTGATTTTCAAGTGTGTCCTAGCCCTTGAAGGAGTCTGTGAGATCTGAGTGATCTCCTCGCTGCGTGTTTGACTTACCTATCTTGTCTGAGTGAGTCTGTTTCGTCTCTTTGAGTTTTTGTAAGTTTGGGAACTTTTTTCCATTTCAAGCACCCTTTGTTGCATTTTTCTTGTCTTGTCTCAAAGAGAGTTGGTATATGATTTATTCATCTCTAAATTTCTGACTGTTTCCCTTCGGTTCAGTGTCAAGCAAGTTTGTTTGGTGCACAAGTCTGGAAGAGTGTGTTTTTTCTAAATTCAAAAGAAATTGGAATGATTTTCTTTTTCATTTTTGACTTAGATTATCTTTGTCATTTTAAGAAGAGTTAAAATCTTTTCAATCGTGCATTATTTAAAGTGATTTTTGTTTGGTTCGATTGAAAGAAAAGTAAAGGGATTTTGCATTTATTATTTTGTTCATTTGTTTTGCTTTTGATTACATTTCAAAGTGAAAAACAAAAAAAAATAATAATATTTTCTTGCATCTTAGTGAAAGGAAAGGGATTTTCATTTTCAATAAGTTGCATTTGTTGGGAAAGTGAATTCAATTTGAAAAGAATTGCATTTTCGTAACTCTAAACTAGTTTGGGGGCATTATCATTGCTATATTGAGTGAAATATTGTTTTTCTCTCTTGCATAAGTAGTTTAGAATTCATCAAAATTGAAAGTTTATTTCTTGCATTTAGTCTGCACCATAAGGATTCAGGTGATATTCATTTTGAGCCTTGAAATTGAAACTTTAATCAAGATCAAATTAAAATGAACCCAATTTACCTTAATGAGCATTGGAATTAACGAGAATATTTAGTGGTCTAGGTTAGAGATGTGTTCTAGGGTCATTAAGCGTAGGAGTTGTCGCTAATGGTCTGCGTTACAACCTGAGGGTGATATCCCATCCCACATATGGAAGTATATTGATGTATGATAAGTATATTTGGGGCACTCTCATCGAATGGTCATGCATTATACAACACTACTACGGACCAGAATCCCACGTATCGTCATGTATATTTGGGATACACCACTAGGTTGCAAGTGTGCCATAGGTAACCAAGTCAGCCGCCTTGTAGACTTGATATATCGAACACAAAATTCAGGGAGATTGGCTGCCGTACGTTAAGTGCTTGGTGATTCTCTTTAATTTGATCACCAAGGTGTATATTGCAGTTCACAGACACTTGGAAAACCTTTATGCCTAACACACCCTTATTTATTTATTTTTTGTTAATTCTAAAAGTAATTGCCCATGAAAACATCTCACCCATGTATTTCTCCAGCTTTTATTGCTTGGTTAGTTGTGATTTTGTTAAACTATCTCCTTTTTTATCTTCTTCTGAAAGGTCATCATGACTGAATCATCGAATTCTCCCACTCCCTCCTCTAACGGATCTCAAGAAACTCCTCCTCAGGTCCCTCATTTTCCAGTTGGACCCCTCGAAGCGCGAGGTGAAGAGCTTGGAATTGTCATCAGTCTTCAATCCATATCATTTCGAGCACCTCTTTGACGATTCTCCTTAGACAACATCGGAAGAATTTGAGCCAGAAAGACTCGAACCAGCTGCGAATTTCTTGGTCTTTCCTTCGAATCCTCTCTTTGATCTGATTATAGTCTCGCCTAAGATACCTTACAATGACCCAAAATCCATTTTCAAGCTTCTCCAGTAGCATCTCACTCTATCGTCCATTGGTTTTTTCTTGACAAAATGGCATCAAATGTTGATGATGTTTTGTTCATGAGTGCTCCTCAGAGAGCTCTCCAAGAAACCTATGGCTTGTATATCCTGGAATCCTCTTCATTGGTATTTCCCTCTGAAGGATAATTGTTCAGATCCATGCCTCAAGATTCAGGTAGTGGAATCGAAATACCGTCTAGTTATGTTTCATCTACGCTCCCACACGGTTATACCTCCTTGGGAAACCTTATTTCTAGAGTTTCCAGTGGTACACCCTTGTTTCCGAACCCCGTTTGGTCAATGGGAATTCCTCCATCTTTCGACCCATTTGTTTTGAATGTGGTCGCGATGTCTCAACCTATTGTTCGACCGATGGTAACCATTGGTCAAATGACTGTGTCGCTTGGATCCTCTGTCCCATTTTCTCCATCTACGATTATTGTAGTCCCATCATTGAGTGGGAAATCCATGGTTTCGTCCGTGCCTGGGGGGTAGTCAAACCCTCTCTATGTACCTCCAATTTTGGGTGGGGGGCAGCCAAGTTCTGGATCTATTCCTGGGGCGAGTCAACCTCATGTTAAATATTCTCAGGTTCAATATCCTTTCCCGTAACTGAACGCAACATATTTGTATGTTTAATAACCTAGAATTCCTTATGTTCAAAGGCCAAACTTACAATATCAGCAGTACGTCCAACAACCCCAACATTCAATTAGTGCTGTTGTGACCAATCCTTAGTTTGGTTCTTACACCCAAGTTGGTTCGAATCTCCTTCTGGGTAGATATGGTCCTTTCCCTCATCAGTCTGGTACTTAGTACCAACCATTTCCTCAAGGTCAGTACCAACACCCCCAAACTAGGTCTCAACCCAGTGCTTCATATCAGAAAATTCCTCAGTACTAGTAGGCTCATCCAGGACCTTAGGCTAGACCCTATGTTTAGCAAGGACCACATGCTGGACCTCATGTTCAACGAGGACCACAGGCTATATTTTTTGTTCAGCAGGGACCGCAGGCTGGACCCTACTTTTATCAGTGGCCACAAACTGGACCTCATGTTCAACAGGGACCTTATCCTGGACCCCATGTCCAAGAAGGTCCATAGGCTTAGTTCCTGCAGGGGTCTTATCAAAAACCCTACCCAAGTCCCTATATGCAACATTTGCAGCAAGTTCCTTAGTAGCCATGGGGGAAATATGCATATCCGAGTCAAAATCTGCCCAATTGGGGGCAAAATCCTTATTAATCAGGTTGGAACCCCCGACCTTTCTTGCCTCATCATTTGCCTTTGTCGTTCTTGGCTACGTTTGAATTTCTGGATGTGTCAAAGATCACAAATGATCCCATCAAGCATCAAATGCATTGGCCACTGATTCCAACTAATATTCCAAGATTTTTTCTGAAGTTCGAAGGAAAATCTAGGGAAGGCCCCCAAACTAATGTTATGACATACCACTTGTGGTGTTCCTCTAATTCTTAGGTTGATGATTCTATTTGTCTTCATATTTTCCAGTGCACTTTGACCAGTTCTGCGACCAAATGGTACATTGAGCTCCCTTGAGGAATTTTATTTGATTTCAATTCCTTGGCTATGGCCTTCCTCACTCACTTCTAGCTACCTGTCCGGTATGAAACCGACACCCATTTTCTCACCTCGTTGAAGCATTAGAATACGCATATCTCACTTCACATCCATGAATGGCGGCATCGTTGTCGCCTCATCAAATTTGAGATCCCTGATGAGTCGTTGACCGAATGGTTCAAAAAAACATTCGTTCCCAAAATTGCAAAGGATATTGCAATGGGAAGATGTGTCACGGAAGAGAAGGCCATCACTAAAGCTTAATGCCTTGGTTTATTCCTAGTCCTGTACACTATATGAGTTATTACCAGATGCGCCGCATCCTTCGACTAATCCTTCATCATCTCAGTCTCCTATTACGCCTCCGGGGGATGGTGTTATTGGGATAGTGACCCATACTAATAGTAGTGTGCCTAAGACGTCTACGAATTCTAAATCCACTGTTGTCGCTGTGCCCCCTAATCCTTCTCAGAATTAGAAGAATCCTGGTAAAACATCACAGGTAAATGTTTTTCAGTCTACCGCAACAGACAAGTCCTCGAAGAGTAAGAAAAATGGTAAAGGCAAGTCTAAATACGAAAACCCTAAACATGATTCAAAGAAGTTATCTACTGGTGATTCTTCAACACGTAAGCCCAAATATCCTTGTCTAATATGTGATGACGATCATTACACCAAGTTTTGTCCTCGACATGCCGAAGTTACCCGTCTTCTGAAGTGCACACCTAAGACTCCAACCATTTTGAAAGAACCGTCCCCTTCCTAGCAAACATAGATGGTAGACCAAGCTCAATCATTTGGTAGCTCTCAGGTGTTCATGGCTGGAACGGAATATGTTGCCCTCACCACGAGAACAAAAGATTATCCGAATCCATCCAAGGCTCCTATGGAACCGGAAGTTCCAGATCACTCTTCCTCTTCCACACCTCCTACCTCTGGTCCTCTCCATATCAAGAGACCGAGTAGTGACTCCATCATCCTACCACCCCCAAAAGGTGTTCTTCGGAAATCGTCTTACAATTCGAATGCGAGAGCAGCACAAAACTACAATATTGTAGAAGATCTGGCTCAAGCGCCTTCGACGATGTTGGCTTTGGAGGTCCTTCAGTTGTGCCCATCACAACAAAAGGCACTACTTACTGCCATTGGAGGGATTGATCCTTCAGATTATAATATGATTATTTTCGATCTTGAGAATTTTTTTCCTCGCCTCCTATTACAGGTAGATTTTTTGATTCAAGTTACCATTGTGGAAAATACTATTCATCAGACTATCATTGATGAAGATTCTTCAACCTGCATCATGTCTGTCACATGCTAGAAAGCCATCGACACTTCCCCATTGAGTCAGTCCCAGAATACCTTAGAAGATTTCGATGGTCAAGGTTCTTGGTCATACATAATTCTCAAGGCATTTCCCATCCCGTTGGAGGGGAAAATGGTGACTATGGAAGTCAAGGTGGTGGACGCCAACTTGAACTATAATCTCCTTCTTGGACAAATGCTATGGTTTGTGTAGTCTCCACCCTATTTTGTCTCCTCTGTTTCCCTCATCAAGGGAAGATAGTGACTGTGGATCAGTTGGATTTCTTCCCCTCCGAGTCTTCAACAGACAACATTCCATATGTTGGGAAGGCTACTACTCCTTATGAGAACATTGGGCCGGGTTTGTTCAAAGACTTGTCTCTTATGGGAGTTTTTCCGCTTCTGCCTCTGAATGTCACCTCTTTCAATATGATTTCGTCTGGTAACGATCCATGGATTGTTCCAAATCCCGACCATATCAAAATTTTTGGTGACACTATGCCTCTTAGCCCAGCTGAGAAGATGTATCAAGATATCCTCATAGATTTCAAGGCTGCATCCGAGACAAATACTCATTTGGTTTTTTTTCCAAGAAACTAATGCCGAGTCTCCCTTGTTTGGTTCTTGGGACTCTAATGATCTCTTGAATGAGATTTTACCTACTGATGAGAGTATCGTGGAGGTCATGTCTCTTAAAGAAACTCCATGGGATGATGGAAATCATTGTTCCTCGTGTCTCCCAATCCTAGGTGACATCTCCGCCTGTCTATGATCCCATGCTTCGCCGGTACCAACTGACCCACTTCATAATCTGGATTTGATTCATGAAGTGTTGTTTGAGGGAAACATCGGAAATATCACTCCGACCGTTCCGATCGACATCTTTGTTATACCAGGGATTGTCGAGAATGTGCATATCGGTGCATCTTGTTCTCCCAATGAGATCAAGATCTATAAGGAACTTTTTCAAGAGTTCCACGATGTCTTCGCATGGTCATATGAAGAAATGATCGACATTGATACAAGTATCGTGGTGCACGAAATTCCCACCTATCCGGAGTCGAAGCCCGTTCATCAATGACTTCGTCTGTTGCACCCAAGAAAGGCTACCACTATAAAGGGTGAAGTTGAAAAAATTCTTAAAGTTGGTTTTATCTACCCCATACCATTGACAGATTGGGTCTCCAATATTTTTCCTATCAATAAGAAGCAAGGGACCATTAGGGTTTGCATTGATTACCATGATATCAATTGAGCTTGCCCTAAGGACAATTACCCCACTCTGTTTATCGATTAGGTCGTTGATGAATGTGCCGGGAGTGAGATATTTTCCTTTATGGATTGTTTCTATGGCTATAACCAGATTAACATCACGTTAGCTAATCAACACAAAACCACTTTTATCTATCCATGGGGGAATGTCTCCTATAAGAAGTACCCTTTCGGCCTGAAGAATGTCGGAGAAACCTTCGAGCGAGCTATGTCTTATGCATTCCATGAAATAAAGCACATAGTTCAGCCATATCTCGACGAGCTTCCTGCTCATTCTGTGAAACATCGAGATCACCCAGAGCACCTTAGAGCTATCTTCCTACGCTATCGAAACTATAATATCAGGCCGAATACTCATAAGTGTGTCTTTTGCATCAAATGCGGACGAATCCTGGGTTTCATGGTGTCTAAAGAAGGCATCCACATAGATCCTATGAAAGTCAAAGTAATATTCAACTTGCCTCCTCCTTATTCCGTGCATCAACTGCAAAGTTTGTAGGGGAAAGCTAATTTCCTTCGCTGTTTCATACTGAATTATGCTGAAATTACCAAAGGATTTACACACTTATTGAAAAAGGGAATCCTGTTCTTATGGGATGAAATTTCTCAAAGCTCTTTCAATGCAGTGAAATGAGCCCTCATCATGGCTCCTTTGTTGCATCCTCCAAATTATCACCGCGACTATTGCTTGTATTTCGCTGCCGCCGACAACATTATTGGGATGGTGTTGGTTCAGGGCGATGACGATGGTCAGGAACATGTAGTATACTACTCGAGCGGTAATATCTTCGATACTTAGACCTGCTATGCTCATGTAGAGAAACTTGCATTGGCAGCTATTCATGCCATTCAACGTTTTCGTCACTACATTCTCATGTGCAAAACCTTAGTGATTTCTGATTGCAACCCCATGACTTAAATTTTCACACGACAGGTACTTGGGAGAAAATACTCAAAATGGATCGTTATCCTTTAAGAGTTCAACTTAGAATTCACTTCTGGTAATTCAAAGAAATCCTTGGTATTTGCTAAGTTGATCTGTGATCTTCCCACTGTGGATGATCCCACTCCTATCGATGAGGCCATCCCCGATGAGACTCTGTTTCTCATTAGTACTCGTGATCCATGGTATGGGTACATCATTGTATATCTCCATTCCTAGACTCACAGGCCAGAGCTATCGCACTCTAAGTGAAGACAGATTCACTACCAGTCCCAACCATATCACATCGTTGGGGACACCCTCTATCATACTGGTATTGACTCTGTCCTCCGTCGTTGCCTCATGCTCGAGGAAGCTGAGAAAGCTCCTAATGACTGCCACTTTGGGGCTCATGGTGGTCACATGTCTGGTTACGCTACCACTCAAAATATCCTTCATGCAGGTTATTTATAGCCGTCAATTTTGAAATATTTCATCACCTCAGTACGAAAATGCCATGATTGCCAAATTTACTCTCGAAAAGAGCGTGCCCCACTCTCACCCTTGCACCCAATTGGGACCGTCGGTCCTTTTTCAAAATGGTGCATTAATTTTATGACCTGCAACCCTTTCTTGGTTGGGGGGCATGGATATATCATCATTGCCATTGACTATTTCACTAAATGGGCTGAGGCGATGCTTATGTACGATAATGAAGGTCTCACTGCGGCACAATTCTTATTCAATAATGTCATAGCTCGGTTTGGTGTCCCGAAAGCAATTGTCATTGATAATGGCACTCTTTTTAGTAATCATATGATGACAAATCTCTCTGCTCAGTTGGAGTTACGTCACGATAACTCCATCCCTTACTATCCACAGGCCAATGGCTAGGTTGAAGCTGTCAACAAAGTCTTGGTGACCATACTTCAAGGCACCATTGGGAAGCATAAGAAATACTGGAACCTCATGATTTTCTCCACTCTGTGGGCATACCGAACCTCCGCTAATATTTCCACTGGATTCACACCATTCCAATTGGTGTACAGTCTAGAGGCCACACTCTCGATCGAGTGTGAGATTCCTTCCTTGAAGCTGATTATCGAACTCCTTCCTGGTACTTCGCCAGAAGAGGAACGTCTGCTGTAGATCGAGCATATCGACGAGAGTAGAAGGCTTGGTTATTTATTTCTTGAAGCACATAAATGACGAGTTAAGGTGCAATATGAAAAATCTGTCACACCTTGCGTATTCTTTGAAGGTGATTTGGTCCTGCTTTATGAACAAGCCCATGATAAGTTGGGAGTTGGAAAGCTTGAGCGAATGTGGCATGGGCCATATATCATTCAACATGTTTTGGAACGTGGAGACTGAGCTAGCTGATTATGAAGGAAATCCTTTGGCTGAGCCCTGAAACGAGCTCTACCTAAAGAAATATTACGCTTAATATTAAGTGTGATAAATTTTCACATTAGTGTGTTATTTATTAGTGTGTTTTGAGTTTATTTTTGGTGTGATTGTTTGCCTTGCAGACATGTTTCCTCTGCTTACTTTGTGTTCCAATTGGTTTGCAGATGTATTCGAATCACTACGTTGGTTTTGTTGATGGCACTTTCCGTAGCACAGAAAACCTGTCTTCCGCAGCATGGGAACTCTTTGCTCATGATGGCGAGTTGATTAATTTACAAGGCATTTGTTTGGGTTGGACAACTAACAATATTGCCGAGTATAGTGCAGTGATCGAACTATTATCGGATGCCATTGATATTGGGATAAGAAGATATTCAAATATTAAAAAATATATTCAAGATAAGAAGATATTCAGATATTAAAGGAGATATTTAACATCCTTGTGAATCTTTAGGAGGGAAAGAAGACAATTATTGTTTCATCCAAAGAAAACAAAGAGTAATTTCTCCTTTGACTGAAGAAGAAATAAATCAGATTCTAAATTTTCAAATCCATATTCCATCCATTAAGAATGATGATGTTATTATATAGTCTTTCCAGTTTCCAAGTGATTATGAAGAGGAGAGCAGTGATAAAGAAGAATTTTTTTAGAGCCCCCTGCAGATACAAATATTTCTCAAGGTTCAGAAAATGAAAAGTTTGCTAATGAAAATGAGTTTGTCCTGGATCTCGTAGATGTGGTGATCCAGGTGGATATCGGGGGCCACCCACCTATTCCATTTGGACCAACACCATCAATTCTTGCAGCTTTTCAGATTCAGCACAACTTACTATTTTTAGCAGGTTTTTCAGTTCCTCCACTCCTAGAGCCATTTTGGGGCCTTAATGATCCAGGTGGATATGATTCCGTTCCATGCTATTAAAAATAATATGGAGGATACTTTTGCTAATTTGTTACAGCCATATAGGAATAATGCTTATTCATCTCCTTTTTTTGATCCACAAAAGGTAAATCTTCATGATTTTCAAGATCCCTTGGGCAGTCTTTTGCAAGCATTGGAGAAAATGAATGTTGTCTTGTTTGTCAGCATAAGTCTTGGTTTCAATTTTTATTATGAGTTGCCTACATATGAATCATTATGCCCGCTCGAGGAAAGTGAGAGTAGAATTTCAGTAAGTAGCCATCTTCTGGATTGGTTACATTGGAAGGATCATTTCACCTAATCAGCAATTGTGCAACAGATTAGAGTAGGTGGGTGTCATTTGAATTTGATTTGATTTTGTTTTCAGCAGCAAGCCTCTTTCAATTTCAGTTTTTTGCAAAGTGTGAATTAGAGAATAATCGAGGCTTGGAGCCCTAGGTGAAGGCCATAATTTTTCATTGGTTTTCTGTTGTTTTCAAAATTAAGTCAGTCAAAGTCAAGTCAATTTTGAGTTGGATTTGAGTCATTTTAAAGTAATTTTTCAGCTAGTTTGAGTTTGTTTCAAATCAATTTAAAATTTTAGTTTTCAGTTAGTCTTGTACCTTTTGCTCCATGCCCAATGGATAGGCACTTGGTCTACGGTGTTCTTGGAACCTCCACGGAGCTACCATCCCCAGTTGGAGCCAATGTTAGTGTCAGTATTTTCACCCTTCCACCAGTGACCAAATAAACTCTTTCATGTCATGTTAAGGGTATCATTCAAACAATTTTGTCATTCCATTAGGTCATCATGCAAAAATTTGGTCACTTGGTGCAGATTTAGGTGAAGCTTCACTCTTTTTAGAAATTTCACTACTTGCTGGCTCATTTCATCACTTTGCTGAGTGTACATCAGTCATGCGTTATTATCATCATTTTGGTCCTTTCATCATGAATTTCATTTAGTCAGAGTCTTCATTAGGTCTTAGGGTTTTCAAGGTCCATCAAATCGTCATCTGCATGCATAAAAGACTAGCAAGTAAGAGAGTGACAATAAAAACATTTCATTATGAAAGCTTGATTTGTAAATTTCAATTTTATATGTAATTTTATGTTTCCTAATATGTAATAATTTCTCATGGTTCCAAAAATATGCATACTCAAGGTTCAAATCAGCCAAAAAAGTCAATGTTCTAAAAAGATACAATGTTCAAATCCATAAAAAGATCAAATCCAAAGATCAGGTTCAAAGGTAAAGTGCAATATCTAAATTTCAATTTCAAAGGAAATGTGGGTCCTAAAGCCAAATTGTGAAGATTCAACAAAAATAAAATGCCATCAAAGACCAAAAATACTCTCATTTTCATCCTTGTGCATTGAGCTCTCGAAATCCAAAGCCAAAAAATCGAATTTGAGTGAGAAAATCAATTTATTTTTTGCAGGCGTTGCGCTTTCCCTTAAGGCATTGCGCTTCTGATAGACATGTGCTATGCTTCCCCTTAAGGCGTTGGGCTTTTACCAGGGAGGTGCTGCGCTTATCCTTAAGGCGCTGCGCTTTTGAAAATTTTCTTCCAAAACTCCAAAACTTCAGTGCAGTTGCTCCAAACATAAAACAAGGGTTTCTTCAGTCCAATGCAAGTATGTTACACCTCTTTTCATTCCTCCCTTCAGTTTATAATTTGAATTCATGGTGCAAACCATCCTCTTTTTCCATTTAATGTTTTGATCCAAGAAACCCTAGTTTTTACCATTGCAAGCTAAAGTGGTTTCCCCTAGACCCTATTCCCCTTTCCCATAATCTAAAAACACTTCCCTTATCCCTTATCCCGAAGTCTCATTTCCTAAAACCCTAATCCTAGGCTGCATTTTCCTAGGTAGCCATATCATATCCCCGTAATTAAATTTCCTACCCTGTCTCTCTAAGTTTTTCTATCCCCCAGTACTTCCCTAAGCTCACTAACTCCCTTCCCCAAACCCCTAAATTTTCCTACACTAATTCCGATTACCCAAACCTACTATCCTACCCCTTTCGCTTCCCCTTTCATATGGTTTCAAAACAAAACAATCACTATGGAGGAGGAAAGGAACATTAGAGAAGAGGAGATGAAAATATAAGAGGAGAGGAGGCAACAAAAAGGACACAGGATTTTGAGGCTTGAACCATCCAACACCAGAGAACTGTTGGCCTCACCCATGACAGTAAATTTTTTCAAACATGTGGGCTGTTTTGACTTCTGTGAAATGGTCCAAAGAGTACAACAACACCATAATTTGACCAGATTTTTTTATCTCAAACCTCAAAGACAATCAAGTGACCATTGCAGGAGTAACCTTCACCATCTCCACAGATACCATTGCTGCAACCACAAGGATACCTAATGTGGGTGAGAAGTGGTTTAAGGCCAAAGATATATATACTCAACATTATGAACCATTTCTCAAGCCAAGGTACAAAAATGATGAGAATAAAGTATTTCCTTTCAGCCACCTACTTGAAATATTTTCTCCCATGATGAATATCATCATGAAGTATTTCACCTGCGAGGGCAAATTCTCTAGACTATATGTCTATCACATCAGAATTCTCATGCAGGGTGAAATTGTTCAACATCCCTCACTATTTGTACATGAGTATTGATAAAATGTCATACATAGTGCATAACAAAGAATATGAACATCAGATGAACAACCTTTTTCATCACTCTCTAATCAAGATAATTGTCCTTCATCATCTCAATCAGTTAAACATTGCATGGGAAACCTTCATTGATAATGATGTCTTCAATACTCCACCACCTCAGCCCGCTAGAACAATTCCACCACCAACTTCAGTATCTCAAAAACAAACAGGGTCATCTAGAAAGGCCACAGTCAAAGAGGACAAAACCTATCAGAGGGGACCTAGGCAAGTGTTTGCTCCACAGATTGTGGAAGGGGCCTTGCCTTCTTCATCAACAAAGCAGGTACACCAGGATGAGAAACATGAAGAGATAGTTGTCCATGAAGAGGAAGAGCTTCATGATGAAGAAAGAGACTTTGAGTTGATGGATTTGGATGATCAAGATGAAGAGGAGGCCTCAAATTTGTTCATCAAATAGAAGGATTCCATGATAAAATAATTCTAGGACAACATGGCAAGAGCTCAATTTGTCATATCATTCCTTGAATAGGAGAACAAGAAGTTGAAAGACAAACAGGTACTCATGGAGTTAGAGATGCTCAAAGAAAAAATAAAAGAGACCAAGGGTAAGGAAATGATGGCAATTAATGATTCTGACCACGATGACACTCAAATCAGTAGGACAAAAAAAAACAAGAGGTCTTAAGAGAGTTTTACAACAACAAAAACATGAGGCTGAGCAACTTAGTTTTGAAAAAAGGATTGCCAAGGAGATTGAAGATGATAGAGATGTATGGCTAGATAGGGTAAACCTCCACCTTGAGAAGCTCCTCCATAAGGAAAAAAAATATAATAATATGCTCAGAAACATGTCCAACAGGTACATCACTAGAAACAAGATCTGCAACATCAAACTCAAGCAGTTGGAGGAAAAACACAAGAAAACCCTAATCACGTAAAAGGAGGAAGATAAACTTGAGATCCTTGCTGGTTCCTCCCTGATTGCTTGAGGCACATCATCAAGGCTCTATCCACCAATTTTGAAGGTTTTTGGGTGAGTTTTTGAAATTTTTGGCATTTTGACAAATTTTGAATAGTTTTCAGCATAGTCCACTTGTCAAAAGTGCAGCACTTAGGGCGCTGCTTTTCTTCTGAGAGCCTCAAAATGGAAAATAGTCACCACCATTGGATTCAAAAGGCCCTATACATCAAATTTTGACTATTGGCACATCAAATTTGGACATTATGACAGGGGGAAATGGCCAAAAACATCCAAAAATCACCTTTCTGCTTCCTTTTTCAGGCTAGCGTTGCGCTTTTGACCAGTCTTGGGAGATTTGACTTTTGAGGGCCTTAAATTCATCATTTTCAGAAACCAAGGGAAGTTTTGGAAACTAGATATGAGCAGATTTCCAATGAGATATCATGAGGTCAATTTTGACTTCACTAAGGCCTCCAAATGTGGCCTTGAAGTTGACGCTGCACTTCTGCTTCAAGCACTGCGCTTTTCCTTCAGGCACTGCGCTTGTGCTAGATTCTCTGATATTTTCCAGTTTTTGAATTTTTTTCAGTTGGTGATAGAATCTTTGAGTTTTTACTGATGTAATTCATCCTTGTAAATGTAATTATGACCTAAATATTTACTAGAGGGTAGATACATTAGGTAAAAGTGAATTTTTGGCTAAAATGAATCCGTTTCACCAAAGTTAGGGATGAGTTTGTTGACCTCCCTAGTATTTGGGTTTCCAGTTGAGCACTTTGTGGATCAGTTCCTCAAGTTAGGGATTCGACCCCTGAGCTTGGGAGAATAAGTTTTGTTCTATATTACTCGCTTCTTTTCTCATAGCAAGGGTTAGATGTTGTTGGATTGATCTTGGAACACTTTTTGTAATCAGACTTCTGGCTAATAATAATAGACAGAGTTGCAACTATATTGATGGAATTCATGTGGTAAATGATTTAACATTGTTTCTTCTCTTGTTATGCAAATGTGTGAATGTATTGTAGCTCATATTCATTCAATTTCTAAATGTAAATGTTTCCTAAGTCAGAAAGACATAAATCATTATGTTTATGCTCTGTTTTGGAGGGATATTTACTGTTTGTCTCATTTTCTTCTTAGTAGAAAAGAATTCATAGTTCTTATGCTCTTTTATCAAAACCATATCAGTCTAGACCATATCATTAGATACCCTCTTGTGTTTTTTTGTTTTGCTACCTTGCTCCATCAAACCCCTGCAATTTTGAACCTTGTTTTCCCTGACCTAATTTTTTCCTTGACTTATTCACCATACAACACCTCAAAATTAAATCAATCAAAGCACTATGCTACTATACCTACCCTAATATCTCATTGATCTAGTCATCTTGGATGAGATCCTTTGGAGGGATCCCTCTCCTGCCTAGTAGGGCTAGCTACTTGGAAAAATATTGATTTGTGGTTACCTTTGCTGGTCTCTTCTCAGCCTTGGATATCCGGTGGAGTGATAACATCTTGGCGACCATACTGGGGAAGAAACTGATAGATATTCCCCTGGACAACAATCATCAAAGTTTAGATCTGGTTGCTAATGGTGGACATTGGTCATATGCATATGAGGGTTGAATCATTCACCTGGTGAGTCTAGTGTCAAAGAATCCAAGGTTCATAGTTTTCATGACACTCCACTTTTCAAGAACCGGTAATTTTAATAGACTTATTGGTGACTTCATTGTTGTCGAGATGAGTTCTACTGCAAGAATCCCAGGTATGCTCCTATGGATCGATCTCAAATCCTTGGATTTCTAAATCCTATGCCTTATGTTCACTGGTTTACACATCTTCCCAAATTCAGAGATGAAAAGAAATATGATGCTAATATGCATTTAGTAAAGTTTCATGTACATGTATGTAGACTGAGAGTTGAGTTTCCTGAAGACTGTCTCATGAAAGTTTTTATGGCTACTCTTGAAGATAAAGATAGGGTATGGTGTTAGACTCCTATACCAATAGGTGTCATTTTTCATGATTGTCTTGATTGAACTATGGAATATGTTCAAACCTTTTCTTGAGCAAAGGTGTTCCATATTCTTGAAAAACCAAAAAATCAAAAAATTTAAAAAATGTAAAGAGGGTATACCCTAAAAGAAAAATCAAAGGGTAAGAAAAATAAATTGGTCAAGCAAATGAAAGAAATGAACCCCAAACAAAAATAGACCAAGGAAAGTGTGCAAATCCAAATGCCACTACTATTTCATTTTTGCAATAAAGCAATTGTGTGCAGCTTGTCAAACTTTTGCCACAATTTATGAAGAGTCAAACTGTTTAAACTTGACTCATTCATGTTTCAATTTCATGTTGTAGAATAGAGAATAAATATTTGACCAAACAGTTTAATCTTGGCAGACAAGTAGATAGGCAGAGTTAATAAAAGGTGCTCAACAGTTTAATCTGAGCCCTTGGATGTAATAAGTTGAGAATTAGATAGAATTTCCATGTAAAAGAAAAGAAAATTGATAAGGGTTTTCCAGTCTAAGTGCACCCTAATAAAGAAGGGAAAATGGTAGTGTAAAGTAGATAGGGTAGGTAGATGGTGTTGCAAAGTTTCATGTGGTGAATGATGGTGCTAAATGTGTTTAATCTTTTACTTCAATCACAAGTACTGAAGCAGAAAATACATTGGAAAATTCACAGAAAGCAAAGTCAAAATCATTAACTTCCCACATCACTTTCTCCCTAAGATTTTTACTAATTTCCCCAAAGTGCTAAGGTATTTGGAGATTAAAGGGGTCAAGGCATTTCCTTGAATTTTGGAGGGACCGGACCCTCGGCCTAATGATCAAAAAGACCTAAGTACTTGAAGTTATTTATCATTATAATTATTCACTTTTAACCTTTTCCTAAGTAAAATCCTATTTTACTTAGGAAAATCATGCAAATTTCCATAATAAACCCTCAAAATCACTTGCTATTCTATGTTTAAGTGTTGAAATTGAGATGATGTAATTTACTTCAGAAATCTCCACTTTCCTAGTTGAGTAAAGTATTTTGAGTTTTCCTTGTCCCTTGGTCATATTAACATCTGATTTATTTATTAATTCCTTATTGAAATACCTTATCCTATTATCTATAATTCCCTTTTACAATAATATCCCAACAACCCATTTATTCTAAGTTTTGGCCAAAGTCTATTTAATCCCCTTTATTAAATAAAAATCCCACAATAAAAAACCCTTCGGCTAAAATATACCCATATAAATTATTCCCTACCCTTATGGTTAATAAATCACATTTATTTATTACCATATAATAAAAATATCAAAAAAGGTTTTTAACATATTTTTTAATATGTTTTGAACGGAAAAAAGAAATAAAATCCGAAGTTTTAATTTAAACCAAAACTTCGAAAACCCCCGAACCTTCGTGACCCATCCCCTTGGTATTTCAATTCCGCCCAACACCCTAACCATAGTTAAAATTCCTTAACCCCGCCGCAACCGTGATTAAACAATAGGATTATTTAAATCACCAGGATTAATTAATAACCATCTTTTCCGCCTATAAAAAGCCTCCTGGGATAATTAATTAAACGTTAATCATCTTAAAAGACCCGTCGGGCCCGCACATTAACTCGCCGTCAACTCCATGTTCTGCCAACCTTTGGATCGCCTCCCCGAAGATCTAAGGTTCACAACAATTTCGCTGACCGTCTCACGTCCGAAGGTTAACGCGCGGGATGGCAGTGGTTTTGGAATAGTGCTCTGACCACGTGTCGATCGCTTAATGGAATCGCTGCCTCCCCGCTAAATACTGCCATCTCCCGAAAGCGGTGCAGAAATTACCGCTTACTGCCCGATCCTGTGACGTGTCCTCCCGTACCAAATGACGTCATTCTCAAAAATAATAAAAAATCCCGTTGACTTTGCAAATAAAACAAAATTCCGCGTATTTTCTATCATTCTGTCTGTTGAAAGTGATTGCGCCCTCTGCTGAGAAATTTGAAAAATCCCCTGTCAAACTACTGTCAACTAAAATTGCTGAACGCCATTGTTAGACCAGTGCCCAAGCATTCATCCGTCGTTAACCAGTGCCTGTTAATTTCGACATTCTTCATAAAACAGGTGATCAGAAGACCGCATCCTTGGATAAACAGTCTTAATACTAGTCATAAGACTTGTTTACTCCAAGAGTGTTATCAAATCTATTCAAACAGAGGTTAGAAAGCATAACAGCTAAAGAGTATTAGTGTTTAAAGTGTATCAGGTAAAAGTCAGAGTGAAAGTCAAAATGAAGTTACAGAGCGGTCAAAGGTAAATAGTAAAAGTAAATAAAGAGGTTGTAAAATGGTAAAAAGAGATGAAAATACTTTCACCAACAATGATTTTCGTTGAAAGTGAAAGTAAAACAGTCAAAGGAACAAAAAAGTGAAAAGATGAAAAACACAACAAGAAGGAACATTTTTGCAGAAATTGCATATTTTAGTCATAGTTTTTCAGAAATTATTGTGATCAATCCAAGATGAATTTTGAAAAACTGAAGGAGGTTTATGTTCTTAAGAGGGCCATCTACAAAAACCTCTCTCAATTTTCTAACAACCATTATGGTTTTGGAAATATTAAACAATGTTAGAAAGCACTTTTTGCAGAAAATTCCTGTTAAGTCATCATTTTGCAGAGAATATTGTGGCCAATAAGAAATACATTTTACAAAACTGAAGGAGGTTTTTGTTCCAAAGAGACCCATATAAAAAAACCTATCTCATTTTTTTCACATTCATTCCATATTGAGAGATACATGCACATATTTAGAGGCTATTTTTCAGACTCTGTAAAACTCTGTTTTACACATCTTTTTGCAGAGCCTATTGTGAACATCTGGAGAGGAATTTTAGGAAAGTGAAAGAGGTTTATCTCACCAACATATTTAGCTACAATAACCTCTTTCACTTTTTACATATATATTACGGATTGATAAATATAAAGGTATCATTGGACCCCAAATTTGCAGAATTGTTGGAGCATAATTGCACAAAGAAAGGAAGCAGTTAGTGACTTGGATGCCTCATCATCAACTAAGAGTTGGATCAAATTCGAATTATCCTCTTTGTCATCACCTATCCATACAAAATAGTGCCAAATAGATGCATTAGTTTGAGTTTCCTTTAATTAATTTCTATTTATGTAAAATAGTTGGAGAGATTTGTGAACTAATCTTGATATTTTTTCAAGATATTTTAATTTAGAATTTGTATAAATACTCCACTCTTGGAAGCATTTGGGGTGGATTCTAATACTTGGCTGTGACATTGATGTTTTTGGAATAAAAATTATTTTGAAGAAATTTATTTGTGGCTTACTGGATGACAATTTGAAGCTCAGGAATTTTTGCAGGATTCATGTGTTGGACTGCAGTTCAATAAGTCTTTCTATCCTATGTTTTAAGTTTTATATCTGTTTATAATATCATTATGTCCATTTCTGAATAATTTACATAAAGGATTGAATCAGAATTTACTTAATTGTACTCTGATTTCAGATGTGATTATTCTTAATGTTTTCCTCTAAATTGGTTATAAGCACAAATTCTTAAATGCTCTTGCTTTGCTAATTTAAACATTCTTGATTACTATAATAAAGAATTCTTCGTTGCTCTTTGTTTGTAGTCATTTCATTTCTTTCTTTTGAACACGGTGAAAGATTCTTAGCTGCCTTTCATCCCTTCAAAATCATCCCATCCACTTTAAATTTTAAGGATTGTTCTCTGTCTGGCTATCTTGCCCTGCAAAGCCATCTTGTGTGTAGAATAGAAATCCAGTAAAGCCATCCTTTGACTCCATAGCCCAATGGACTGAAAATCTTCAACCTTGCCCCTAGTTTGCGGATTCCACCATTTTCAAACAAACTCTTGGATCTATAACTAGCCTAAAACCTTCTAAGAGCAAAGATAAATCATAAAGAGAGAGCCCTCTCTGGATGCAGATTGGCTAGATTCTGCATCTGAAGGTTGGTTTGTGGTTACCTCGGGTATACTTTCCTTTTCCACAACTTCAAGGAAAACCTGAGTGATAACATATGGTATGAAGGGTTACCACAAGGAAGCTTATGTTCTCTTAAAGATTTCCATAAGATGTTTTCCAAACATTATGTGAAGTCTAATCTTTCTTTATCTCTCTTACAAAGCTTTTGTGATTATAGTGAAGGTTTTATTGCATATCTTAAGGGTATTGAATATATAGAATGAATGAATGACAGAGAGATCATTGAAGCCTTCTATGATTTCTCCCTTCAACAACGATCTAAAGAAGCTAGTCACTTTGATACACAATATCATATTCAACATACAGTAGCTTCCCCTTTGCTTGAAGATGAAAGAATTTTGCATCTTGATAGTCAAATCAAACCACATGAAATAAATCAACAGTTTGATGAATATTTATATGCTCCTTTTCTTGAGATTAAAGAAGATATTCAACATCCTTGTGAATATTTAAGAGGGAAAGAAGACAATTACTGTTTCATGTAAAGAAAACAAAGAGTACTTTCTCCTTTGACTAAAGAAGAAATAAATCAGATTCTAAATTTTCAAATCCATATTCCATCCATTAAGAATGATGATGTTATTATACATTCTTTCCAGTTTCCAAGTGATTATGAAGAGGAGAGCAGTGATAAAGAAGAAGTTGTTTTAGAGCCCCTTGCATATACAAATCTTTCTCAAGGTTTAGACAATGAAAAGTCTGCTGATGAAAAGGAGTTTATCCCGGATCCCGTAGATGTGGACACTTATGCTGTTAAAAAGATTATGGAGGATCCTTTTGCTAATTTTTTACAGCCATAAGGGAATAATGCTTACTCATCTCCTTTTGTTGATCCAAAAAAGGTAAATCTTCATGATTTTCAAGATCCCTTAGGCAGTCTTTTGCAAGGAATGGAGAATATGAATGTTGTCTTGTTTGTCAACATAAGTCTTGGTTTCAATTTTTATTATGAGTTTCCTACATATACATCATTCTGCCTACTCAAAGTGAGAGCAGAATTTCAGTAAGTAGCCATCTGCTGGATTGGTTACACTGGAAGGATCATTTTTCCTAATCAACAATTGTGCAACAGATTATAGTAGGTTGGTATCATTTCATTTTGAATTGATTTCGTTTCCAGCAGCAAGTTTCTTTGAATTTCATTTTTCTACAAAGTGTGAAGCGAAGAATCACCAAGGCTTGGAGCCCGAGGTGAAGCTATAAATTTTCATTGGTTTTCTGCTGTTTTCAAAATTAATTCAGTCAAAGTCAAGTCAATTTTGAGTCAATTTTAAAATCAATTTTCAATTAGTTTGAGTTTGTTTCAAATCATTTTAAAATTTTACTTTTCAGTTAGCCTTTTAGCTTTTAACTCCATGCCCAATGGATAAGCACCTGGTCTACGATGTTCGTGGCACCTCCAAGGAGCTACCATCCCCAGCTGGAGCCAATGTTAGTGTCAGTATTTGCACCCTTCCACCAGTGATCAAATAAACTCTTTCATTTCATGTTAATGGTCTCATTCTAAAATTTTTGTCATTCCATTAGGTCATCATGCAAAAATTTGGTCACTTTGTGCAAATTTAGGTGAGGCTTCACTCTTTTTCAGAAATTGCACTACTTGCTGGATCATTTGATCACTATGTTGAGTGTACATCAATCATGATTTATTATCATCATTTTAGTCCTTTCATCATGAAGTTCATTCAGTCAGAGTCTTGATTAGGTCTTAGGGTTTTCAAGGTCCATCAAATCATCATTTGCATGCATAAAAGACCAGCAAGTAAGAGAGTGACAATAAAAACATTTCATTATGAAAGCTTGATTTTTAAATTTAAATTTAATATGTAATTTTATGTTTCTTAATATGTAATAATTTCTCATGGTTCCAAAAAGTTGCATACTCAAGGTTGCAATCAGCCAAAAAATTCAATGTTCTAAAAAGATACAATGTTCAAATCCATAAAAAGAGATCAAATCCAAAGATCAGGTTCAAAGGTAAAGTGCAATGTCTAAAGTTCAATTTCAAAGGAAATGTGGGTCCCAAAGCCAGATTATGAAGATTCAACGAGTATAAAAGGCCATCAAAGAACAAAAAAACTCTCATTTGCATCCTTGTGCATTGAGCTCTAGAACTCCGAAGCCAAAAAATTGAATTTGAGTGAGAAAATCAATTTTTTTTTGCAGGCACTGCGCTTTCGCTTAAGGCATTTCCTAACATACAGGAGCTGCGATTCTCCTTAACGTGCTGCGCTTTTACCATGGAGGCGCTGCGCTTATCCTTAAGTCGCTGCGCTTTTGGCAGTTTTCTTCCACAACTACAAAACTTCAGTGCAGTTTCTCCAGCCATCAAATAAGGGTTTCTTCAATCCAATGCAAGTATGTTACACCTCCTTTTAATCCTCCCATCAGTTTATAATTTGAATTCATGGTGTAAACCATCCTCTTTTTCCATTTCATGTTTTGAGCCAAGAAACCCTAGTTTTTACCATTGCAAGCTAAAGTGGTTTCCCCTATACCCTATTTCCCTTTTCCATACTCAAATACTCCCCTTATCCCTACATTACTCTATTCCTTATCCCGAAGTCTCATTTCCTAAAACCCTAATCCTAGGCTGCATTTTCCTAGGCAACCATACCATATCCCTGTAATTAAATTCCCTACCCCGTCTCCCTAAGTTTTTCTATCCCCCACCACTTCCCTAAGCTCTGTAACTCCCTTCCCAATCCCCTAAATTTTCTTACACTAATCCCAATTCCCCAAATTTACTATCCTACTCCTTCCCCTTCCCCTTCCCTAGGGTTTCAAAAAAAAACTATCACTATGGAGGAGGAAAGACACATTAGAGAAGAGGAGATGAACATAGAAGAGGAGAGGAGGCAACATAAAGGAGGCAGGATTTTGAGGCTTGAACCATCCAACACCAGAGAACTGTTGGCCTCACCCATGACAGTTAATTGCTTCAAACATGTGGGCTATTTTGACTTCTGTGAAATGGTCCAAAGAGTACAACATCACCCTGCTTTGACCAGAGTTTTTATCTCAAACCTTAAAGACAATCAAGTGACCATTACAGGAGTAACCTTCACCATCTCCATAGATACCATTGCTGCAGCCACAGGGATACCTAATGTGGGTGAGAAGTGGTTTAAGGCCAAAGATATATATGCTCAGAATTATGAACCATTTCTCAAGCCAAGGTACAAAAGTGATAAGAATAAAGTCTTTCCTTTCAGCCACCTACTTGACAGATTTTCTCCCATGATGAAGATAATCATGAAATATTTCACCCGTGAGGGCATATTCTCTAGACTATATGCCTATCACATCAGAATGCTAATGCATTTCACAAGGGTGAAATTGCTGAACATACCTCACTATTTGTACAGGAGTATTGATAAAATGTTATACATAGTGCAGAACAAAGAGTATTAACATCATATGAACAACCTTTTTCATCACTCTCTAATCAAGATAATTGTCCTTGATCATCTCAATCAGTTAAACATTGCATGGGAAACCTTCATTGAGAATGATGTCTTCAATACTCCACCACCTCAGTCTGCTAGATCAATTCCACCACCAGCTTCAGTATGTCAAAAACAAACAGGGCCATCTAGCAAGGCCACAGTCAAAGAGGTCAAAACCTATCAGAGGGGACCTAGGAAAGTGTTTTCTCCACAATCATAGTTACTGATCAAACAGGAACTATTACCTCAAAACGAGAACTCTAACAAAAAAAACATCAAAAAACCATGAAAAAACAACTCGAAAACGAAAAGTTGTATTCTGGAATAACCTTTTCTTTTTCGGGGTAAATTTTCAACATTTTTTAAAAAGTTGTATTCTGAATAAACTTTAATTAATTAATTAATTAATTTTTTTATTTTTTATTTTTTATTCTGGTGTAAATTTTCAACATTTTTTAAAAATGGAAGTAAAAGTTTTTTTTTTTTGGTGCAAAAAACACCCCGGAAACTGAAAGTGTTGAAACAAAAATTTTAGAATTATAAAAATTTATATTAAAAACTAAAAAGAATGAAAAAAACATTTTAAATAATTGGAAAAAAAAAACAAAATTCATTATATTGTATTAAAAAAAAAAAAAAAAAAAAAACAAACAAACATTTTTAAAATTAAAATTTAAAAATTTATTAAAAATTGAAAAAAAAAACAAATAAATTTTAAAAAGTAAAATAAATTTAAAATATACAAATTAAATTTAAAAAATAAAAGATTTTTTTTTTATTAAATTAAAAACAAAAAAAATTAAATTTCAAAATAAAGAATTATATATATATATATTAAATGGATTAAAAATGAAAAATGAGAAATAAAACTATTAAATTAAATCCTCGAGAAAGATTAAGCAAATCCAGAAGCATTTTATAACGTATAACCTTAAATTTAAAAGCAATACACCCTATCATATTCTTCTTATAGAAGTGGGTCTTTCCCCTATCGAGAGCCTAGCTATGACTAGGCTTCTGTTGTACAAGGACAAGCTTAATATCATAGGAGACCATAGACTTCCTAAGCTAGCTTTAAATTCCAGCCAAAACCACCTAAGGCTTAAACAAAGTTGGTATAAAGACACCAAGGCCTGGTTAAACCATTGGGAGATCGACGAGAATGTTGCATTGCAAAACATTAATAACATTAAAAAAATTGTTACTTCTAAGTTCAAAGAAAAAATGTGGTGTGAGAAAGATCTAATAGCTAAAAGAAAATTAAGATATTATAAGGAGGTCATCAACCCCACCCTAGAAGATCAAAAGTATCTCTCTGTTTTAACTAGCTCAAAGAAGAAAATTAATATAGCCAAGATTATAACGAACTCGCATGAGCTCCGTAGTGAAACAAATCATTGGACAATTCCTAAAACACCATGGATGGAAAGGATCTTCCATCTCTGTGAGAATATGAACATCAAGGATGAAAATCACTTCCTCTTAGAGTGCCCCGCGTACAACCACATTAGAGCTCAATTTCATAATCTTTGTTGCAATACTGACCTTCCTAGCCTTTTAAGATGTCAAAATTATAGTGAGCTCCAGAGGCTTCTTTCCAAGCTTTTTGAGCATGGGAATAAAATCTTAAATCAAACTAAATAAATCTTTTCTTTAGGTCCGACAGACCAAAGGGCACTATGATATATGCGCCTTATGATGAGCCATGATACGTTTAGTTTATGAACAATGAGAATTGCTAGTAGCTTGTAGGGCATACTTTGCGGTTGGGATTCTTGAAGGTCACAAAAGGCTCTCTAGAGAGGTTGTGAGGGCTTGTGGTTCACTCGATAAGTGCTCTATAGGAGGCTGGAATGCTCTGAATGGGTTGAAAAAGAGGGAACTGCTCTTTCAACTGATGATGGGCTTGATACACTCTTTGACAGGAAGGAGGAAGTAACATAAATCACCCCACATAGCTCTGGACATGCACGTCTCAGTGGACGTTAACCATCCTCTTACTTACTAAAAAAAATTAATAAAAAAACAAATAAATTTTAAATATAAAAATTAAATTAAAAAATATATATACTAAACTTTATTAAATTAAAAAAATATTAAGATAAAAAATTAAATTAGAAAAGATAATAGTAAATTTTAATAAATAAATAAATAAATTTTAAAATAAAAAAGAAAATTTAAAAAACACAAAATCAAAAAAATAAAAATAAAAAACACTTTCCAAACTAAAAAAAAAAAAAAAAAAATTAAAAATGAAAAATGGGAAAAAATAAAAAAATATTAAATTAAAAAAATAGAATAAAAAAACAAATTAATTTAAAATTGAAAATTAAATAAAAAATATTAAATATTAAATGTTAAATTTTATTTAATTAAAAAAATAAAAAAATAATAAAAAAATGCATATTAAATTTAAATTAATTAAAAAATATTTAATTTACTAAAAAGAAGTTGTGTTTTTTTGTTTTTGTTTTTGTTTTTAAATAATTTAAAATCGCGCGGCTGGCCTGCCACCACCTGGGCGACGCAAATCCCAAATTATTTTAAAATAAATCATTTTTAAACTCTTTTTTTTTTTAAATTTTTATATATATATATATATATATATATATATATATATATATATATATATATATATATATATATATTTAAATTTAAAGTTTTATTTATTGATTTATTAAATTTAATATTTGTGTTTTTTAATTTAATTTATTTTTTTTAAAATAAAATTTAATATATATATACTTCCACAGTTTAGTCTCTTCCTCCTCGAAGTCATAAATGTGTACTCTCTTACTCATACCCCCGCCTACGAGAACCACCTTCCCATTCACACCAATGCATCGACACTGTTCTGTAATTTCAACAAAATCTGGATCGTAGATGGGAGGTAGTATCTTGGAGGTGCCCGTCATAGGGTTGTATACATTTACTAATTCGAAATAGTCACGGTTAACGCCGTCGACCCTCTTACGCATTTGAATGAAGCAAAGGAGATAATCGCTCGCGCCACATAACTTTCTTTCCACATAAAAGTTAGGGATACTCAGCATAGCCTACCAACTTCTGCACACAACTTTCAGCTTATCGTGTGATGCGTAAGGAATAACGTCCATTGCAGAAACACTTCGTATAGACAAGAGACACCTATTTCGTTCATGATCAAGTTTAACCAAAACTTCGTATACACATATATCTGGAAGTTCCGTAGAGTTTCGCAGAGTTTCGCAGCTCCGGTCTTCGCATCCTCCGCAGGTGTCATACTTCCGCAGAGTTTTGCAGTTCCTTCCGCATACTACACCAAGGGTAAGGAAATGATGGCACTTGATGATTATAACCATGATGACACTCAAACTAACATGACAAGACCAAAAACAAGAGGTCTTAAGAGAGCTTTACAACAACAAAAACATGAGGCAGAGAAACTTAGTTTTAAAGAAAGGATTGCCAAGGAGATTGAAGATGATAGAGAGTTATGGATAGATAGGGTAAAACTCCACCTTGAGAAGCTACTCCACAAGGAAAACAAAGATAATAAGATGCTTAGAAACATGTCCAACAGGTACATCACTAGAAACAAGATCTGCAACATCAAACTCAAGTAGTTGGAGGAAAAACATAAGCAAAACCTAATCAAGAAAAAGGAGGAAGATAAACTTGAGATCCTTGTTGATGCCTCCCTGATTACTTGAGGCACATCATCAGCACTCTATCCACCAATTTCGAAGGTTTTTGGGTGAGTTTTTGAAATTTTGGGCATTTTGACAAATTTTGACTAGTTTTCAGCACAGTCCACTCGTCAAAAGCGCAAGGCCTAGGCGCTGTGCTTATTCTGGGAGTTTCCAAATGGAAAATGGTCACCACCATTGGATTTAGAAGACCATATACATCAAATTTTGACTATTGGCACATCAAATTTGGACATTCTGACAGGTAGAAATGGCCAAAAACATCCAAAAAATCACCTTTCTACCTCATTTTTCAAGTTGGCGCTGCACTTTTGACCAGTATTTGGAGATTTGACTTTTGAGGGCCTTAAATTCATCATTTTTAGAAACCAATGGAATTTTTGGAAACTAGACATGAGAAAATTTCCAATGAGCTACCATGAGCTCAATTTGGACTTCAGGAAGGCCTCCACAAGTGGTCTTCAAGTTGGCGTTGTGCTTCTGCTTCAAGCGCTACGCTTTTGCCAGATTCTTTGATATTTTCTAGTTTTTGAATTTTTATCAGTTGGTGATAGAATATTTGAGTTTTTATTGATGTAATTCATCCTTGTAAATGTAATTATGACCTAAATATTTACTAGAGGTTAGATACATTAGGTAAAAGCGGATTTTTGGCTAAAATGAATCAGTTTAACCAAAGTTAGGGATGAGTTTCTTGACCTCCCTAGTATTTGGGTTTCCAGTTGAGAACTTTGTGGATCAATTCCTCAAGTTAGGGATTCGACCCCTGAGCCAGGGAGAATTATTTTTGGTCTATATTACTCAATTCTTTTCTCATAGCAAGGGTTGGATGTTGTTGGATTGATCTTGGAACACTTTTTGTAATCAGACTTTTGGCTAATGATAATAGACAGAGTTGCAACTATATTGATGGAATTCATGTGTTAAATGATTTAGCATTGTTTCTTCTCTTGTTATGCAAATGTGTGAAGGTATTGTAGCGCATATTCATTCCGTTTCTAAATGTAAATGTTTCATGAGTCTGAAAGACATAAATCATTAAGTTTATGCTTTGTTTTCGAGGGATATTTACTGTTTGTCTCGTTTTCTTCTTTGTAGAAAAGATTTCATAGTTATTATGCTCTTTTCTAAAAATCCTATTAGTCTAAACCATATCATCATATACCCTCTCGTGTTTATTTGTTTTCCTACCTTTCTCCATCAAACCCTTGCAATTATGATCCTTGTTTTCCTTGAACTAATTCTTTCCTTGACTTATTCACCATCCAAAACCTCAAACTTCAATCAATCAAACCCCCGTGCTACTATACCTAGCCTAATATCTCATTGATCCAGTCATCTTGGATGAGATCCATTAGAGAGAGCCCTCTCCTGCCTAGTAGGGCTAACTAACTGGAAAAATATTGGTTTGTGGTTACCTTTGCTAGTCTCTTCTTAGCCTCGGAGATCCGGTGGAGTGATAACACATCAGTCCACTGTGTGCCTTGTGGGATTGTAAGATATAGATCTCCTCTGAAGTCGATGTTAGCATAGGTGTAGTCCTTAACTACAATCAACTGATGTCGCAACCAACTGAAGAAGGCTGTGGGGAAATGCATCTGTTGCCCCCCTCCCTATTGGGGCCATATGTCGCACCATCGCATCAGCCTCGGATCCCTTTGGGATGGATCATGGATCTCTAACCACTGATACTGGAACAAGGGTACTCTCTCCAGAAAGAAGGTCACCAAAATTGACCTGTACCTGAACTTTTTTATTCTTCCTATATTGCACTTGGTTACCTGGCTCTTCATGTTAGCCATCAACCCCTCACACAAGTTGAACATTGTAGGGGCCAAGCAATCCACCGCATACTGGAACTCCAATTTTGTTGCCTCATGTAACGCCTAGGCTCCTGCCACTCTAGTGATACAATGAAATATCGTACACAGGGAAAGCACTCTGATGGAATATATGTCTACCTTCCCACTCCCCGTGCCCCGAGACAATGTCTCTGGATGAGCATGCTCGTGCTCTCACCCCCTAGGCGAGCTCTAGAGAGTTGGATTCTCTCCCCTCACCTGGATAGTCCAGTGAGAAAATAGATGTCCATGACATCTAGCTCTAGTTCTTGGTCCCCGATGATGAAAAACTATCGATCCACATCCCATATACTGATCAGGGACTGGATAAGCTCCAGTTGAGCTCTTAGGCCAGATGTTTGAAATAATTTTAACAATCCGAAATTGCGTAAAGCATTGACACAATCTTGGTCCTACAAGGCTTAGTGGTATTCCAACTCATGGCCTCGTTCTTTCCATTCAATTGACATATTCACTGAAAACACCTGCAAAACATGTCCAATTGGTCTTTTAGGAGAATTCATGGAGGATTTTTTAGAAGTTAATGGTGAAATTGGGATATTTTCTCAATTTAAAATCTTTCCCATGCTCAACGCATTTGTCTAAAATGATTTAGCACTAGTGGCATGCTGCCCTACTGGGCTGAGCATGACCATCGTGACCCCAATGGCTTGAAATTGCGATGGTCGCATGAGATTTTAAGTTTTTAAATCTCTCCCCTAAACTCCCTAATTCTAGAAACTAAATGCCAAATGAATAGAATTAAAATGAACAGGAGGTTCAGAGCTCTTACTTGGTGCTGACGGATCAACGAATCGTGTTCTGGATCGGCCAGACCGCTGGTTTGAAATTTGGAGGGGAAATGGACAAAATCATTCTTCTCAAAATGGAAAACTGAAAATGATTTTGTTTTTTGGTCTATTTATAGATTTTTCAAAACTTTCGCCAATATTTTTCCTCGATACCAATTATGTTTTCTTTTTATGTGCAGTACAGGACTTTCACACTACTGATGATCGTTTCCAATGCAAACGAGTTGAATTTTATCTTTTTTTCGGGGTCGTCAAACGTTTACAAAAAAGGAACCCCCTGGAATCAACTTTTAGCTCTTTTCTGACTCTTGAAAAATGAAAATATTGGCGAGCACTTGTCATTTCTAACTCGTTAAAGTGAATGAATTGACGTGATTGTTGGGTGTGGAGCCTGATTATCTTGTTTACTTTGTATCACAGCATTGGACCCTTGTACATTAAAAGGGGCGGAAACGACGCCCGTAATTAATTGCTGCCATGGGGGGGCGACAGCGCTTCTCGGAGCCCCCCACTGGCAGGGGTTTGGGGGCAGCGCCCCCGAAGCTAAAAACAGATGTAAAATTGCCTTGTAAAAGTATATTAATTTCTAGTCAATCTGGGCCGTTCATTAGGCAAATGATCTGACAGTAGAAGTTATGTTTAGATTAGGGTTTTTTTCCCTAGAAGGCAACCCCTCGCTTTTATGAGGGCATTGTATTGCGGCTGTGCATTGTATGTGTATTCTCAGAGCGAGAAACAGAGAGGGAGACTATGAGAGAGAATAGAGGATATTACAAACGGATCTGCTGTAGGTTTTGTCTCTTCATTTTTTGCTAGATAATAGAAAAGAAGGACTGGCTGTTCGGGGTGGACGTAGCCCAAACTGGGTGAACCACGTATATCTGTGTCTCTCTGGTTTTATGTGTTTTGTGTGCTTGTATTTTCCGCATATTTTATGTGTTGAATTGATCCATAATATATAATTTTCTAACAACTGGTATCAGAGCCGAAGGTATATTTGGCTGATAAACTTGCAGGAAAGAAGGGTTCCTGGTTCGAGTGGGAGCAATGGCGGATGATGGTAATTTTAGGGTAGAGAAATTTAACGGACAAAACTTTCTGCTGTGGAAGATGCAGATGGAAGATTATCTGTATTAGAAAGATCTGTACCTACCATTGAGCAGAAAAACAAAGAAGCCGACGGCCATGACAGACGCGGAATGGAACATTCTCGATAGAAAGGCACTTGGAACAGTACGGTTGTGTCTTGCGCGTCAGCCGCCTTCAATATTTCGAAGGAAACAACAACAGAGGGTTTGATGTAGACGTTGGCGAAACTATATGAAAAACCCTCGGCCTCAAACAAGGTATTTCTTATGAAACGACTATTTAATATGAAGATGTCAGAAGGTGGATCTATTGCAGACCATTTAAATGAATTTAATACAATTACCAGTCAGTTAAGTTCTGTAGGGGTAAACTTTGATGATGAAGTTAGAGCTCTGTTATTCCTGTGCTCATTACCAGAAAGCTGGAATGGTTTAGTTATGGCCATTAGTAACTCTGTCTCTGGATCTAGTACTTTAAATTTTGATGATGTTGTGGGTGCTATCCTTAGCGAGGAAATGCGACGAAAAAGCTCTAGTGAGACATCAGGTAATGCTTTGAGTGCAGAGTCTAGGGGAAGAAGAATGGAAAGAGGAAAGAGCTCGAGATATTGCAGTAAATCAAGGAAAGGCAGATCCAAGTCCAGATCAGGAATAGTGTGCTAGAATTGCGAAAAGAAAGGACACTTAAAGAAAGACTGTAGATCTCGGAAGGTAAAAGAAGGAGATGCACATCAAGAAAAAAATCATGAAGCAAATGTGACAGGAGATGTGTTACAAGATGCTTTGATTCTTTCTTTCAAAAATGTTACTTATTCTTGGGTTGTAGATTCAGGGGCTTCATTCCATGCCACACCTGATAAGAAATATTTTCATGACTATGTTCAAGGAGATTTTGGACAAGTTTGTTTGGGTGATGATAAACCATGTAAAATTGCTGGAATGGGTAAAGTTATTGTAAAACAACAGAATGGAAACCAATGGCTACTAAAGGAGGTAAGGCATGTTCTAGATCTGAAGAAAATTCTGATTTCAACAAGGCAGTTAGGCAGTGAAGGTTGTGTGACAACTTTCACAGATAAAACTTGGAAGTTCACCAAAGGAGCGCTGGTAATAGCAAAAGGTGAAAGGGTTGGTACATTGTATTTATGCAATGGTATTTCTAACTCTGTTAATGCTTTAACTTCCAAAGGAGCAGATGCAGAATTATGGCATCATAGGATCAGACACATGAGTGAGAAGGGAATGAATATTCTTCACTCAAGAAATTTGTTGCCAGGTTTGAAGAATGTTGATTTGGATTTCTGTGAAAATTGCATTTATGGAAAACAAAAGAGAGTCAGATTTCTCAGAGTTGGGAAAGAAAAGAAGAGTGAAAAATTGGAGCTTGTGCATACAGATGTATGGGAACCTACTCAGGTATCATCTCTCGGTGGCTCTCACTATTATGTTACATTTATTGATGATGCAACTAGAAAAACTTGGATTTATTGTATTCAGAATAAATCTAATGGATTTGATACTTTCAAGAAATGGAAAGCTTTGGTTGAGATTGAGACAGGAAGGAAGTTGAAGTGTCTCAGATCAGACAATGGAGGTGAATATTGTAGCAAAGAGTTTGATAGGTACTATTCAGAGCATGGAATTCGTAGAGAGAAGACAGTTCCAAGAACACCATAAGAAAATGGTGTGTCAGAAAGGATGAACATAACAATCATGGAGCGTGCAAGGTGCATGAGATTGCATGCAGGTTTGCCTTTACAGTTTTGGGCAGATGCTGTAGATACTGCTGTTTATCTAATAAATAGAGGGCCTTCAAGTTCCCTTGATGGTGGTATTCCAGAGGAAGCATGGACAGGTAAAAAGGTAAACTACTCTTTTTTAAAGCCTTTTGGTTGTGAGGCCTTTGTCCATATTAATAAATAAAATAGAACAAAGCTTGAGGCAAAATCAAAGAAATGTACCTTTATTGGATATGGTGCTAATGATTTTGGTTATCGCTTATATGATTATGAAAATCACAAAATCATTAGGAGCAGAGACGTAATATTCAATGAAAAGGTCTTGTATAAGAATCAGTTGCAGGAAAATAAACAGGAAAAAGAAAGCAAGGAGTACACGGTTCTTGATGAGATAACTGAAAAAGTAAAGGTGCCCGAAAATAATAATAATCAACAACCACAGCAGCAACAACCACCACAACAGCAACAGGCACCTCAAACACCTAAAAGTGGTGTTAGAAGATCTACCAGGATAAGTAGACCCCCTGAACGATACTCTCCTTCATTATATTATTTATTGTTGATTGATTCTGGTGAACCTGAATGTTATGAAGAAGCAATGCAGGTTGAAAGTAGGAAGAAGTGGGAGCTAGCCATGGAAGAAGAGATGGACTCCTTAATGCATAACCAGACTTGGGACTTAGTCAAGTTGCCTGCAGGTAAAACTACATTGCAGAATAAATGGGTTTACAGGTTAAAGGAAGAAGATGGAGGTAAACAGAGGTACAAAGCTAGACTTGTGGTGAAGGGGTTTGCACAAAATAAAGGTATTGATTTTGATGAAATATTTTCTCCTGTTGTTAAGATGAATTCAATTAGAACTATCTTAAGTCTTGTAGCAGCGGAAGATTTACATCTTGAACAGTTAGATGTAAAGACAACATTTCTCCATGGAGATTTGGAGGAAGAGATATACATGCAGCAACTAGAAGGATATGAGGTAAAAGGGAAAGAAAAATTGGTGTGCAGATTAAAGAAGAGCTTGTATGGCTTAAAACAGGCTCCAAGGCAGTGGTATCTAAAATTTGACAAGTTTATGTCTAAACAAGGTTATACTAGATGTCACTCTGATCATTGTGTTGATCTAAAAAGGCAAAATGATGGCAGATATATTATATTGTTATTGTATTTAGATGACATGCTTGTTGTAGGGTCTAACATGTAGGAAATAAATGTGCTCAAAAGAAAATTGGCAAATTCATTTGCAATGAAGGAATTGGGAGTTGCAAAACAAATCCTTGGTATGAGGATAACTAGAGACAGGAAAAATCGCAAATTAACATTGTCTCAGAATGAGTACATAGAGAAGGTGTTGAAAAGATTTAATATGCAGAATGCAAAACCAGTTGGTACACCTTTTGCTAGCCATTTCAAACTTAGTAAGGAGATGTGCCCAAAGACCCAAGAAGACATGGATTATATGTCTAAAGGTCCATATGCATCAGAAGTTGGAAGCTTAATGTATGCAATGGTCTACACAAGGCCTGATATTGCACATGCAGTGGGAGTTGTAAGAAGGTACATGAACAATCCAGGAAAAGAACATGGGATGGCATTAAAATGGATTCTCAGATATTTGAGAGGTACCACAAATCAAGCATTATGCTTTGGTGGTTCAAACATTGCTCTACAGGGATATTTTGATGCAGATATGGCAGGTGACAGAGATAAAAGGAGGAGCACTACAGGATATGTATTTACTGTAGGTGGAACAGCTGTCAGTTGGGTTTCAAAAATCCAAAGTGTTGTTGCACTTTCAACAACAGAAGCCGAGTATGTTGCTGCTACAGAGGCTAGTAAAGAAATGATTTGGTTACAAAGGTTTATGGATGAAATGGGTAAGAAGCATGATATGGGCACACTATACAGTGATAGCCAAAGTGTTATTCATCTTGCAAAGAACTCAGCATTTCATTCCAGGACTAAACACATACATCTCAAGTACCATTTCATACGGTCAGTATTGGAAGATGGAGAGTTGAAGCTAGAAAAGATACACACTAGCCAAAATCCTGCAGATATGCTAACAAAAGTTGTAACCAGGGAGAAACTGAGAATGTGCTCAGTTTCAATTGGTCTTCAAGGATGACGATGAAGATGAGGAACAACCAGGTCCAAAGAGGAGTCATTGTCCAGCAAATGAAGCAGCGGTGGAGTTGCTACAATCAGTCTCCAAGTGGGAGATTGTTGGGTGTGGAGCTTGATTATCTTGTTTACTTTGTATCACAGCATTGGACCCCTGTACATTAAAAGGGGCGGCAACGCCGCCCGTAATTAATCGCTGCCGTGGGGGGTCCAGGGGGGGCGGCAGCGCTTTTCGGAGCCCCCCCTGGTGGGGGTTCGGGGGCAGCGCCCCCAAAGCTAAAAACAGATGTAAAATTGCCTTGTAAAAGTATATTAATTTCTAGTCAATCTGGGCCGTTCATTAGGCAAATGATCCGACGGTAGAAGTTATGTTTAGATTAGGGCTTTTTGCCCTAGAAGGAAACCCCTCGCTTTTATGAGGGCATTGTATTGCGGCTGTGCATCGTATGTGTATTCTCAGAGCGAGAAACAGAGAGGGAGACTGTGAGAGAGAACAGAGGATATTACAACGGATTTGCTGTAGGTTTTGTCTCTTCATTTTTGCTGGATAATAGAAAAGAAGGATTGGCTGTTCGGGGTGGACGTAGCCCAAATTGGGTGAGCCACGTATATCTGTGTCTCTCTGGTTTTATGTGTTTTGTGTGCTTGTATTTTCCACATATTTTATGTGTTGCATTGCTCCATAATATATAATTTTCTAATAGTGATCTTAGTATACATTTACCCCTTTTTCGGGCGGAGGTTTACTATTTACAAAAAAAGAATACCTTAATGGAACATGGTCAAGAGGCTCTCTCAGACATAGTTTTATACCTTTTCGGATTCGAGAGATGACTTACAGAAAGGGACATGATGGATTTTTCTTTTTGTTTATTTTCAAACTCCCTAAACATGAAAAGTTACCGAGTTTACCTTTCATTGGACTCGTTAAAGATTAAACGATGAAAGACTTGTCACCATGACAAGAGCGAGTTCCTCCTTCCTAGGGATCGTTAAATTTAGTAGGATGGATTCATTCGAAGAATGAAATTGCATGCTCAACATATGCTATCCTCTTCACACTGGCTATAAAAAATAAAGAGGTATTCATTAGCAATAATGGGGTAAAATTGAAAGTGAACATCCTATATGTATTTTGGGCAGCTTGTCGCTCTTGAACATGAAAATCATCTGCAATTCGTGTCAGGTTGGGGACATCCTACGTTCATCACTTTTCCTCCATGGGTTTGGGAAATCCATTTTCCTCTCATCTGATTACCAATATTATCAACATGAACTTGATCCTATTTGAGTCAAATGATACCACACTCCGTAGTCATGTCGCCAATATGTTCAAGAGAAGTCCTTTTTGTCAAACACCTTGTACATATCTGATCTCCTCTAATACAATCCCGAATCAATCCTATCATCTTAAGATATCCGTTGTTTCGTGTCAATGATGTGGGAATCCTTATGGCCCTCCTTTGATGAATCACTTCTTGTTGACTTCAGCTCATTATCCGGGAAGGTGATTTAGAAACTTCTTTCAATACCTTGGAGCTTGCATGCCTCAATGGAAAGGTATTTGTGTTTGACGACGGGTTCACATCATTGGGCTTCGATCAAATGGTTCTGAGTGTGTTCGAATTCAAAACATATATTCACACTTGTAGATTGTGCTGTTGTACCTTGAGGTCCATCATCATTATTGGTGGTCTCTCCTGTGCCTGTTAGCGGTTTTCATCATTGGTCGATAATACCATGTTCGACACCAACACATTTATTCACATGTCTAGATTCGTACATTGGGTTTATTGAGATGGCGGTGAATACCATGGGTCACATATGATTTTTGTTCCAGCCTGCATGGAGTTATTGAGTGTTAATGATTGTATATGTGATCCTATTTATACGGATGGCTGCGTCCATATCACGGATCCATTTCTATGATCTATTTTAGACGGATGAATGCGACCATACCCTGGGATCATGTATCATTTGATGCCTATTGCAACATTATGTGGTTGGGCATATTTATACCAGAGATGCCATATATTGTACATGTTTGATTTGGCAGGTTCTCTGAAGGTGGTCTGCATTCCTTGCCTTGGTTCATAAAGAATTTCAGCCATCACTCCTTGTTCTGCCTTCATGCTTTAGGGTACATCTGTTACACAGTAATTTATCACCATGCTCATTTTCCTGTCTCTGATCCTGAAATTCCCCATGAGGAATCCTGTAAAATGTTTCCATCATCAAGAAATATGCTAACATTTCCCCTTGAATATCTAAAGAAAACTTCCTTGAAATATTATTGAAGAAAATTGGTCAAATTCCTAGTTTCCTAGGTTAGCGCCCTTCCTCATGCCATGGCCGCGTTGATGTCCATTTCTGAGTTCTAGTACAGTGCTATTAGCACCCTAATTTTTTGGAAAACTGCGTTGTTCTCATCTTTGGCAGTGCTTCCTCAAATGGAGGAGAATCTTCGACCTCTAGAAGCTCAAGGGCGGCGAGTTGGTTGTTGAGCAAAGATGATAAGGTCAAGCTCTCTCATTTTAGAGCCTTGATCTCATCCATGGGGGATCATCCCTTAGAAAGTGGGCCTTCCTCCTCCTTTCATGGGCTCCCAACCTCCTCCTTCTTGCTATAAATTTACATCCCTCATTCCCCCAAGTTTAGAGCTTGGTTGATCATTGTTAGACTCATCTGAACTTTCATCCATTTGCATGCTTGCATCATGATTAAGCCTAAGTGAACGAGAGAAGGAATGCTTTTGAGCTTGGTGAAGGACTCAGATTTTCACCTAAGGACACCTCCAAAATCAAGGCCTGGTTGTAATCTCTCCTTTTGTAATTTATCAATAATAACATCTGATGTTTGATTTCTATATTTGTCTACATGATTATGCAAATATTCTGGTACTCCTTGATCTGCTAGATAGATAGTGTTTACATTTATTATATATTGTATCACATTTTTTATTGTCTCCCAATCATCCACAGGTATTCGTGTGCCATCAGTAGCAGGAATCGGGCCTACAAGGATTGTGGATCGAGGTCACCATCAACAGATCCAAGGATAATGATTGGGAAAATGTATTTATGTCCCTTTCCTCTTTGCACTTTAAGCATTAGTTAAGAAAGATTATGTTAGAAATAATCTCGTGTGCTAGACACACTCTAGGGCTAGAGAGATCGCCTCTGTCTGTAAAGGGGATTTATCTTGACAACAAGTATGTTACTTGATCAAAAATTTTTCAGAAAATATTTTTTTCAAATGTGTTTATGATTTCACTAAAGGACAAAAAAGCAAATTTGTGAGTTATAAAAGAAATGGAGCTTTGGAGTACATTTCATAATTTTATTTTCAATATAGATCCCCTCCCATACTCACAAAACTCCACAACCATCAAATATTGAAGATAACCAACAAGAATTGTGCCAAAATACTCTGCGCTATGCTTCTGGTAAGCTGTGCTATGCTTCTGGTAAGCTGCGCTACGCTTTTGTCTTGCTGTGCTATGCTTTTGGCAGCTGCTACACTTTTGGCTTCCAAGCTCCAAAAGGCTACCTAAGGTTCAATTAATCATTTCACAAAGGTTCAGAGACCTCCTAATCAGTAACTTATTGCTCTTCATAACTCTTTTAAGTCAAATTATTAAGAAAAGGGTGGATTCCTTCCTTAGGGTTTTCTTCACTACGTTTTTAATTTCCTCCATGTTTGGCTTGTTTTAGTTGAAAAAACCATAATTTAAACATATAAAAAACTTCATACATCATCCATATACCTTATCCAAACACTACCTATCACTTCTATCCCTGCTTACCACTCTTTCCACTCAAACCCTAGTTTTCACTACGTTTTTGCGGGAAACTAGGAAAACCTGATGTTTTGACCTTTTGGGCACCTTTCACATGCCCATTTCCAAAAATTCCACTTTCATCTTGTAGCCAACTCATCACCCTACCTCCCCAAATTTTTAGGTATTTTTCCCTATCTCCCTTCCACCTCATTTATGTCCCTAAAACCACTCTACCACTATCCCCTCTTTTCCTAATTTTCTACCTTCCCTATCCACTACATCAAACTAGGGCTTTACTTGTTGAAAAAAATCATGGAGGGTGAGAAGAGGGTCCATAAGGGAGGTCATAATTCTAGGTTTGAGCCATCCAACTTGCAAGAGATCAATGCTTCTCCTTATGTTAAGAGATGTTTTGAAAACAATGGTTGTTTGAGTTTTTGTGAAAGAATCTAGGAGGTAGGATGTCATGCTGAATTGACAAGCCTTTTTTCCACCAGCTTTAGGAGAGATAAGGCTATCATATAAGTTATTGAATTCAAAATATCATCAAATTTTATTTCTTCAACAACAGGTATCCCGAACCATGGAGAAATCTAGTTCAAAGGGATGGACTTGGACATTGAGAACTACAAAATTTTCTTAAAACCTTAATGCAAAGATGCTCCTGAACACATATTTCATTTTAGGAATTTTATTGATAAGTATGCCCCTTTGATGAAGCTAGTTATGAAATATTTTACACGTGAAGGGAGATTCTCAAGATTGTACTAGTACCACATAAGGTTATTGATGCACTTCACTACCACCAAACTACTCAATTTGCCTAATTATCTATTTAGGAGTTTGGTCAAAATGACTGAAAAGGTATAGATTAAAGGCAAAGATAATCACCCTAGTTTGTTCCACCATGGTTTGGTCAAGCTTATTGTTTTGCATCAGCTTTCAAAAATCAATATGTCTTTGGAAACTTTCATGGAGACATTTTCATTTGTACCTACTACTAGTCCACCCATCATTCAGAACATACCATTAACATCAACACAACCAAAGGAGGTTGGATCTTCAAGTAAAAAAGAAGAGGTTCCAAAGGCGCCTATGGTTGAAATCACTCAAACCTATGAGAAAGGTAAGAGGATGGTTTTTTCTCCTATGATCACTAAATGTGTGCTTTCACCTGAAGCTATAGTTGAGCAAAGAGAGACCATGGAGTAGCCACCTATTCATGAGGATGAGTCACCATTGCAAAAATATGAGGAAAAAGTGCCTATGGAGGTTGAAATGGCAGAGCAAGTTGGAGACAAGTCAGCTGAGGAGATAATAAGGGAAAAGGATGCAAATATAGCAGAGTTAAATGAAAACCTCTCAAGGAAAAATTTCATGATTACCTTTTTACAACAAGAAAACATGCAATTGAAGGTGAAACAACTGCTCCAAAGCAAACCAAAGGACAATTTTGAGGTAGACAAAGGTAAAATAAAATAAGTGGTAGACTTTGATTAGTTGGAAGATATAGAGGTTGAAAAAATCCAAGGAGGCCAAGAAAAAAAGGGTTAACCAGACAAAAAGAGCAAGAAAAAGAGTCATCTCCTCCATTAGGTCAACTACCCTTTGATGAGTTGATCACTGCTGAAATTGAGCTAGACAAAGAGATATGGATTGAAATGGAGAATGTGCATCTTGAGAAGCTTTTGAAGAAGGAAGAAAGGGATAATAACCTCCAGAGGCATATGGCGAGACACTATTTCATTAGGAACCAAATCGCCAAAGTCAGGGTGAAGAATTTGAGGAAAAAACTTAAAGAAACCTAATTAAGATAAAGGAGAAAGATAACTTGGATATGCTAGCTGAGGCATCCCTAGATTTTTATCTTATAATTAAAGGATGACATAGACCAAAATTCAGTATATTTTGAGCATTTTGAGTAATTTTTGTGATTTTTTGGAAAATCTGGAAAATTGACCTTTGCAGAAGCATCGCGCAGTAGCGTGATGCTTTTCCTCAAAGCCTCCAAATGAGGAATTTTATACATGGATGGATATATCTTATATTTTACTTTATAGATATGATCTTAGTTTATCATGGCACCCCCTAGTTTTGGAGAAAAACTCAGAAAAAAAACCTCTTTTTCATGCTTCTGCACTGTTTTTGCCCGTGGGCGGCGCTTCTGGAGTAAGGTTGGGAAAATGGATTTTTGAAGGCCTTCCAGGAGGTATTTTATTAGTTTCAAGGTTGGGATGGATAGAGTACACACATTAATACCTATTCCAATCTTAAAATTTGCAGGAGGATGCCTTAAAGCCACCCAAAACTGCCCTCAAACTGGCGCGATGCTTCTGTAACTAGCGCGACGCTTCTGTCTTGGATTCCTTCTGGATAGGTGTCAAGCCAAAATGATCCAAATTTCAAGGTTGTAGCTGTCCTATGAGGTGTATTTTGGATAAGAGAGCTTTTTTTAGCCTCTCATTGTTGAGGAATCGTGTAATTAATCAAGGAGACACACACTCCTATTTATTATCTAAATTTGGGGGGTCTGTTTCTAACTTCCCTAGATTCTAGGTAATGACTCATTAGGTGCATTTATGATGTATTTTGGATTAGGTTTCGACCCAATGAGGTGGAATATCTTATATTTTATATATGTAGTCCAATTCAAGTCATTTTAGAGGTTGGATAGTTGTTATTTTTAGTGTGGAGCTTTTGTACAAACTTTTTCAGTGAAATCATAGACATGTTGCAGCTATAATTTTGGGACTCCAGTGGTACGCTTATTAGCATTATTTTTTCTCAGTAACCTCATAAATTTGAATGTTTATGATTTATTTTCATCACATTTATGCTTCTATATGATGATCTTATGAGTCTATGAACAAAAGTCTTGCTTTTTATGCTTTGTTTTATAATAATTTCACAAATCTGTTTTACCTCTTCTGATGAATGAATTCATGTAACATGCTCATTTTGAATCTCTATATCTCTTTTCAAAATCTATATACAATGAAAAATTAATTACATTATTAAGTCTACCTACCTGGCCTGATCTTCATCTCTGCAACCGAACCTTTGAAATCAAACCTAAAATATAGACCTAGTTCCTTGATTGTCATTCCTATCTAGTAAAAATTCAAAACAAACAACCCTTTTTCACTGAGCTTATATCTAGCCTAAGATCATTATATCTACAGTTACCTAATTGAATTTAAAAGTAACATTGAGAGATCCTCTCTGGATTTGGTAGGGCTAGATACCAGACCTAAAGATTAGTTTGAGGTTACCTCATTGAGTCTCCATTCTTAGCCTTGGGAAAAAGAGGGAGTGATAACACTACCTAGCCCATCTTTGCATTCCTTCAAGTGAGCATGAAAAAATGATCAGAGAGGCACATTATAGCTGGGTTGTCGGGAAATTTTGTGTGGAAAAGACACTAGAAATAATTCAACAATATTTGCATAGCCAAAGCTTTGACAAGTTGTTCAAGGGTGTATCAAATCATGTATTGCTTGTGCCATTGCTAAACCATCCATAACAACGTAGGGGTTGTACACTCTTATACCTACCATGGAAAATCCTTGGGAGTCTGTGTCCATGGATACATGTCAATTTTTCCATCCACCAAGCATGGCAATGAGTGTTTGTTTGTGGGAGTCGACTTGTTCTCTAAGATGGCCATTCTAGCACCGTATAAGAACAACATCATAGTTTTAGTCATTGCTAAACTCCTCTTTGAGCGTGTTTTTGTTAATTCAGAGCTACCTTAGACCATTATTTTAGATAGGGATAGTATTTTCATCAATATATTTCGATCCAACTTATGGTATCTCATGGATACTAAATTAACCAATTTGACTACATTTTATCCCCAATTAGATGGAGTGAAAATGTTCCATATGTTCAACATTTATATTCCTTTTCAGGTGTGCTCAGGGTTCCAACCATTTTTCCCAATTTATGTAGCTATTCCCCTTGCATCTTCTTCAACTCATTCCTTCTGTGCCTAGACCTAGGTCGACAGTGAAACCAATTTTGTTGAGCAGAACCAACACCACAACCCTTATCCTTGCACTCGCTTGCTTTCCTTTGCTTGTACTTTTCCTTCATTTTCTTTCCCTTTGCTTTCTTTCTCTCTCCTCTTGGATCTCTCTCTCTCTCTCTCCCTCTCTTGTTCAATTGATCCAAGCTAAAACTGACAAAAGTTGTGAAGTTTTTCTTTGATGCATTTTTATATTTGATGTCCCCTTTTTCTTCGTTTTCCTCTAATTTACTTTGCATGCAAATTTGTGTCCCTTCACTTTAATTCTCTCCTATTTTCCTTATTTCTCATAATTAAATTCCATTTTTTTCCTCTTTCCTTTGCCAATTTCCATAGCCATAATAAACCACAAGCGATGCCCACTTTAGTGTTTTCCCAACATTCAGCTTGGAATACGTGTCCCATGACATTGGTCTTATTTTTACTTTACTATCCTTTATTACATGAAACTTTAACTTGAGGTTGTTACAAACCTCTCTACCTTGGGGGAACACCTTCCTTGGTGTTCTATGACACCTATGACCAACAAAGTGCTGAAAACGAAACACAATTCCTATGGATCTTTACAACATAGCTCGATGTCGTATTACATTTCATTGTCGATAATGGAAGTCAAAAGAACCTCATATTAGAAAAGTTCATCAAGTAGGTTAACCTGTCGATAATACAACACCCAAAACCATACACCATGAGGTGGCTTAATTAAGGGAAATATCTTCGTGTTAACCAATAGTGTCACTTTTCCTATGGCATCAAGCCCTTCACAGATGACATATTGTGTGATATTCTACCCTTGAAGTTTGTGATGTTTTTTTAGGAAAACCATACTTGTGGAAGTGTCATGTTGTATATGAGTCTATAACTCATGGTATTATTATTACTTTGGGTAGGAAAATATACAGGATACCAGAGGTAGCTTCACCAACAACCATTTCTTTAATTTGTGCTAAGTAATGTAGTAATATCATCACTGAGATTGGGGAATTTGTCTTCTTCATAATTCACTCTCAAAGGAGAATATTTTTGCCACATCAATGACCTCCACATAGGGCCTCTCCATGTAGTAGAAGCAAGTGGATAATGTCGTGGAAGAATACAATTACATCTTCACCTCCCCCACCAGGGTATGTCTAAATTATCAAGCCAAGCATTCAATCGATTTTACCCCTAGCGCACCTCTACCCAATGGGCCAATATACTTCCAATCTCTTATGTAAAATGAGGAAATAAAGCACCAAGTCCAAGAGCTACCCCAAAAAGGGCACATCCGACCGAGTTCCTCACCTTTTGGAAGCTTAATTATACTCATGTAGAAGACATAGGGGATCTAGAGATTCTACATTTATTATATGGCCCTAAAAAAATCATAGTGAGGAATTGATATGCGGTTCCCCAGATTGAAAACCTTCTTGACCAACTAAAGGGGGCCAAGTAATAAATAATATTGATTTAAAGTTCGAATACCACCAAGTCCCAAGAGAAATAACTCATGTATGTAAGAATTCTTTCAAGTACAAGAAAGGTATTTTTGAATGGTTGGTCATGCCCTTTGGTTTGAAAAATTCCCCTGAAAATTTCATGAGGCTAATGAGTGATATCTTGCAACCTTTCACCTATTCGTTTTTATTTGTATATTAGGATCGTATCCTCATCTTCAATAATAGTTGGGAAAAACACTTGCAACATATTCAATAGGTCCTTCACACTTTGTGGCATCACAAGCTATGTTCTAACTTGGAAAAAATCCCCTTTGGCATTAACAAGGCCCAATACCTATGATAATTTATTGTTGAGAAAGGTGTGCATGTGGATCTAGCCAAGATCCATGTCATTCAGGATTGGCTAGCCTCGATGATGTTGACAGAGCTTCATAGCTTCTTGGGCCTTGCTAACTTATACCAAAGATTCAAGTTGGGTTCTCTTATATCGCTTGGCCCTTAAGTCAAGTGACCCAGGGAGGATCAAAAGCAAAGTTTTTTTAGTTTGAGTCACAATATAAGGTATTCAATGATATAAAACACTACCTTTGCCCCACACTATTCCTCACACTTCCATAAGTACAATAACCTTTTTAGATTGGGATTGGTGCCTATGACTATGATATTAGTGCAATCCTCCCTTAGCAAGGACATATGGTGGCCTATAATAGGAGAGGGGTTTCGAGTTGCTGGTCAGAGGGTTTGGTGGCTTCGTTTGAGCACTGTAGAAAGCTCTGGCGGAGGGTAGGGCTCTTCTTGCAGATCTCCTTAAATGTGGGTTATCTCTAGCCAATCATATGAGACGAACGGGGGCCAATGGGGCCCCTTCTTACAAACAAATCATTATGGACAAAGGAAAAGGCCCAAGCGAAGGGGTGCAGATTTTTGGTTCAGATACTACAGGAAAGGATGATGTGGGAAATAAGCAGAGGGCTAGAGGGATTACTAAAGAGGCACAGGGTCAAAGGTGGTCAAGTGGGATCAAGATAATGGAAGGAAAAGACAAAGATAACCCTACTCCCGAGCAAGAATCTCTTGGGACAGAAGAAGGGACGAAAGCCACAGTAGAAAACCAAGCCCAAGCCCAAGAGGGCTTGGATCCGTCAGGATCTGCCACATAAGGAAAAAAACAGGTGGAAAACGGACGCTGTAAACCAAAAACCTTAGAAAGTCTTAAGGTCATCATCACAGATCCAGAAATGCAAGATTATAGGGACCATATGTCAATACATGAACTGATCTGCAAATTTATGGGCTTTTGGCCAACAGAAAAAGCCCTATGCCTTTGGATAAAACAACAATGGAAACCTAAAGGTGATGTCTGGCTCCATCTTGGAGCTAAGGGTTTCTTTACGGTTGTGTTTACAAACCTGGAAGACAGAGAATGTATTTTTGATGGGGGACCCTATTTCTATGCTTCGGCATGTCTATATATGAGACCATGTGTTACACAGTAATTTGCCATCGTCCCTACCATTCCCCGTCCCGCACAATGGAGGACCCATTTTGTGACCTGTGAACATTGTCATGCCTTGAAAACATCATCAATTCATTCCTCTAAGCATGAGATTCATTTTCCCTAAAGACATCTGCTTGCAAAAATCATGAAAAACATCCCTTTTTGCATTGGCGCGGGCAGACAGTTTAGTACTCGCGCCAATGGGGAAAATCCTGCAAAGAGGTCGCGCCAACTGGCGCTCTGTCCCAGAGCAGTAGTCACGCCACCCAATTTAAGGACTGTTTTTTAAATAAATATGGTGGAAGTTGAGTTCCAACAAACTCAGAAACCATTGCCTATCTTGAGTTGGGAGGTTTGGCTGCGGAAGTTCTATGGAAGGGAAGTGGTTTTGCCACCTCCCATGGAACCTTCCTTGTTGATAGGGCCAATCCCATAATAATAGGGATCCCAACTCCCTCCTTCCCCCATCTATAAAAGCCTGCTCAATCCCATGGCAAGCTAGTCTTGAAGTGCCTAAGCTCTGAATCTCCATATTCCCAAGAGCCTTTGTGCTGTAAAGAGCCCTCTTTTTCCTTTAAGGCCGACTCAAGTAAGGAGACTATTGTCGAGAGACTCTGGAGAGGTTTTCCCTTTCCCTGGCGAGCTTTGCGAGACGTGAATGACTGGAGACCCATCCGAAGGAGACCACGACGTCAGAACTTTGGTTGTAATCTCTTTCGATCGTTATTTAATGAATGATTACGATTATGGTTCCACTCTGTTTTCAATGATGTTAATATGAGTAGTATCCTTTCTGACTGATATTGAGTTACGTATGCTGGATTTTATGCTTGTATCTATTTGTTTCTTGCATGTGTAGGTGTCCACCCACGGAGATCGTTGGAGGATTGTGATCTGCCGAGGCTGAGGAACGAGAACGCTCTCTTCTTCAGATCATAGCGTTGGAATCCAGGTAGGCTTCTATCTCTAGTCTTTTCATTCGTAACTAGGAACTTGCGTCGTGACATTTCTGATTGTTGCTAGACCCCTACTGGGCTAGTAGGGATCGCCTCTGTCCGCAGAGGGGATTTACCTCCTCAACACCATGGAAACCCAACCTTTCCCTAGAACAAGAAACTTTTACTCATGTACCGGTATGGATTTGCCTCTTCTCTCCCCCTATCGACTACTGGAGGCCCTCGGTGCTTGAATATATCAGTGAAAAGCTGGGAAAGTTTGTCCAAGCCTTGGGGGCCACCCTGCAAAAAAAGTATACCTCCTATGCATGAATATGTGTGGAAATGGATGTTTCAGGGGCCCTGCATGAAGGACTATGGCTAGAATTTAGGGATGAAGTTTTCTTTCAAGCCATCGACTATGAGTAGATTCCTTTTCGATGTCACTGATGTCACGAACATGGACACCTATTCAGGAAATGCCCTCTGAATAAGAAAACAAAAAAAAGTAAGGAAGGAGCAGCTAAAGACCAGGAAGGCTTCACCCGTCCTAATGGGAGACAAAGAGAAAACCAAAGGAACTAGCCTAAAATAGGGATATCTACTAAAGGCACTGGTAATGATTTTGAAGTTCTAGGAGCCAATAATGATATAGCAGAAGACTCCCATAAGATGAACTCTCAATCAGGTTCAATGGGAACTACGTGGCAGGGGAAACTAAGCCCTAACAGGCATACTATGGAAAATACCCTAGAAGGCACCGGACAAGATGAAGATGTCGAGGGAGATGCAAAAATGTCAATAAGTGAAGCAGGTACAGAAGACCTAGAACTAAGGGATATCCTAGAATGAGAGGGTATAGACCTTAACACTATGGTGGAACAATGGAAGGAAAGAGGATTGCAACACATCCCAACAAAAGAGATGGAAAGGGTCAAATTCCTCCTTCTAGCCCAACAAGAGGCAGAGACCAAGGGCCAGAAGAGAGGGTACAAAGTGACTAAAGGTCTGGGAATCAAAGTCCAAGGATTGCATCAGACTAACGAAAAGGCCAAACCTAGGCGCAAAAGGGGAAGATGATCAAAAAACGAAGCTCTCCAGGAACTAGGTCAAATGCTCCTAAACTCAGGTAAGATGAAAGCCCTTGAGGCTTTCAACTCCTATTATTAACCTCTTATGTTTATCATGAAGATATTATCATGGAATGTTAGAGGGCTAAACATCCATAGGAAACAAAGAATTCTGAAGAATAAAGTCAGAAATAAAAATCCAGATATGATCTTCCTACAAGAAACTAAGTGCTCGAGTAAAAAGATGCAAGAGATAAGCAGGAAAATCGATAGGAGAATGGAATATCTAGATGTTGAAGAAAATGGGATGGAAGGAGGACTGGCAACCTTTTGGAACCCCCACTCTTTTCATCTAGTTAGTGCAGAAGAAAAAATATCTTATGTATCTTTGGAGATTCAAATTATAGGAGAACTTGGTACATATCTATGTGCCAATGTTTACGGGCCCCAAAGACTAGAAGATAAGTTGCTACTTTTGGACCACCTTTCTCAACTGCAACATAGAAACACTAGTGTTAAAGGGATCTATGGGGGAGACTTTAATATGATCACCTCATTAGGGGAGAAGAAAGGGGGGTTGAGGAAGCTAAACTGGGATGTGGAGGCCCTCAGAGACTTCATTAGGCCAGCCAGGTTAATCAATATTCTCCCTAGGAGTGGGCTGTACACCTGGAATAACAAGAGGGGAGGGGACAGGAAGATTGCATCGAGACTCAACCACTTCCTCATAATAGAAGACATCCTACTGGCATGAGTAATAGTGGAGACAGACATTATCCCAAGTGGGGGCTCCGACCACTGGCCCATCATCCTGGATGCTGCCATCTTGGGTACTCCAAAGAACCGGCCCTTCAGGTTTGAAAAATTCTGGCTAGACCACCCTGTTTTTAAATAAAAAATTAAACAATGGTGGCAAGAACCCCTGATGATTAGAGGTATGAAGATGTTCTGTCTTCAAGCAAAGATAAAACATATCAAAGCTAGACTTAGAACCTGGAATCATGAGGTGTTTGGAAATATCTTCAAGGAGAAGTTAGCCTTGGAGGAACAAATGGAACAACTGCATAAGGATTGGATAAATGAGGAAATTTCCCAGGACTCCAGAAAAGTTGAGCAGGACCTCATGAAACAATGGGATGTAATATGTTTGCAGGAGGAGATCCTATGGAAATAGAAATATCAGGTCCAATGGCTAAAGGAAGGGGAAAAGAATACTAAATTTTTCCACAGATCAGCTATTGACTACAGACGAACTAATAATATTGTCCGTTTAAAAGATGAACAGGGAAACTCTTATGAGTCCCATAAGGATATCTCTACCCTTATGGTTGACCACTTTGCTCACATTGCCACAAAACCAGATATGGACAGGGAAGTGGCCATTCGAGAAGTGGTTGCCTCCATTCCAAGGATATTATCAGAGGACCACAATATAAATCTGGACTGCCCTATATCTATGATTGAAGTGGAAGAAGTTGTTCAGGAGATTTCAAATGGTAAGTCGCCTAGCCTAGATGGCTTTACTATTTATTTCTTCAAAGCTTGCTGGGATAATGTGCAGAATGAGATCTAGGAAGTGGTCGAAGATTCTCGTAAAACCTCTACTATCCTGAAATCCTGCAACTCTACTTTTATTTCCTTGATTCCCAAGGAAGAGGTGACCTGTTCTCTGGCAAAATTCTAGCCCATAGCCCTATGCAATGTTCTGTATAAGATCATTTCTAAGGTGATGGAAAATAGATTGAAGCATATCCTCCCGCTGATTATTTCAGAGGAGCAATCCGGCTTTATTGAAGGTAGACAGATAATGGACAAAATCCTTCTGGCGCATGAGATGATTCACTCCCTTCATTCCCAGAAAAACGCTGGAATGATAATCCAACTTGATTTGTCTAAAGCTTATGATAAAGTTAGCTAGAAATACATGGAGGCTGTCTTGGAAGCTTTTGGGTTTGGCCAACGTTGGATAAATTGGGTGATGGCTATGGTTAAGTCCCCGATTTTTTCTATCTTGGTTAATGGAGCCCCTACTAATCCCTTTACTCCCTCCAGGGGAATTCGGCAAGGTGATCCGATATCTCCCTTTCTTTTTGTCATTCTCATGGAGAGGTTAAGTCGAATCATTAAAACAACAATGGAGAGAGTTGAAATTGTGGGCCTTAAACCTCTTCAAACCAGCCCAGTGACTACCCATCAGCAATTTGTGGATGATATGATGCTCCATGGAATTTCTACTATCCTAGAGGCCCAGAGATTCAAAGCAATTCTAAACCTATTTGGTCAAGCTTCTGGTATGGAATTGAACTTAGAAAAATCTATGATTTTCTTCTTTAATACACATGTTTCTATTCAGAGGAACCTCACGGCCATCCTTGGCTTTAAAAGGAAAAGCCTCCCATTCAAATACCTATGGATTCCCCTAATGGACAAACCATGGCAGAAGATTCACTAGGAAAAACTGCTCTCCTCCCTAGAAGAACATGGAAACTATTGGAAGAATATAACCCTAAATTTCATAGGAAGGCTGATCATGACCAAGGCGGCGCTGCAAGCTATCCCGCATTACATGATTTCCACTTTACCTACGCCAAAGGGAGTCCTCCAGAAAATTAGGGATGTCCAACGGAATTTCCTGTGGTCTGGAAAAGCTGAAAAAAAGAAGTGGGCCCTGGTGGCATGGATGAAGATCTACAAACCTAAGATCCCGGGAGGTCTGGGTCTTCAAGACCTAGAAACTATTAACAGAGCTTGTGGTGCCAAGATCTGGTGGAGATGGCTTAAGGAACCCACTACCCCTTGGGCGATGCTTTGGAAGGCCAAGTACGCAGAGGATTGGTGTCCCCCTGACCTAGTCAGAATGTCAGGGGTGATCTCTAGATCCCCTATTTGGAACTTAGCATGGGCTAATAGAAACATCATCCAAGACCACTGTTTCTGGGAAATCCGGAATGGCCAAATGACTTTCTTTTGGGAAGATGCCTGGCAACAAATGCCTAAGTTGGAGAGCTCGGAGTATCAACTTATTCAACAAAGTTTTCAGAGGCTAGGAAAAATGAAGGTACATCACTACTGGACCAATGATCACTCGGACCCTTAATGGTGCCACTGGGATCTGGACCTCCCCTCCCAGGATGACCGAGTGGTGAACCAACTGCTTTCTCTGCATCCAAGGGTGGATAAGGGAAGAGTGCGTCGCTCGTAGGAGGATGATCAGATCCAGTGGGGAAAGATGGAAGGAGGAACCTTTAACCTCAAAGAGGTGAGGCATTACCTAGAACAGAGGGATTTAGAAGAAAAAGTCCACTGGCATGGCAATGTATGGGATTATATCTACTGGCCCAAGATTAAAACTTTCCTTTGGCTCCTAATGAATAGGAAAATTATGACTTGGGAGAATTTACAGAGGAAAGGGTTCATTGGCCTGTCGCAATGCTGTCTATATGGGGCTGAGGAGGAAACGATGAACCACCTCTTGAATTCTTGTAATTGGGCCAACAATTTATGGGATTGGATGGCAGAATTTTTTTGGCAAAGAGGCAGAAGCAAAGAATCTATCCAAGGCAACATCGCTAGGTGGAGGATTAAGTATACCGACCATGAAACTGTAAACCTACTTTGGCATCTCGGCCCTGGTTTCATCGTTTTGTCGGTTTGGAAGGAAAGGAACATGCGAATATTCTAGGATGAGGTATGCCAACTTGACCAAATTAAAATTGAAATCATGAAGAACATGAGGGAAACGGTTCTTACCAAGGTTAAAGGGGATCACAATGATAGGCCTTCGGCTAGTGAGCAGTGCATTATGACCCTATTTGGGATTAAAGGCTCAACGGGTACAAGTCTGCCTCCGTGCCATCCGAAGCCTCCTCCTTCTCTTCTGTCCTGACAGCTCCCTCACCCAAGTTACTGTAAGCTAAATTTTGACAGTGCTTCACGTGGAAATTCAAGTCTAGCTGGTTTTGGAGGAGTTATCAGAGATGACAAAGGAGCGATCAAGCATATCTATAGCAGGCCGCTAGGTGAAGCTTCTAATAATGAAGCGGAATTTGCTGCGTAGGAACAAGGCCTGTGAAATTTGGTCTGGTTGAATAATGGAAACTTAATTGTGGAAGGGGACTCTCCGTTAGCGATTAATGTGGTTAAATGCCTGCAGAATGGTTGAAATCCCAGTAGGGTCACTAAGCACTGGCGCCTCTCATAAGTCACAATGATTATCTCCGCCCACATCTCCATTCTACGGGGTATTGTGTTTCAAGCTGTTCGGCACACAACAAACTCAATGGCGGATGTTCTAGCTAATCATGTGATGGACAACCCTTAGGTTGTTCTTGACACCTGTTGACAGGATATGACACTTAAAAATTTGAGGGAAGAGTGTGAACAGATTTCCGTCAAGGACCTGACTGGATCGTTAGGCGGTCCGGACAGTTCACATGGAATTGAACATTAATGTTAGATGAGGTCTCGCAGAGATTTTAATTCAAGGCAGTGGTATCAGTTCCCTTTGTCCTTTGGTAAGTGTGGAAGAGTGTGGGAGATTTATCATAGCGATTAGGGACAGTACACCAGGACTGATAATCCTATGATGTGGAAAAATAAAATTATGAGAGGGTGTGGCAACCCCTACGAAACAAATCAAATGAGGCGGAGAAATATCCCCCACTTGCCTTCGAAACATACTGTCAGTAGAAAGGATGGGATAGGGTGGTCGTTTCATTCCAAGGATCGACATAGCAGTTTTCAGATTATAAATAATGAGATGGGTAGTAACAATGAGACCATTGGTTTGGTGCAGACTGTCCTGAAACATGTGCCCAAGTTTCTTGATTTGCTTCTTTGCATTAGTGAGTTGGGAGAGAAAGGGCGGAATTGCAAAATGGCCAAGCGCATCCTACGGAGCTCCAAGGCTTCCCTTGAGGTGCAAGAGGCAGAGGCAGACTTCAAAAAATCTGTTTCTCAAAAGGGTAAACAAAAAATCAAGGTGTTGCAAGTTTAAGTGGCCAAAGCCAGTGAAAAAATGAAGGACAGGGACATTCGAGAGGAGGTGGATTGGATTACCGACCCTGGTACTCCAGCCACTAGGTCCATGCAGTTTTTGTGAACCTAGAGCATGGCCTGGCACATGAAAACTACGTTGGCCAAGGCAATGAACACACAAGAGGTAGTGCACAGGGAGGCTTACCAGGTCGGCACCCTCCCGCCTGCTAAAAATTTGGCCAAGTTGGATAGCCTGGAAGTTACTCTGAAATACCTGGTCGAGGAGATGAGAGCTCAGTCTAAGCATCTTGAGGGGCTCATAAGGCTCTTTGAGATCTATCTGAAACATGTGCTAAAAATTTCGATCCAGCTGCCTAAGGAGAACAATAGGACCACTAGCATCCGTTGTTTCAAGCCCTGTAGCATGCCTAGTCGAGAGGACATTGCTGACCCAAGTGCAGGAGGTGATCTTGAAGAGCAGAAAAGAAAGATTAAGGATTGATGCCCTGGATTTTAGTCCTTCTAAGTAATAGGCGCTGCTAGTTTTCTGTTATGTCATTTTATTTTGATGGCAACCTGGTTGGGTTGGCCAATTATCTATATCATTGTCCTGGGAAGAGGACAAAATTTTGTAATCTGCTACAGTATGGTTCCAAGCTTGCGATGGCTTAGTATTGTGGTCTGTCTACATCTGTTGAAGCACTGTTCTGGTAGGCCTGGACCACGGGGTTTCTTTTTGTTCTGTGACAGGCAAGCCCTTTTTGTAACACTATGTACTCTATTTTCTCTTTAATACAATTGATGATTTAAAAAAAAAAAGGACATATGGTGGCCTATCATAGTGAATATTCTCTGATATTTTCTAGAGGTACCCCAATTATGATAAGGACATGTACTCCATCGTGCAGTCATAACAACAATGGAAGCATTATTTAAGGGGAAGGAGATGGTCATCCACACTGATCACAATCCTCTACAATTTATGCAGACAAAGGGGAAGTTATAAAATGACTACCATAAAAAATGGTTCACATACCTACAAAAATTCCACTTGAACATTCAATATTGGAAGGGTAGCATCAATCATGCCGTAGACTGCCTTATTTGGCCCCTAGTTGTGACGCTAACCACAATTCTTAACTCTTATGGGTATGAGATATTTAGGTGGCTACAATTATATAATAATAACTTAGAATTCACTATCGGATACCATATGTTGATGCCAGGTAAGCAAGTTTCCATCTCCAAGATGAATTTTTGTGCTACCTAGGCCACCTTTGCATTCCTTCAAGTGAGTGTGCCAAAATGATCAGGGAGGCATATTACATTCGGGTGGTAGGGAAATTTTGTGTGGATAAGACACTTGAAATACTTAAACAATATTTGCATAGGCCATAGCTTCAACATGATGTCCAACGATATATCAAATCATGCACTCCATGTTTCTTTGCTAAACCAACCATAAAAAAGTAGGCGTTGTACAATCTTCTACCTACCCTAGACAAGCCTTGGGATTCAATGTCTATGGATACATGCCAATTTTTCCATCCACCAAGCATGGCAATGATTGTGTGTTTGTGGTGTTATAATTGTTCTCTGAGAGGGCCATTCTAGCACCATGCAAGAACAACATCATAGTTGGAGTCATTGCTAAATTCTTCTTTGAGCGTGTTTGGGTTCATTTCGAGCTAACTTAGACCATTATTTCATATAGGGATAATAGGTTCGTCAATACCTTTCGATCCAGCCAACGGTATCTCATGGATACCAACTTGACCAAATTGCCCGCCTTTTATCCCCAATTAGATGGACAAACAAAAGTGGTCAACAAGATGATTGCGCATATCTTGCACATGTACAACTTATATCACTCACATACATTGAGTGAAAATGTTCCATATGCTCAACATAGCTATAATATATCCCTCCACAACTCTATTAGCTATATTCCTTTTTAGGTGTTCCCAGGGCCCCAATCGATGTAGCTATTCCCCTTGCATATTCATCATTTGAGTCCTCCTGTGCCTAGACCTAGGCAAACAATGCAACCAAATTCGTTGATCAGAACCAACATCTCCAACCTTCTCCTCGCGCTCCCTTTTTTTCCTTTGCTTGTCAAGTTTCCTTCATTTGATTTTTCTTTGCTTGCTCTCTCCTATTGGAGCTCGCTCTCTCTCTCTCTCAATTGATCCAAGCTTTTGTCATTGTCCTCTAATTTCCTTTGCATGCAAATTTTTGTCTCTTCACCTTCATTTTATCCTATTTTTATTATTTCTCATAATTAAATGCCAATTTTTTCCTCTTTCCTTTCCCAATGCCTTTGCCAATATCCATAGCCATAATAAATGACAAGTGATTCCCACTTTAGTGTTTTCCCAACATTCAAATTGGAATACGTATCTCATGACCTTAGTCTTATTTTTCCTTTATTGTCCTTTATTACATGAAATTTTAACCCAGGGCTGTTACAAACCCCTCCCCATTGGGGGGACACCGTCTTTGGTGTTCTATGACACTTATGACCAACAAAATTCTAAAAACAAAACATGCTACCTATGGAGCTTTATAACATAGCTCGATGTAGTATTTATAATGAAATATTACTGAAAAAAAAGTATACATAACACTTATTGGAGCTTTATAACACAACTCATTGCAGTATTTACAACTACACACACACACACACACCAAAAAATCATTTTCCCTTAGAAACTGCAACACTTCCTTCAAATTCTCTTCATGTTCTTCTCATTTTTTGGAGTAAACCAAGATATCCTACACAAAGACCAATTCAAACATGTCCAATTTGAGGATTTTTTTCATTAGGAACATAAATTTGGTTGGGGAATTTGTTAGCCTAAATGGCACCACCACGAATTGGTAGTGTCCATATCTTATCTTGGATGTTGTCTTTTGAATGTCTTTATCTTTAATTCAAACTTGATGATAACCATATCTCAAATCTAGTTTAAAGAACATTATAGATGTAACATGCTCAGGCTAAAAGGTCATGTAATAAAAGTTAATAAAGGAAAAAATTAGACCACAGTTAAGGGACACTTATTCCAAGAAGAATGTTGGGAAATATATCCTAGTGGGCATCACTTGATGTGTTTATGGCTAAGGAGAAATTGACAAAGGCAATTGCTAAGGCTTTGAAAAGGAAAAAAGTATTTTTGGCACATTTATTTATGAAAATAAATAAAATTAGGAAAAAAGGAAGGTGAAAGGTCACAAGTTGCATGTGAGGAGGAAATTGAAGGAAAATAATGGAAAATGAAGAAATTAGAGGCCTCATTGATAAAAAGGATTTTGAGGATCTATTGGTACCTTTTGGTCGGTAAGCATTTTGTCATTTCATTTTCAAAATTAGTCTCGAAGAGGAGCAGAGCACCAAGAGGAGAAAGAGATCAAGAAAGCAAAGGAAGGAAACACAAGCAAAGATAAATCAAGGAAAGGTTGGAACAAGTAAGCTTCAACATGAATACTTGCAGGTAACATATTGCATCCATGATTTCCTAGCTGGTTTTGGAATGCATGGTATGTACATGTTGGTATTTGGTTCTTTTGTTGTCGGCGACATGGTTTTTCCGGGTTTTGACAATGGTTTTCAGCTTTTCATTTCCATTTCCAGATAACCATAGTGTGATGGGTTTGTTCTTGAATTTTAGCTTTGAAATTTCTGGAAGTTTTCAGGATTGGGGGTGGAGGTGGTCTCAGGAAAATTCCCAAAGGCCTAGGAATCCCTTAACCAATAGTGGCGGGATACAAGGTAAAACCTGAGGGTGGAGATAGGAAAATTACTCAAGGACGGTGAAGGAATCCATAGGCATTTGAGTCTTGGTTTGGTTTTGTGATCTTAAGGACGGTTTAGGTGAGATCACAATATGGTGAAGGTGGAGGTGGTTTAACCTCTGGATTCCCTTGGTTGTTTTGGATTGGTTTATCCAATGAGATCCCACATTCATGCTTGGAATATGGAATGTGGGTGACTGGCTGAAAGAAATATTTGGTTAAGCCATGTCTATGGTCGGGTGGTATGAGGAAGTCCTGAACCTGGTTGGCTCTTGCCTATGTTTAATGAAAGATAAGTTCTCTTTATTTTGATTGGTAAATTTAATTGTCATTATGTGGCTTTAATGATTGTTATCTTATCGTTATTTGTATGTTTATATGTTGGTTATAAGCATGGATATATGGCTGATTTTAGTCATGGCACTTTTCATGTTTTTACTTGTAATTGAAAGAATAATGGACATAATACCTAATTGATGTTAAGAAATCTAATGGGAGAGGGTGGTGATCCTTCTTATTAAGTCTCATATGAGTTTTCATTCCTTGATGCTCAAACTTGCATTCATTACCTATGGGTTGCCTATATACCAAGTGTTTGATTGAATGTCAGTCCCGGTTGGGGATCGTCAGGTCTAGTTTTGGTTTTAGTTTTGGCTTTTTATCATTCCAGTAATGTATTTTATGAGTTATGAAAGTTATATGGATTTCTGGGTAGACTATTAGCCCTAACCTTGTAAAAGAGCCTTAAATCCTATATTCGCTGACACAACATTGAGCATAAAAGTCCATAGTCACATGGGGGACTTGGAAAGGGAGTGACTAGGCTATAACTCTGGGAAAAGTTAAGTTGGATCATGGGATGGACACTTGGAGGGGTTGGGTTACTCCTGGAGGGTCCTGAGGCACCTAAGAGAAGTCAGTAAGGTCTGTTTTGTCGACTCAATTTTCTTAAGGTTAGTTAGGAGGTTGATTCTTGTCATAGCAGCCCTTCATCTTATGTTTACCCTGGGTAACCTGTTGAAAGTTGGTATATATGAGGGGAGAGGTTCGTTACAGGTGGCATCAGAGCATGGTTCAAACACTTGGATCTGATGGGATGAATGGTTGTTGTTATGTATGTATTTTCATGGTTAAGGTTGTCATGCATGAGGTTATGGTATGAAGGATATGTCATTATGATTCTATTGGTATGTTATGACGCTAATGTGTTATTTGAGATACAACAGGAGATGCAGACCATTGGAGAGAGATTGTAGCACTATACATTGGGGTAAGAGCAGATCGTCATATATGTATTGTGTGTTTGGCATGCATGTATGTTGGTTAATGATTGTTATAAACATTAGTGTTGTGTACATGTCTGCTAGTCTATGGTTGTTGTGGTTACATGTATGATAAATGTTAGTTAATCAGTGTGATCATATGTACCTGTGCTGGTTAGTCATGGAGGATAATAACTTGTTTTTATATGCATTGTGGTCGTACGCATGAAAATTATGGTCATTGTACTTAGGATATTGATGTTATATGTATCATGATAATTTGGATTGGCCTATTTGGATGGTTAGGGTTATGAAATTCATGTATGAGTCTATATGCTTGTGATATTGTATCATAATAATCTATATTGACTGTGCATATTTGATTATTATGCATGAATGACAATTGTTTATGAGTTTATGATGTGAACATGTTAGCTAGTTACTGTTATGGACATCACGACCTTATTTATGTTTGAGTTGATATGTTGTGATGTTATATTATGCTAATCTAGATTGATTGCACAGAAAAGATAGCCTCCCCTGAGATACATTGAGGTATGAGTTTGATTATGTCGTCCATTTGGTGTTTGAGTGTTCGATTGTGTTGCCTATTTGGTATGAGTTTTCTTATGTCATCTACTCGGTGCTTGAATGTTTGATTATGTCATTTAATTGGTGTTTGAGTGTTTGGTGTCTATTATGTCGTCTATCTATTGTTTGAATGTTTTAATAGTTGCATGATATGATTTTGTATCTATAATATTTCATGAATGAATGCTTTTGTTTGAGATGGTTGCACTGACACATGTGTTGAGAACAATTGATATGTACTTGAGGGTAAGTAGGCAATAATTGTAGCATTATGTATTATCACTGATGAATGTGAGTTGATTGTTGATTATGACATGGTTTTTAGACTTGGTAAAAGTTGATTTCAAATTAATATATATGATGTCTTGCTATTTGGAACATGTGGTTGTCATGTGTGTTCAGTTACAAAGAAACGTGCTTGGCACAACAAGGTAAGATAACTACTATCTTGTTATATTTATTTATACATTGACAATTGTGTGTTTATGGCAGTATGCCAACAGGTAATTGCATGGAAAAGGGACTGCCATCATAATCTTGGACAAGGTTCAAGCTGAGATTTTCGTTTGAAGTATTGGGAAGCCATAGGGATTGAGTCATGGTGTTTGTTGCTAGTCTTGTGTTTTTGGTATTTTGTGATTTTTTGTGATTGCTTGCGGCTTTGTTTATGTCTAGTGTATGGTCATACCACTTTTTTTTGGTGTCATATTTCTATTGGTTTTCATGGGTTTCCTCTTGTTTTCTTCTTATTCTTTCCTTTTATATTTTGAGGGTTTTTGGAATTGGTTAGGAAAGAGGAAAGTTGATGGAGCTCAGGAAGAGCTGAATGAAGTCCAACAAGTAATGTCAGACTCAGATGAAGCTCAGTGCATGTATAAGGGCATATGAAGGCAAGAATATGACAACTGGTTGGATTGGTTGGGTCCATTAGTGTAAATGGACGGTGGCAGGACAATCATGAGAAAGGTAACATGAAAGGTAAAGAAAATGGATTTGAGGCGTCAAATGCCTTGCCTATGTTGGGAATTTTTGTTCTCAATGTTGTGCATGTTGTGCCTAAATAAAGGGAGTTCTCTTAACCTAATCAGGTAATTGTGTTGTGACTATGATTATGATTGATTTTTATATATGAATAAAAGTATGTATGTATGTATGTATGTCATTTTTTTGACAGGTCAAAGATCATGATTGTTTATATGTATACATATATGTATGTATGTTATTGTCTGATAAGTTCTTCACGAATCATTCTTGTGGAGGAATTATTGCTTATGTAGGTGAATGACATGAAGATATTCATATTTTATGAGGAATCAAGTGGGAAGAGTAGCCTTGACAGATTTACGAGGTCAATATCATGTGGATATGAATTGATATTATATTTTTGTACTATGCCTTTGTTTATGTTATGGATAGGTAACATTGAGGGATACATCAACATAATGAAAGACATTATGATCTGCGACATGCTGGGACAAGCATGGACAAGACATTAGAAGAAAGGTTTCTTGGTAAGGACAATGTGGTCTTAAGATGTACAGTACCAATGTTGTGTACATATGATGTTGTGTGCATGATTGGATATGTGGAGCTGGGTACCGATGGTGCTAAGTACATGTCGTATGTGCAGTGCTACGAAAATATGGTGTTATGCACATGTTGTGAATGTAGTGTTATGTACATTTGGTGCAGTGTACATGTTGTATATGTGGTGCTAAGTACAAATGGTGCAGTGTACAGGTTGTACATGCGGTGCTGTGTACATATGGTGGTGTGCATAATTGAAGATGTGGTGTTGCGTGCATGTGGTGTTAGGTACATGTGGTGTTGCGTGCACGTGGTGCTCGGTGCATGTTGTGTAGATGGTGCTTTGTACATGTGGTGCTATGTACACGTCGTACAATTGGCGTTGTGTCCACGTGGTAGCGTGTACACATTGTGTAGGTGGTACATTGTACATGTGCTGATTTGAAAACGTTGTGTAGGTTTGTGTCATGTACGCATGGTGCTGTGTACACATTGTGTAGGTGGTGTCGTGTATAGGTGGTGCTATGTACATGTTTTACATGTGGTATTGTGTACAAATTATACATGTTGTGTTGTGTATATTGGTATGGTGTTATAGGTATTGTGTAGTCATTGTATTGCGACGTGTATTCGTGGTAAGGTATGGTGTGTACGCATATGTATTGTGTTTTACACCGGTTGTAGGTGTATGTGTCATGTTGTACACCAGGTATAGGTGTATGTGTTGTGTTGTACACCGGGTGTAGGTGTATGTGTCGTGTTGTACACTAGGTGTAGATGTATGTGTTGTGTTGTACATCGGGTGTAGGTGTATGTGTCGTGTTTTACACTGGGTGTAGGTGTACGTGTCGTGTTGTACACTGGGTGTAGGTTTATGTGTCGTGTTGTGCACTCCGTGTAGGTATGTATGTGTTTCATTGTATACTGTGTATGTGTATGTGTTGTACAGTGTGATGAGATAGGTAGGTACAGTACTGCCTAGGCCCTTTTGTTGCTATTGAGGGTTGAGAAGGTTCAATATATGGATGCCCTTGTTGTTGATATTGAGGTTTGAGATGATTTAGTCTCTGGATTCCCTTGTTGCTTAAAGAGAAGAGAAGGCACTCGGTGCTTGCCAGGATTGGCAACTGATTCAGTATGTGTATGGAAAGGATAAAGAACAAAGGAAAACGTAAAGAATCATGTAAAGATAAGTATCCATATTTTACTTTAGTTTTTATTTATGCATGTGATCTATGATTATGATTTATGATGGTTGCGTATAGAGCTAACTGGATGTGATATGTTTAAACATAATGATTTGGTCAAAGATATGGTTTGACTTGTTGTGACAAGAAGTAAACAGAATTGCAAGTGTACCTTATTGAAAAACCACCGATGAGGTATGATTTGAATTTATTTCAATTCATTTTTATTCTAATGGAAGTTAATATGTGCTTGGTACAAGAAATCATGGAAATTCCCAGCTTAGGTGGTTGAAATTGACTAGAAGAATTAGCAACAACAATGAAAGGAACTTGAACATGTAACAATATGCTGGTGTTGGTGAGGTTAATCCCCTCTGCTGATAGAGGCAATCCCACTAGCCCTAGAGTGGGTCTAACCACAAACAAGACACGCTATGACATCAATTCCTAGTTAAGAATGAACAAAGACTTGGTAGATCACTTACCGTAGGTCTTGCGCTGTTGTGTCATCCGGAAGAATGGTTGCCTCTTGCTCCTGATTCGACAGATCATGATCTACTCGTTCTCACGCCTGGATACCTGCACATACATAATAAACGAAGACGATACACAACATACTATTTCACATTCCTAACTATCAGTCAGTCGAAGAAGACTAAATCAAATGCGTCAAATAAACATAACACAGAGATGGAATCAATATCATAGTCAAGTATATTAAATTAAAGAAGGAAGAGTACAACTAGGCTTCGACGTTGCGATCTCCTCCAACAGGGTTCCAGTGGAGCACGTCTCACAAACGTCGTCGGGAATTTAGACGGGGCTCTCTCTATGAGATCCTCCTTGGTTCGACCTTCTCTATAGTGATTACTCAACTATAATATCTCTTCTCCATGTTCAACTTCTTGGCTATATGTTCAGCTAGCTTTTGTAAAAGGAGAAGGCTTGTTTATATAGAGGGAGAAGGAGAGGTTAGGATCCCTATAATCGTGGGGGGAGTCCTATCCTCTAAGAATGTTCCATCAACCATTTCCTAAAGGAAGAGATTCATGGCTTATTGAGTTTAACCACTTGCAATGAGTCATTCCTGAGGTGGTTAAAGGAAAATTCTGCCTCCAATTTGTTAAAAAACATTCCAAAAAAGGCTGGCGCGGGCTCAACACAGGGACATAGCGCTAGATGGTGCTGCCTCTAGTGAAAATATTTCCCATTGGCGCGAGGGGTGAACTGGCTACCCGTACCAATGCCAAAACATAGGTTTTTGAGTGCTTTTTGAGGAAATTCTCAACAGGAGAAATCATGTCCTTATGCAGAAGGATGCAAAGAAGGTATTTGCAGAGTTTGAAACTGCTCACAAGTCATGGGAAAGACCCTCCAATATGTGGGGCAAGGGATTGCAGGGATAGTGACAAAATTCTGTGTAATAGATGCCCCCTAAAGCATGAGGTACGAGAGAGAGAGGGAGGGGTGAAATGCTTTATGAGAACGCATTCGACCAAAAAAATGTTGTCGGAAAACCTGCAAGTACGAATACAACGGATACATTTGATACATGATATGTGGCATGGGTGTAGCCATCCATAAGAGAGTATATAAAAAATGAGATCTGAGGTATGGACACAACCATCCAGTGGTAGGGATCAATAAATAGACTCAGGTATGGTCGCAGCCATCCAATCAAATGAGTCATACAATAAGTCATAATAATCCACAAAGAACCCGCAGCCTGGATTTTATCAGACAAAGCCCAGGGTCTTGCGCTCCATCTCGACCCGAACATAGTACAAATTCGAGCATGCGAATATGTGAGCTGAAGTCAAACATGCAAGAACATCATCTGATTACCAGCCAATGATGAAAGCTATTAACAGACACGAGAGAATCCACCAATAATGACAATGGATCTTAAGGTACAAAAAGGTGCAATCCACAACATGTCAACAGTGATCTGACGTCAAACACCCCCAGAGTCAATCGATTGAAGGCCAATGATGTAGACCCTACGTCAAGTGCGAAGAACCTACCATTGAGGCATGCAGGCTCCAAGGTACCTTAAGGGAGTCTCTAGATCAACTTCCTGGATAATGAGTTGGAGTCGAAAGGAAGGGACCTTGATCGAAGGTGGACCATAATGTTTCCCAAATCATCGACATGAGACATAGGAATATGATGTTTGTGAATCAAGACCAACAGAGAATCAGAGGGAGGTTGAAAACTGCAAAGGCAAACTTCTCTTGAACATATTGGCGGCACGACACTGGATTTGGTAGTATTTTACATCAAGGGATCTGAGGTCATGGTGACTTGGCAAAGAGCAGATGAGAGGTCAAAAGAGATTACCTAAACCCATGGAAGCAAACAAATAATGAGATGAGATGTCCCCAACCCGACACGAATGCAGACAAGTGCCATGTTTAAGAGCGACATACTGCCAACACGACTACAATCTTGGTTCCATTTTCCCCCACCATTTCTGGTGAGTACCCCAATTATTTTTTAAAACAAGCTTGAAGGGGATAGCAAATTCTTGCAATGTAAGTTTGTCCTTCGGACAAATCCAACCTGGTACATTTTACGAGCCCTAGGAAGGAGGAACTTCAGTGACGTCATGACAACGAAGTCCGATGTCATCAAGTTTTAATGAGTTTGACAAAGGAAGAACTCAACATATTTTCATATTTAGAGAGTTTGAAAATAAGGCGGAAAAGAAAACTCCAACAGTCCCTTTCCATAAATAGTCTCACAGATCCAAAAAGGTAGAAAACTGTCTGAGATAACCTCTTAGTCGAGATCAGCTAAGGTATTACTTTTTCGTAAATAATCTATCCCAGCCCGAAAAAGTGGTAAATGTATACTGGGTAGATATCGTTTTGCAGCCAAATTAACGAGTTCAAAACGATAAGCAACTCGGCAATCTTTTTAGTTTTAGAGAGTCAGAAAAGAGCTGAAAGGTGACTCCAGTGGTGACTTTTTTCATGTTTTTACTAAGTTCGAAAAAGTATAAAAGACAACTCGTTTCTTCGTCATGACCATGTGAAAAACCTGTTGCTGCACAAAAATACGCATGTAAAATGTATTCCTCAAAAATAATATGAAAATATATCGACAAATATGTTTTAAAACCTATTTTAGGACTTTAAAAAGTTATAAAATACCATAAATGGTAAAAAATATTTACTTTTCACTTTTACCTCTTTGTAGAGCAACAGTGACCCATTTCCTTTGCGATCTTCAGGTGACGATTGTGGACAATCCAGTGGACCAATCCAAATTCCGTCTGTTTCAGGTAAGAGCTGACTCCATTGGCCATCTTTTAAGCTATATTTTACTGCATTTAGTTGTCATTTGGGATCCCTTAGGGGAGGATTTGCAAATTTTAGGGCATCGCGGTTGGCGCAGGATTCGGGCACGGACCTGCACCAACCGACCCATTTTTACACAGGGGTCGCACCAATTGGCGTGACTGTTAGCCGAACAGTCGTGCCAACCTCGCAACCCAAAATCTGCTTTATATTTAAGAAAAACCAACCAATAGATTTCAAATTTAAACACCCAAGGAGGCTTCTAATGTTCCTATGATCAATTCATGTAGGTACAAAGCGCAAAAAGATGGTGATCGAGTGGAAGGAGAGAGAGCATAGTGAAGAGTATGAACAAGCAATGGGAAATGAACAATGCATGAATGCCCTCAGGAATTGTGGGCTCAAGAAGTTCTTTATGACACCATGTCTCCAGGCTTAGCCCGAATTGCTTCAATATCTAATCAGCATTTGGGACGAAGATTAGGAAAAGTTTGTACTTCGGGATTAAGAGCTCGAACTTGAAGTTTCCGATGTGTATTTCATCACTGGGTTGTCACGTAGGGGTGCAGTCCCTATCTTAACTGGTACCCGACATTCTGGAGAAAGCATGACAATGGTCATTGACAGGGTGTGCCATGGGGCACGAAAAGGATTAGGGAGCGGCAAAGTGGATATCCAAACCATTCCTGATTTGGCACTGAGGGTAGTACTGCACACCATCACGCAGGCTACAGGATCGCAGGCACCGCACGAGGCCACGAAGACACAACTTCTTCTTGTTTTAGAGTGTATGAACCCGACCATCTTCAACTGGGCTGAGGCCGTGACCATCAAAATCAAACGACAACTCACGAAGTGCAAGAAGACCAAACTCAGGCAGTTTGGGTATGGGTCGATCCTGGTATCATTCTTCTTGGAACGATTACCCATATTTCAGCGTCAGGAGGTTATAGTCCCAGAGCCACCATCTACTGAACCATGGATGGCCCGATGGGTGGCACTGATGCCCAGAGCAGGGGGTGGCCAACAGATGTCCTGAAGGCCAGAGTTTTTTTATTGGCTCCAACGACAACTGATTGTCATGGAGGATTGGCCCTATGCCAGCACAGAATTCACCGGAGACCCAGACCTCCCACTCCTGAAGGGAGAGGATTGGGACGAAGAACTTGGTAAGACTCATTTTTTATTTTCACGAGTTTATAATTTTTTTTTTATATATATGCATGTTCTGACAATTATTCTTATATGTATGCAGATGTTGGCCCAGAGCATCCTACAGGCATGTCGTCGGTAGCGAGGTGGGTTCCTCGTGGTGAGGGTGGCGAGGAGGAGATAGTGCAGAATCTGGAGGGGATCGCGCGTGGCATCCCATACTATGCTCGCTTAGATGATGTGTCGCGGGCCTATCAGAGGCATACTGTAGGGGTGCCAAGTCGTATCCATATTTTTCTAAGGCAGTTGGTACGGGCAGTGACGTGCTATCACGAGCACCACGCCGATTAGGCACCTAGGCTTTATTTTTGCACATTTTTGAGAGACATGTTGTCTCACGATGTAACTGAAACAAACATATATTATTTTTTGTTGGTTTTATGATGCACACGTTTCAAAAAAATGATATATATATATATATATATATATATATATATACATTTATTTTCTACATGGGTCTATGTACATGTGATGATGTTTTTATAAATTGCGTAAATGTCTATCTAGCACAATGTTAGCTATTGCATCCATTAACGTATTCATTCATCTTAGTATATGTTGATACACAAATACAATCTAAAAATGTATGGGTTTCGAACCGAATAATGGTCGTTCAGTTGAAGAACAGCAAGTTGTGAATCCAACTTAACAAGCAATGTGCGTATGCCGAGTTTGACTGCCACGGTTAATAGTTTCAAAACTACACTATATTCAGCGACATTGTTTGTGGCTGGTCACAGAAAAATACCTTGTAAGTTAATCAATTCACCAATAGGATCATAAATTACCTAGGTTGCCAAAGACAAGTTCCTGGTATTGCAGGAAGCACCATCCGCGAAACCAACATAAGGAGAAATAGACATCTGCATAGCAAACAAGACCCAATAAGCAGAAAAAATCTCACAAAGCACATCAAACCAAAGCATGCACACAAAATGAAAACAATCACTTATGTACACATTTCACGCATGAATGATTCAAGCATAATATTTTTTCAGATACAACCCATTTATGGGCTGCGATAAAGGACAACCTTCATGGTCAATAAGCTCATAAGCCCCATTCTGTAACACACATTTGACAATGTAGGGCCTATGCCACATGGGTTGGAATTTTCCTGCCCCCAGCTTGTCATGAGCTTGGTCATATAGAAGAACGAGATCGCCTTCGATGAAAGAATGAGGAGAAACTAATTGGTCAAAATGGGCTTTGACTCAGTTCTTTTGTGCTTCGATGACCAAGGCAGCTAAGCGACGAGTTTCATCCAATCTCTCTAAATAGGGGAGACGTTCTTCTTCGGGTGAAGTATCAGGCAGTAATGCCACAACTAATTTCAATGAAGGGATTTCAAATTCAATCAGAAGCGTGGCTTCCAAATCGTATACCAATTGAAATGGGGTAAACCCGGTTGCATTCTTGATCGATGTTCGGTAAGCCCATAGAGCTGAGAACAACATGAGATTCCAGTTTGATTTGTGGATCCCGATTTTTCGTTGAAGAATTGTAACCCGGACCTTGTTTATAGCTTCAACTTGGCCATTAGCTTGAGGATAGTAAGGCATTGAGCTATCGTGACGCAGACCCAACTTAGACGTCAGCTCTGCCATCATATAATCCTGAAAATGAGAACCATCATTGATGACGATGGCTTGAGGGACACCAAACCGAGCAATAACGTGATTGAATATGAATTGTGTCGTTGTCTTACCGTCCGCAACCAGTGTAAGCATTGCTTCGGCCCATTTCGTAAAATAATCGACAACGAGGATAATATAGCCATGCCCCTAGCCAAACGAGGGTTACACGTCATAAAATCTATGCCCCATTTGGCAAAATGGCCAACGGTAATGACAGGGTGTAGTGGAACAGGTGGCGCATGCATCTTGCATTGATAAATTTGGCACACATGGCATTTACGTACTGCAACAATGAAATCTTTAAAAATAGATGGCCAAAAATAGCCAGCATGAAGGATCTTCTATGCAGTGGCATAACCAGACATATGACCACCATAAGCGCCACTGTGGTAGTCATTTAAAACCTTATCCGCTTCCTCGAGGGTCAAACATCGGCAGAGTACATAATCGACTTCGACACGATAAAGGGTATCTCCAACAATACGATAAGGTTGCAATTGATGCCGAATGTGCCGTCGGGCATCTTTCATTAGCTCAGACCTGAAAGTAGACGTTTGGAGGTACACGATGATATCACCATACCATGGATCAAGGGTGCTGATCAGGGAGAGAGTTTCGTCTGGAATATGATCTTCAGAGGAAGATGGAGAAGAGTCAACGGGGAGAGAACAAATAAAATCAGTGAAAACAAGTGATTTCTTAGATTTGGCGGTAGTGAACTGCAAATAAAACTCTTGGAGGATGATGATCCACTTCGAGTATTTTCCCCCCAGAAACTGCCATGAAAGAATATAAATCATAGGGTTACAATCAGAAATCACGGTCATCGTGCGTAAAAGAATGTAATGACAAAAATGTTTGACGGCCTGGACAACAACCAATGCTAACTTCTTGACATGTGCGTAATGCGTTTCAGGGTTGAGAAGGTTCCAAGATAGGTAGTAAATGACATGTTCGTTACCGTCATGATCATCCTGAACCAATACCATGGCGATCGTATTGAAGGCAGCAGCTAGGTAGAGGGTGAAATCACAATGGTAATTCGGAGGACGCAATAGAGGAGCATTGACAAGCAACGTCTTAAGTCTATCAAAAGACTGCTAAGAAATCTCATGCCAATAGAAAGTGACGTCCTACTTTAAAATTCGTGTAAATCCTTTGGCTACTTCGGCATAGTTCAGGATGAAACGACGAAGGAAATTGGCTTTCCCTTGGAGACTCTGGAGCTGGTGTAATGAGGACGAGGAGGGGAGATTGACAATAGCCTCAACCTTAAGAGGATCAAGGAGAATTCCATCTTTAGATATGATAAACCCTAAGAGTCTACCGGAGTCGACGCAGAAGACGCATTTATGTGGATTGAGCCTAATATTTTAGCGTCTACAATGAAGAAAGATTTGACGGAGATGTTCTGGGAGGTCTTTTCGTGTAGCTGAATGAGCCAGAAGGTCATCCAAGTATGGTTGGACAATATTCCGATTATCATGAAAAGCATAGGACATCGTGCGCTGGAACGTGGCCCTAGCATTCTTCAAGCCGAAGGGGAGTTTCTTATATGCGAACGTTCCCCATGGACAGATAAAAGAGGTCTTGTGTTGATCCGATAGGAGAATGTTAATCTAGTTCTAGCCAGAAAAACCATCCATAAGGGAGAAGATTTCACTCCCCGCACAATTGTCAATGATCTGATCGATAAACGGTGTGGGATAGTTATCCTTAGGACAGGCTCGATTGATATCACGATAAAAAAAAAAAAACACAAATGGCGCCTTGTTTCTTATCTACAAGAACTATATTAGAAACCCATTCAGTCAGGGGAATCATATAAATGAAACCCGCTTTAAGAAGTTTCTCAACTTCAGCTTTGATAGCAGTGGCTTTTTGAGGATGCACGAGACGAAGACGCTAGTGAACATGCTTCACACCTGGGTAGGTGGGAATGTCATGCACCACAATACTAGGTTCGATTCCATGCATCTCTTCATAAGACCAGGTGAAAAAATTGCGGAATTTGCGAAATAGACTAGTGTACACTTGGACTTCCTCGGAAGAGCAAGTGACTCCCACATGGATGTTCTCGACAATCCCTGATTTGATGGAAATGTCGATAGGCATCATTTGAGTAATGTTACCCAAGTTACCTTCTGCAAAGACTTCATGAGTCAAAATGGGCGTCTGAAGTGGCGGAGAGGGAACCTAAGATGCGAAGCGCTCAAGACAATTAGACATTGCCCTGAGGCAAGGCATAAATGAGGAACGATGATGCCCATTGCTCCATGGTAGATCCTCGAGAGACATGGTTTCCATGATAGCCTCGTCGGATGGAAACACTTCTTTCAAAGGATCGGGCGAATCCGCATCGCCGAGCTAGGGGGATTGAGAGTATACGTCGAGAGACATGCTCAAAGGAGTAGCTTCAGGAGGGGGAGAATCAGATGCAGCTGTTAGCTCACAATAATTGATCTCGATTGGACTAAGTGGCATCGAATCTCCAAACGAATCAACCTGTTCAGGTGAAGGGACGATCCAAGGGTCATTTGACCGAGAGACCATATTGACTTGAATGGTATTCGGTGGTGGAAGGGGAAAAATACCCATGAGAGTGGGATATTTGAAGAGACCCGGCCCTATACTATTAGGGGGATTAGGAATTTGATCCACGTATGGCATGTTGTTCTTGAAAGATGAGGTAAAGAATGATAATTAATCAACAATAATAATTTTTCCCTCATGTGGAAACTTCAAAATTCGAAAGAGGGTGGACATAATGCATAGCATAGGGTGAGTCCAACTACGACCGAGTAGAAGATTGTAGTTGAGTTTGGCATCAACGACTTATACTTCAACGTTGATTGTCTTTCCTTGCAATGTAATCGACAAGCTAGCGAGAACACCCAAGGTTTTGATTCCCTTCCATCGAATGCCTCAAGGGCATTGGATGACGAATTCAGGGCTGGAGAGCCAATAGCCTTCCAGAAAGCAGATGACATGACACAGGTAGATGCACCTTCATCCACCATGGCTCTATGGATGTTGAGACAGTTGATACCGACTTGTATAACAAGTGCAATCTAGTGCGGAAGTCGAGGGAAAAAATTCTCTAAATTGAAGGAGAGAAGAATAGAGTCAGCAGGGTCAATCCCGCCGATCGTAGATAATAACGCTTTCCATTGAGATGGAAAACTCTGGAGAACTTCTAATGCAAACATTGCGGAAGGTGCCTATGCCAAATCCTCAACAATACTGTAATGCTAAGTAGCATGGGCGTTAGGATTATAAGAATATTTCCAGAGAACACCTTTAGAAGGTGGCCGTATAACGGGTTCAGCACTGGGCCTTTCAATTTCAAGGGGACCAGAGGTAGGTGGGGGAGGAGGACCATCAACGACCTCTTTCCTAGCTGCCTGGTGTGATCCGGCATAATCCTTTGACTGAGTAGTGATGGAAACGGGTGCAGAACCATTAATCATGAAAACTTGAGAGCCAAACGACGCAGATGGCGGAGGTTGCTTGACCATCTGGGTCTGTTGAGATGGGAAGGGTTATTTAATGACCGTTGGAGTTCCCTTAGCGCCTTTGAGTAGTTGACTAACCTCGGATCGTCTAGGACAATCCTTAGTGTAGTGGTCCTCATCACAAATTAGACAGGGATACTTTGGCTTTCGCTGTGAACCATCATCAACACGAGGTTTAGACGATTCTGGTTTTGGGGCATCGGATTTCGCCTTGCCTTTGCCCTTATTTTTCCCTTTGGAAGTCTTGTCTGCAGGATTGGCCTGAACGGCGTTGACCTTCATGGTTTTACTAGAATCTGGGGTAGACTGAAGAGCAGAATTATTGGAAGAATTTGATTTATGCTTCCCATTGGAAAACTTACGTGAAGTCTGAGATACGGAACCAATAACGTCGTCGACTGATGAGGTAGTTGGCGCTTTAGAGGTTCCAGGATGTGGAGCTTCAATCAATATGTCATATAAAATGCCTGATTGAGAGTACACTAAATCAAGGCACTGGGCACGAGCGATGGCTTGTTCCTCGATTACACATGCCCCCATGGCGATGTCTTTCGCAATCTGATTGAAAAAAGAGGTAGTGAACCAATGAGTAATAAGTTGATCAGGAATTTCAAACTTGATCAGATGATGACGCTGTCTCCATTCATGGATGTGATCCGAGATATGGGTAGCTCGGTCCTGTTTCAAGGATATGAGGAGATGCGTCCCGGCTTCATAACGAACCAGAAACTGGATATGAGTAAGGAATGCCATAACAAGAGTATTGAAACCTTGAAAGATGCCACAAGGTAGTTCGATATACCACTTAGCAGCAGCTCCGGTAAGAGTGCACTGGAAGAGACAGAGCCGAACAGAGTCGTCCACCCAGGAATTGGAAGAACACCATAAATGGTATGCCATGACGTGAGCTTGGGGGTCTTCTCTAGACTTGCCCTCAAACTTGGGACAATCACTAGGAACTTTCATTGGAACTGGAGGCCAAAAGGGATTATGAAGAATGGGATCATTTGTCAATTTGGACACATCCGGTAACTCCAACGTAGCGAGGAAAGGTAATTGAGGATTAAACGACATAGCAGGTCCGCGGTAAGGACCTGTACCCATACTCCATCTTGGTTGAGTGTAAATCTACCCCCATTGGTTGTGTCCCAGAGGATTCTTACCATAAAGGGTATAAGCTAGATAATTTGGTTGATATGGCGGCTGAGAACCAGGATACGGGGGTTGAAAACCGGGATACTGATTCTAAGTATACGAGGGTCCAAATTGAGCAGCATAAGGATTCTGCTGCAGAGTATAAGTATAGCCTGGCGGTTGAGGGTGATAATTAGGACCTTGAGACGGGTTGTAAACCGGTCGATATTGACCTTGAGGAAAATAACCGCCTTGGGGTCAAACAGGCTGCTGATAAGTGGGGCCCTGCTGAGCTAGATACATCAGGCGCAGCGGCTAATTTGGCTGCAGCATAGAGTAGAGCGGTGGCTGAGCAGGGTAGATAGGCTGTGCAGGTTGGCCCGACTGAGCAGGTTGACTTGACTGATGAGGGCCACCAGGTTTCCCTGGTTGAGCGAGTTGGCCTGATGGCTGCGGTGGGCCAGGTTGTGCCTGATAAACAGGTTGACTTAGGGCAGGACCATAATATGGCCCTGGCTGTGCAACATTCGGACCAATCGAAAGATATGGCTGTTGAGGTTGCACCAGAGGTTGAGATGGATGAATCTAGCCCCTAGGACCGTATGAAGGTCCGGGTTGATATACTAGCTACCCAACTGGTCCTTGAGGTTGCCCTGGTTGGATCACACACTGAGCTTGTAAAGGTTAACCTTGAGGATTGTAAGGTTGCCCTTGCAGGCCGTAAAACAATCCTTGCTGGACCGAAGATTGTCCCTGTAAGGGTTGCCCTTGTGGGTCATATGCATACTATTGCTAAACCGAAGGTTTTCCTTGGAAGGGTTGTCCTTGTGGGTCATGAGAATACCCCTGCTGTACCAAAGGTTGTCCCCGAAAGGGTTGTCCTTGTTGGTAAGAGGGTTGCATAAGCAAGGTAGGTATAACACCATAAAGAAACTAATAAGCCTCAGGAGTAGACAAGTATATGGGGTTGCCTTGCTCGTCATACTGAAATAGAAGTGAGTAAATCGGGGTGCCGTCCGCTCCATAATGAGAAAAATAAGACCTCTAAGGATCCTGAGGGGACTGATAAGTATGGGAGTTTTGTTGCTGAACAACCAACTGATACTCCTCAAATGAAAGGCCGTCAGGGATTTCCAAGGCAATCGAGGTTTCTACCGAAGTTGAAACTCCTGACGACTGTGTAGTGACAACCGGTGCCGAAGCAGCCCCACAGACAGTGGGCCTAGTGGGAACAAATGTGACAAAAGGCGTCGATGACGAGACAAGTGTCATTGGAAACATACCTAAGGATGGAAGAATCAGACCCCTTGATGGAGTTGATGTTGCCATGGAGGCAATACCGGCCATAATTTGACCCTAAGACCTATATTCGACTGGAAGCGACACCGATGGTGAAGATTGAGCAGGCTCTTGTTGGATATCTACTGGGAAGAGTTGGTATTGTTAATAAGAAACTGGAATATCCTCATTACCATTAGGACCAGACGAATCCATGTTTGAATCCACTGTAAGATCTTTCAAAAGAGTACAGGGGCTAGGAGGTATGATAACAACAAAAAACGGTGATCTTGATGTAAGAGGGGGGAAATGTTCCCCAACCCCAAATCCAAACCAAGCATTGGAAAGAGGCCAATGGAACTCAACGAGTTCCCCAAAGGGATACTTCGACAGGATGACAGGTTGTTGAAGCTCGGAAAAGCCAGAGATCTGTGAAGTTTCAGATGAATCGTCTAAGAAAGGACTGCCAGTAGACGAAACTGATGGTTTCGCCACTGTGACTGTAGCACACCAGAAAAGGGAAAAAGATCGAAAATGAAGACACTTGGATCAAAACCAAGGCAAACAAAGACAGGCCAAGTAAACAATCTTTAATGGGCGTTTAATCTTAGGTATTTTATTTTACCACAATGAAACCAAAAGTTTGTTGTTTCATGTTTTATGAGTCAAGAAACAGTCAAATATGACTCTAGTGTCTTTCAGTTTTAAGCGAGTGTGAAAGGACAAGTGCTCGATGATATTTTCAAATTTATGGAGTCAGTAAAGACTGAAAATGACTTCTCAGCTAGTCTAGGTAAAAGGGTGTACCAGGTTCCCGTGAACTGCCATATACACCTTGGTTATAAAATGAAAGAAGAATCAACCAAGGACTTGACGTACGTGTAGGTAGTCTCCCTGAATGCTGTGTTCGGTGTATCATGGTTATAAGGCGGTAGACTCGGCTTCCTACGGATAAAAGGATTGCAACCTATAGGGGTCTCCCTTTATATACTCAACGGTACGAGGAGCACAATTCCGTACTAGCGCGGTTTGAAGCCAGATGGCAAGTGACAACTGCTAGGTTTTAAGACGCCGGAACATGTCTCTAACTTAGACCACTAAATGTTTCATTAATTTTCAATGTTGCCTTAGGTTAATTGAATAAATTTTAAGTTGATCTTGTATTTATGTTTCAATTCCAAGGTCCTACTGAATGTTGGATCTCAAAAATCCCTGAATGCAAGCTACATGCCATAAAATACCATTTCGTTCAATGAAGAGCTATATACGAGAAGGTTAGGAATTTCAAGTGATAGAAAATAATGAGAACACAAAGAAGTATTTACTAAAGAACCTGATGCAAACTAGTGAGAACAAAAAATCTTTCCTAGAATGCCAAATGCTAGTTATGCAAAAGATTTTCCAATTCTACGGTGCAAACAAAAAAATGCAAGCAAAAGATAATTTTTTGATTTTTTTAATGTAATAGAGCAAAAATTTTGTAGGTTTTAACCTTGAATAGAAATTATCTACACACAAATCTTATAACAAAAAATAAAAAATAGCGAGAGCATAAAACATAAAATAGATAAACACAGAGATTTTCCCCTGGATCCCAATTCGGGACGACTAGCTTGATTTTCATTATATTCCTTTTAGTGTTACAGCACATATATATACATACTGAAGCATACATAAACCCTAATCCATCAACCCTGGATTAGATCATAACCATAGTTCCCTTGACCGGATCTACAAAATACCAGGGGCCAAAAACCATCATACCCCAAAACCATGCACAAAACCATGGGCGCGGACCACCCACCGGAACTTAAGGACCAAAAATTTTCACCAGGGTGCTGCCCTGGACCCTGACAAGGGGGGCTATCGCCACCCCTGTGACCCCCCCCTCTTAACCCCCCACGTGTGATTAGTCGTGGAAATAATATAACACATACCCAACACATTGCACTAAATAACATGAAAAAACAAATCTTCACACTAGTTCGAGAATGTTAATGCAAGAGTCAAAGAAAAACAACTCAATCAACTTACAAGAAAACAAAACAAAGACTCAAGCCAATGTCACAATCTCTCAAATCGAAGAAAGATGTCTAAACGGACCCATACAAGCAATGTGAGCTATGCTTGGAGTGACAGGAAGCAAAACTGAATGAAAGAGACAAGATTCACTCAAGACTCATTTCACAAAAAACAACCACTCAAAACGGATCCAGGGAGCTGAATGAAATCAAGAAAATAATGAAGGTGACCGTGAAACAAGAGACCAAAACTCCAACAGGAGGCTCAGCATATCAAAGCACTAGAAATCCCTAAAGCCATGATGCTGAAACAAATGGACAAACAACCGAAGGAAGAAGGCTGATCATAGTCACAAACAAACCCAAAGAATTCAAATCAAGTCAAAAAAACACCCAGAGACACCAGGATGGACCAAAAACTCCAAAACAAGGGAAACCTTAGCACCTACAGGAATTGGCACGACTATCTGGTTGTAATCCGTGCCAGAAAATGGATGGCGCGGGTGATAAACTGGCAACTCGCGCCAGCGGGCGCGACTGTCAGGCTGGAAACCGCGCCAATCAATCCAAACTTGAAAAGATGGAAATTTGGAAAAACAGAGGTCAAAACTGATCCTCTAGGGCTGAACAAGGGCCTAAGACTCAGCAAAACAATCCAGAAAAAGGCAAGCTGAGCAAGGTAAGACCAAGAATAAGATCTAATAGACGAAAGACAAAATCGCATTGATCCCCAGCGGAGTCGCCAATTTGTTGGTGAGGTAAATCCCCTTTGCGGACAGAGGCGATCCCACTAGCCCTAGAGTGGGTCTAGCCACAAACAAGACACGCTATGACATCAATTCCTTGTTAATAATGGACAAAGACTTGGTAGATCACTTATCTTAGGTCCTGCACTGTCGTGTTGTCTGGAAGAATGGCTGCCTCTCGCTCCTGATTCGACAAATCACGATCCGCTCGTTCTCACGCCCGGATACCTGCACATACACAAGAAACGAAGATGATACACAACATACTATTTCACATTCCTAACTATCATTCAGTTGAAGAAGACTAAATCAAATGCGTCAAAAAACATAACACAAAGATGGAATCAATATCATATTCGAGTATATTAAATTAAAGAAGGAAGAGTACAATCAGGCTTCGACGTTGGGATCTCCTCCAGCAGGGTTCCAGCAGAGCACGTCTCACAAACCTTTTCGGGAATTCAGACAGGGCTCTCTCTACGGGATCCTCCTTGGTTCGACCTTCTCTATAGCGATTACTCAGCTATAATATCTCTTCTCCAAGTTCAGAATCTTGGCTATATGTTCAACTAGCTTTTGTAAAAGGAGAAGGTTCATTTATATAGAGGGAGAAGGAGAGGTTAGGATCCCTATAATCGTGGGGGGAGTACTATCCTCTAAGAATGTTCCATCAACCATTTCCTAAAGGAAGAGATTCATGGCTTATCGAGTTTAACCACTTGCAATGAGTCATTCCTGAGGTGGTTAAAGGAAACTTCTGCCTCCAATTTGTTAAAAAACATTCCAAAAAAGGTTGGCATGGGCTCAACACAGGGACAGAGCGGCAGCTGGCGCGACCTCTAGTGCAAATCTTCCCCATTGGCACAAGGGGTGAATTGGCTACCTGTGCCAATGCCAAAACATAGGTTTTTGAGTGCTTTTTGAGGAAATGTTCAACAAGAGAAATCATGTCCTTATGCAGAAGGATGCAAAGAAGGTATTTGCAGAGTTTGACACTACTCATAGGTCACGGGAAAGACCCTCCAATATGTGGGGCGAGGGATTGTAGGGATGGTGAAAAAATGCTGTGTAACATGCGCTAACTGGATGTGATATTTTTATACATGATGATTTGGTCAAATATCTGGTTTGACTTGTTGTGACAAGAAGTAAACAAAATTGCAAGTGTACCTTATTGACAGACCACCGATGAGGTATGATTTGAATTTATTTGAATTCATTTTTATTCTAATGGAAGTTAATATGTGCTTGGTACAAGAAATCATGGAAATGCCCAGCTTAGGTGGTTGAAATTGACTAGAAGAATTAGCAGCAACAATGAAAGGAACTTGAACATGTAGCAATATGCTGGTAAAGCACTTCAGAAGTAGGGCTATTGTGGGACACTAGTACTTAATAGTGTCCATTGTTCTCCATGAGCATGATATGACCAATATGATGGTTTTGAGGCAGGTATATGCCTTGGTTGTTTTACCTTCTGATGTAAGAAATACTTGCCAAGGGATGGATCGCCCGGAATGGGGATGCCCAAGAACTTGGAAGGTGAGTGACTACACGAAATCAGGTGACTGAATTTCTCGAGGTAGTGTGTAGTAGAGAAGGGATGTTCGAGGATGGATTTGTTTTGGTTATTAACATTTCCAGATGGAATCAAATGCACATTGGGAGTGTGCCCTGAAACAATGAGTCAGTAACTGTTTAGTGAGAGTACAGGTAGTGCAAGGATTGTAGCAATGGACATGGGATGCAGGTTTGAATTTGATAGTGGATTCTGGACTTCCTGGGAAGGACGTGAATCCTTGTATCACTTTCAGGGTGGAGGTGTGAGCCTATGGACTCCCTTGTTGCGGATGCAAGCACTGTATCCTTTTATTTGTTGGTAGAGAAAATGTGCATATGTGTATATGTGCATACTATTCTAAATATTGTATCGAGTTGGATTTATAAAGCTCCATAGAAAGTATGGTTATTTGATGGTTGAAGAAAATGTGCATGAGTATATGTGGTTGTTATTGTAAATACTGTAATGAGTTGTGTTATAAAACTCTAGTAAGTGTTATCGTTGTCATGATTTTCATGATGGTTTTTGATTTTGACTAGGTTATTCATTGTAAATATTGCATCGAGCTAAGTTATAAAGCTCCATGTGAATTATGTTTTCATTTTAGCGGTTTTTCTGAGGTATAGGTATGGTTTAACACTGAGGACTGTTTCCCCAAGGGGGAGGGTTTTGTAACAGACCTAAGCTAAAATTTAATGTAATAAAAGTTAATAAAGGAAAAAACAAGACCACGGTTAAGGGACACTTATTCCAATATGAATGTTGGGCAAGATATCCTAGTGGGAATCACTTGATGTGTTTATGGATAAGGGGAAATTGGCAAAGTAAATGGCTAAGACTTTGAAAAGGAAAAAAGTATTTTTGGCACATTTATTTATGAAAATAAAGGAAATTAGGAGAAAAGGAAGGTGAAAGGTCATATGTGAAGAGGAAATTGAAGGAAACTAATGGAAAATGAAGAAATTAGAGGCCTCATTGATAGAATGGCTTATGAGGATCAATTGGTAGCTTTTGGCTGGTGAGCCTTTTGTTAGTTCATTTTCAGAATTAGTCTCAGAGAGGAGAAGAGAACCAAGATGAGAAAGAGATCAAGCAAGCAAAGGAAGGGAAATGAAAGGAAATGAAAGCAAATATCAAGCAAGAAAAGTTTGTAACAAGCAAGCATCAACATGAATACTTGCAGGTAACAGATTGCATGTATGATTTTGTAACTGGTTTTGACATGCATGGTATGTGCATGTTGGTATTTGGTTCTTTTGCCATCGATGGCATGGTTTTTCTAGGTTTTGACAATGGTTTTAAACATTTACTTTCCATTTAAGGATAACCATGGTGTGACGGGATTATTATCAATTCCGAGCTTTGGAATTGCTAGAAGGTTTCAGAATTCGTGGCAGAGGTGGTCTTAGGAAAATTCCCAAAGGCGTAGGAATACCTTGACTCGTAATGGTGGGATACATGGTAAATCCTGATGGTGGAGTAGTAGGAAAATTCCTCAAGGATGGTGAAGGAATCCGAAGGTATTCCAAGCTTGGTTTGGCTTTGTGATCTTAGGGCTAGTTTAGGTGAGATCACAGTATGGTGAGGGTGGAGGTGGTTTAACCTTTGGATTCCCTTGGTTGTTTTGGATTGGTTTATCCCATGAGATCAAACATTCACACCTGGAATATGGCATAGGGTTGACTGGATGAAAGAAAGATTTGGTTCAGCCATGTCTATGGTTGGGTGGTACGTGGAAGTCCCGAACCTAGTTGGCTCCTGCCCATGTTTAATGAAAGCTAAGTTATCTTGCTTTTGGCTAGTAAATGTAATTATTATTTGGATTTAATGGTTTTTATCTTATGGTTATTTATATGTTTATATGCTGGTTATAAGCATGGATACATGACTGGTTTTAGTCATGGCTCTTTTCATTTTTTTACTTGTAACTGAAAGAATAATGGATGTAAAAACTAATTGATGTTAAGAAAACTAATGGGAGAGGGTGGTGATCCTTATTTTTAAGTATCCTATGAGTTTTCATTCCCTTATTCTTATAATTTCATTCATGACCTGTAAGTTGCCTATCTATCAAATGTTTGACGAAATTTTAGTCCCGATTGGGGATGGTCAGGTCTAGTCCTTATTTTAGTTTTGGTTTAAAATCATTGTAGTCATGTATTTTATGAGTTATTAAAGTTATATGGATTTATGTGTAGCCACAACCCTGTAAAATATCCTTAAGTTCTGCAGTTGTTGGCACAACACTAAGCAGAAAATTCCATAGGTTCATGGAGGTAGGCCTATGGGAGTGATTGGGAATTTCCAGTTGCATGGAGGGCTTGGAAAGGGAGTGACTGGGGAGCTAGCTCAGGGAAAAGTTAAGTTGGCTTAAGGGATGGACACTTGGAGGGGTTGGGTTACTCTTGGAGGGTCCTAAGGCATACGAGGGAAGTTAGTAAGGTCTATTTTGTTGACTCCATTTCCTTAAGGTCATCTAGGAGGTTGAGTCTTGTCATACCATCCCCTCATCTCATGTTTACCCCAGGAAAGCCAATGAGAGTGGGTAGATGGGAGGGGAGAGATTCATTACAGTATCCCCTCTCAGGAAATTGAATGGGTCATCAACTCTAGAAATCAAGTACTAGTTTTTCATTGTGGCTTAATTTAGCTTGCGGTAATCAATGCAAAACTAAAGCGCTACAACCCTCTTCTTCACAAATAACATTGAGGGTCCTCAAGGTGACACATGGGTCCGATTTACCCATTATCAAACATTTATTTCACCTGTAACTTTAATTCCATCAATTCTAGAATACTCATACAACATGGGGCTTTTGAAAGTGGCATTTCATTGGGAATAAACACAATGGAGAAGTAAATTTCCCTTTTGGGTGTCAATCCTAGTATTTCCTCTATAAACACATCATTGAACTACTTTAAGATAGGGTGATATTTGATTTTTTCTTTTCTTCTCTCTTCCACGCTCATCACTTGGACAACATATAAGACACATCCCTTCCAACTGCATTTATGTTCTTGCAGCATTGAGACACACGCTTCTTCACTCATTGAAGTATTATTTCTTCACCTTCATCATTGAGGCATTCTAGTGACTTGTTATAGAAATCCACCCTAGTTCGGTGGGTTTCTATCTAATCCATGCCCATCAACACATCATACGATCCCATTGGAAATAAATTAAGGGTTGTTGTCATGGGAATTTTCCCCAGCTCTAGGTGGCATGATTCCACCCAACAATAAACTTTCTTCTTGTTCCCCATGGCCAGTTGTATTAGACACAAATTTGCATGGGTATTACTTTGCAAGTTTCAGATCTCTATGACCTATGGACTAATATAACTAAAACATGAACCTATATTGATTAAAATTAAATCATGATGGTTAATGACCATACCTTCCATTACAATCATCGAGGCTTAATGATCTACTTTCCTATTGTCTAACACTGCATAATTCTAGTTTACACTATGAGCTACATCATTCACTGTCACTCCCTCTTGGATAGTATACAACCTCGTCCTTCTTTGCAGTTGGTGAGGTTAGTCCTTCCAAATGTGGTTTTATCCACATATCCAACACCAAAATGATCCTCTCTTGGGATCCTCAGCCTCTTCTATTTTTTTTTGATAGGTTGATCTCTATTGATAGTACGAAAATTTCACTCGGAGTGACCCTTGGTAGCAGTGGTGAACTTAACATCCTTACCAATCTTCATGTGCCCAAAGTGTTTTGGCCCTTTTCTTTCAAAAAATTTCATATCCTTTTTCTTCCAATATGATTGAAATTCAACCCTATGATTAGACCAATCATAACAAGACTTAGCCTTTCAAATGGTCTCCTCCGAAATCATTGGCTCATCAAACTCAATCCTATATATGTAGGACTATGGTAACCCACTAAGGTATCTTTTAATCTTTGCCATATCATCCATGATATATGGCACATACGTCAATAGTCCGAAAGATATGTTAGTATAGGCATCCAAGGTGAGATTCCCTAACTTATGTTCATGAATATTTTTATTTTTTTTGTCATAGTACCTCCCAGAAAGGTACTTCTCACAAAAATACTTTTCAAATTTTATCCATGATAGTAGGCTTCTCTTTAATTCCCTTTACCTTTCTTAAATTTTCAAATCATATATCATATTTTTCTTTTTATTCAAATCATATATCATCTTCTAGCCTTCATGTTTCTACAGTAGTCATGGAATCTAAAGTATTTATTCAATCCCGACAACCAAGCTTCTGCCTATTTGGCCTTGCTAATTTCTCCATCAAAGGTAGGGGGCCTTTCTTTCCTGAACTCCTTCAACATTGAGATGTTATCACTCCTCTTTTGTTGGTGGTGTCTTCTATTTGCAACACTACACAATATGTCATGGATGCTTGACTCTCTTTTTGGAGTGTTGTGTGGGGTTTCTCTCCTCACATTGTCTTCACTTGCTTACCTATTCCTTTTTCTTGACTTGCTACCTTTTTCCCTATTGGTATCCAATCCATGCTTCCCTATCTTGAATGAGAATTTCTTGGATTTGTGCCTACCTATATAGCTAGAACCAATTTCATGTTTCTTTTGTCTTATAGATCTTATAAGCTCTACAAAATCACCACATTTACCTCTACTTGCATTTATTGTGCTCTGAAAGTCCTTTCTTATCTTCTTTATAACTTCTCAATTTAGCTCTAAAACTCTTGAGGGTCTCCATCTAATTAGGGGATTTTTTATTTGACCTTTTTCTCATTGAGTCCTCTTCTAGATGATGATATTATCCACACATGCCATAATCTACAATTTTGTTTCTCATTCCTTTATTTCTTGTTGAAATTTGTATCTTATTATGTTTTGTCACACAAACATATTTTTTAGCTAAATTTGACACAAATACAATAATTTATCATCTTGGCTCGTCAGCACTAAGCATGTTGATCTAAAGTTGTTCACAAAATCAAAACCCATTTTAGTTATACATGCTAGAGAAAAAGGCATATAAAGATTCTACTAAGGTTAGAAATCACATCAACTACAAACAAAAAAAACAAAATATACAATAATTAAACTAATGTACACATATTTCATTAAATTTGGAATTAAATAGTGGATTTAGAATTTCAAAATAACCAAAAAAGCCAATTCTAGTGATTTACTTGTAATAAAAAAATTCCAATTTTAATGAAATATGTGTTTTATTAAGTTTTATCATTTGTGATTGAGCCTTTTCAAGTCTAGAGTTGAACCTTTGCTCTAATACCACACTGTATCTACCCTCCCTCCCCCCCTTAAGGATTATCGGGTTATGGGAGGTGTTACATTCTAGATCCAATCTCTAAGGTCTGTTATGAACACGAGGTTGTAAAAAACATGATTGTGCAAATATAAAAAAATTAATTTTGATACCACCATTGTGATAGGTTCTATGAGAGATTTCTAGTCATATAAAATTTACCTCAAACATAGTCCCCGATCAAAATTTATGCTTGTATGAAGCTTTGGCTTATTAGAAGAGGTCATGTCATAATTGGGAACGATGTGGCACCCACGTGATCTCTGCCACGACTAGGTGGCACTATCATTCCATCAATATGGGGCCCACAATCACTTTCCATGTCACACTGGAGCAATAATACAACACATTCTCACCTGCATCACCACTGTTTTTCACAAAGGCTATCATGTGTAGAGTTATGGTGGTGAGTGATGAATGGTGGCTGGGTTCCACTCTAGAACCATGGTCAGATTAGACAAAATTTCATTGGTACTACTTATTAGCAAATTTAAAAAGTGAAAAGGTTCAGTGGTGGGTGATCTCCAGACCACAGGGTTCCACAGTTACAACCATGACCAAATCGAATGAGTCTTGGATGACTCCACTTGTTACCAAGTGAATCAATTGTAAAATGGTCTTGGAAGTGGTGGTGACTCAACATTAGGATTCCAAGGACTAGAACCATGGTTGAATTGGATGCTAATCTATCACTCACCTAAGTTCATGGTGTTAAGGCATGAAGATAATGGTGGTGGGAGGTGGCTGGTATCCCCAAGTCTCGTCCCCCCAAGTCACATCACACATTCCATGTCACCTTAGTGATATGAAATTGAGGATTCCTCTCCATTCCAACATTAATTTCGAAACCATAGTTTAAGTTCTAGGTCTGTTATCCTCAAAATAGGTGCATGTGTTTGATTTATTGGGTTGTTCAAAACTACCGACAAACTTATTTTCATTGAAATTTGAATCCTTTCTTTTACAGGGTTGTGATTGTATTCCAAATATCTGGCTAATCCCATGAAGGATCTAACCTCCGTCACATTTTTGGGAGTGTTCCACTTCATTATGGCATTAATTTTTTGGAATCCACATCCATTCCTCCCCTTTAAATGAAATTTCCCAAGTAATGAAACTGTGATTGAAAGAAATCAAATTTGCTAAGCTTGGCATACAACTCGTGTTCCCTTAGAAATTGAAACACTGCCTTCTAATGATTTCCATGTTATTATTTGTTTTTTGAGTAAACTAGGATGTCATTAACAAAAACCCATACAAACATGTCCAAGTATGGGTTGAGGACATTTTTCATTAGGAACATAAATGTGGTTGGGGCATTTGTTAGCCCAAATGGAACCACCACAAACTTGTAGTGTACATAGTCGTAGTGTGCCATCCTTCTTATTCAAAAATAGTGTTGGGGGTCCCCAAGGTGACACACTGGGTCTGATATAACCCTTATCAAACATTTCTTTCAACTTCAACATTAATTCCACCAATTATGGTATGCAGATATGGTATGGTACTTTTGAAATTGACACTACATTGGGAGTCAACTCAATGGAGAAGTCAATTTCCCTCCTACATAGCAGTCATCTTATTTCCTCTGGAACACATAATTGAACTGCATTAAGATAAGGTGTTCTTTGATTTTTGCTTCGCTTCTCACTACCACACTTGTCGATTGGACTACATACACGTCACATCCCTTTTAATTTCATTTATTTACTTAGAACACTAAGACCTGTATGATTGAGACAAGCTTCCTCATTCATTGAAGCATTATTTCTTTTCCTTGATTTTTGAGGCATTCTAATGAATTTTCATAGAAATACACCTTAGTTCGGTAGGATACCATCCAATCCATTGCTATGAACACATCATACGATCCCAACAACAACAAATTAAGGGTCATTGTTGTGGGAATTTTTCCCAGCTCTAGGAGGCACGTTTCCAGCAAATTATCCATTTTATTCTTGGTCCCTATGGATAGTTGGACCAACACAACTTTGCATGGGGATTACTTTGCGAGTTTCACATATTTGAAACCTTTGGAATGATATAGCTTAAATATGAACTTCGATCGATTGAAAATAAAATAGGATGGTTAGCGACTATACATTCCATTTTGATCACCAAGTCTTGATGATCTGCCTGCTTGTTTTTTAATGTTGCATAACTATATGGCACAAACTGAGCTACATTGTTTACTGTTGCTACCTCTTGGATAATTTACAACCTTGTGCTACTTTGCTATTAGTGAGGATAGTCCTTCCACAGGTGGTTCTCTCGAAATATCCAACACCGGAACAATAATATCTTGGGATCCTTATCCTCTTCTATTGTTTTTTTAATAGGCTGATCTCTATTGATAGTAGGGAAATTTCACTGGGGTTTGCGCTTGGCAGGAGTGGTGAACTAAATCCTTCTTGATATGCCTATTCCTGGAGAGTTTTGGCCCTTTTTCTTTGAAACCATTCCTATCATTTTTCTTCCAAATTGATCGGAATTCATCCCTATGATTAGAATAATCATAGAAATACTTAGCCTTTCAGATGGTATCCTCCAACATCCTTGGCTCATTAAAATCAATCCTATCTTGGTAGGATTGCCATAACCCACTAATGTATCTTTGAATATTCACTGTCTTGTCCTTGATATATGGCACATACATATAAAACTCTAAAAATATGATAGTATAGGCATCAAAGGTGAGCTTCCCTATCTTATGTTCGTGAAACTATTTTTTTTTTTCCATAGTACCTCTAAGAAAGGTACTTCTCATGGATTTTTTTTTTTTCAAAGTTTCTCCATGATAGTTCCTTCTCTCTAATTCCATTAAAGTTTCTCAAATATTCCCACCATATATCAACTTTTCATTTCATATTAAAAATGGATACCTTGGCCTTCATATATTCAGAGTATTCGTGGAATTTGAAGTAATTATTCAATCCTAACAACCAATATTCTTCCTATTCAACCTTATTAATTTCTCCCTCAAAGGTAGGGGGATTTGCATTCTTGAACTCCTTCTAAATTGTATTCTTATCACTCATTTTTTGGTGGTTTAATCTAGTTGTAACTCTAGCAAAATCAGTCATGGTTCCTTGACTCTCTTTCTAGAGTGCTAAGTGGGGTTTATCCCATCATTTTGTATTCACTTGATTTCCTATGCATTTTTCTTGACTTGATTCATTTTCCACTATTGGTCTCCAATTCATGCTTCTAGATATTGGATGGGAATTTCTTGGATTTGTGATTTCCTAGATAGTTGGAACCAAGCTCATGTTTGTTTTGTATTTGTAGATATGATAAGCTTTACAAAATCACTGCATTGGCCTATACTTGCCTTTATTTTTCTATGGAAATCCTTTAATTATCTGCTTAACAAATTCTCAATTCAACTCTAAAATTCCAATGGGTCTCCATCTAATCAGGGGAATTTTTATCTAATCTTTTTCCCACTGAGTCCTCTTCATGATGATGATAGGATTTGGGCATGTTGTAATGTATTAATTTTCTACTCATTCCTTTGTTTCTTGCCAAAATTTGTCTCTTCTTATGCAATTATACACATACATAGTTGTTAGTTAAATATGGAATGAATATAGTAATTTATCACCTTGGATAATATATACTAAGCATGTTGATCTAATTTTTTTCACAAAATCAAAATCCATGTCAGTTATACATGCTAGAGAAAAATACATATCAATATTATACCAAGGCTTGAAACCACATCTACTACAAACCAAAAATAAACATATACCATAACTAAACTCATGTATTAAGTTCTGTCATTTATGTGTGAGCCTCTTTAGGTCCAATGTTGTGTAACCACCCTCCCTTCCACACCCTTAATGATTATTGTGTTGAGGGAGGTGTTACATTATAGACCCATACTCCAAGGTTTGTTATGAAGATGGGGTTAGAAAAAACCTCATTTTTTCAAGTATGCATAATTTAATTTTGATAGTATCATTGTGATAAATTCACTGGGATTTTTCCAATGATATAAATTTTACCTAAAACCAAATCTCAAATCAAAATTTATGCTTTTTTAAATATTCAACCTATTATAAGAGGCCATGTCATCATTCGGTACAATGTGGCCTCTACTAGGGCTTGGTGAAACTACCATGCCACAATAAAGTGGAAGTCTAACATGATCTTGTGTGTGTCTCCACTATTTTGCAAAAAGGTTATCAATTGTAGAGTTATGGTGGTGAGCGATGGGTGGTGGAAAAGTTCCACTCTGGAACCATTGCTGGATCAACCCACACTCCGTTGGAACTACCCATTATCAAAGTTAACGAGTGAAAATATTTGATGATGGGTGGTGGCTAAACCACAAGGTTCCTTAATTGGAATCGTGGCCAAATTGATTGGTTCTTTGATGATCTGGATTTATGCAGGAATGCAACATAATACAAAAATAACCATAAACATAGAAATACAATGGAAATAAGGCTTCATTTCATTAATATCAAATCACAGAAATATGCTTACAAACATGATGGAAATAAAATAGCTAAGGTGCTGGTAGCGAATCTCTGAGAAGAGATGTGGTGACTACAGACCTCTGAAATGTGTTACAATGAGGCTTGAGGGCCTATTTATTATGGAGAAACAATGGAGAACTCTAAAATTCGAAAAACCTAACCCTAGGAGATGAAGCACCAAAACTGTGGGCCCCGTTTGGGTAAATTGGTGTTTCAACTTCCCGGGGACGTAACTTCGGAATACTATCTCCATTTGGGGGTTCAAAACGGCTCCAGAAGTTCAGGACCTGAAAAACTGCTAAAAATAGTAAGTTGTGAAAAAAAAAACTGAAAGAGAGAATGGTGGGGCCCCAAGTGGAATAGGCAGGTGGCCACCAATATCCACCTGGATCATTCCTCCCCCCTTAGGAAGCAATGGTCCCCATTGCATTGAGTTCCTCCATGAGATGAGGAAACTTCTATTGAACTTGGTCCCTGGTGAACCACTTGCCTTGGTGCAGGAGTTGGCCAGCTTTGACAACCCGACACATTTGGATCTTCTGTCGGTGAGTGTTCTTGATTTGCATGTCCATGATATAGTCTATGGTGGCTTGTTCCATGTAGTCTGTGTTTAACTCTTTTGGTGTGAGTTCTTCTGCAATGTTACAGGTGTCCAAGAGAGGTGGGAAGTAGGGACGAAGGCGGTCTACATTGAATACTGGGTGCAGAGCAAGGAATGGTGGAATACTGAGCTCAAAGGCATTGTTCCCTATAGCCTTGGTGATGGTGTACGGCCCATATCGGAGCGGGTGAATCTTGTGGTGGGATCTAGTGAGGCACTCCTTCTGCAAATGTAGCCACACTTTTTTTCCCACCTGGAAGTTGTGTGGCACTCGATGTTGATCATGTCATTGCTTGTACTTAGCATTGGCTCTGTCCAATATGTCATGAACCTTATTGGTGGATGTGTTGAATGCGCTCAATGAAGTTGTTTTCTTTGTCAGCTTCAAACTGGACATGAGTCGAATCGGCCTGAGTAGCTGCAAATGACATGGCGACGTCAATGGGACATAGTGGCTGGAATCCCAAGCCCACCTGAAAGGGGCTGTTGCCGTTTGAGCTGTGGAGAGTGTTAGACTCCGTCTTGTCAGTCTGCTGCAATCAAATTCACCAAGGTTCATTTCTCCTTGTTTGCAGTCATTAAAGAGTAATTCTGGAGTTTAGGGTTTAGTCTTCAGAGGTAGGCTAGAGGAAGGTTCAGTAAGTCTTCATTTCAGGAACGTCATCAATGTGAAATTGATTCTTCTTCAAAACCCTGTTTTGAAGAAGAAATCATTAAATGTGTTTTTTTTTAGAATATGTAATTTGTCAAAATGTTCCAAAGATCTACAGTTCTTCAAATGGCAGCAGTTTCATCAGCGCCTATCTCTGCATTCAAACGAAACAAAAAATTGGCATTTACATAAAGGGCTTATAGATGCATGACAGTGGCATGTATACATGTGGGTGCTTAAAACTGTGGGCACAAGGAAAGATTTACATGAACCAACCACAAGCATGCTACGCAGCTTGCACTTGCATGCAATACAACAAGAGACCAAGACATTTGCATTACAACAATTTTATACCATTGCCATGGTCTGAAACAACTAGAAACATGCCATGTACTTGCCAATGGGGAATAATCAACAAGCAAGGACTCTTTAAATCCTTCTTTTTCTTGATGATTCATTGGTGAACATGATGCAATCAGTTTGGTAGAGTAAGAGCAGTCATTGGCTTCGAAGGTAGCACTATTGATTAATCAGTTACTGGTCAAGAAGCACTTTACACAGGGGAAGCGTTGACAGAGTCTACACCTATAGGAGGTCCGAGCTAAAAAATGCTGGCCAACTAAAGGCCTGAGAATGAGATTAAGAGACCCTTCAAGAATTTCATCTATCTTGTAGTTTCATATTGTGGATGGACATATGCAAGGGACATTTAACCCATTGTGATTATTCTAACTGTAATTCCAATATAGCCTCAAGACTCTTATGTCAGTAACTCCAAGTAACACTCTCAATTTGTGGACAATATGACTCCATTTTAGAGAAGAACTGTGAATTTGTTGACTTATTTGATAACATGACATTATCTAGATGTCGGCAAATTTCTATAGTTGCTGGGTGGGAGTCACTGGAAATTTCCTCTTTCTCTACTTTACTCGAGGCTGGGAGCTTCAACTTTCCACTGCATATCCAGTGTTGAGACTTGGATTCAACGATGGGACTACTTGAGTGCGTGGTCATGATGTTCGAGTCTCTAGATGGGACTAAAACTTTTGAAGATGATAAAAATTGGCAACTATGGTTAAATGATTCAAATAGCACAGATTGTCTACAAGGTGCTCTTTCAACGGTGTTTACATATGACATATACTCAACAGCAGTTCCACTGATAATAACAAATAGTGTCATCACCAAGTACATTTATTCATTTTTCTGGGGTTTTCAGCAAATCAACACTCTGGCTGGCAATCAAGTCCCAAGTCTTTTTGTGTGGTGTTGTTTTCAATAGGAATTATTGGACTGGGCCTATTGCTCTTTGCTCTGCTTATTGGAAATATGCAAAATTTTCTCCAATCTCTTGGCCGCAGGAGATTAGAAATGCAGTTGAGACAGCGTGATGTGGAACTGTGGATGGATCATCGTCGATTGCCAGTATCTGTGCGAAGGTGAGTGAGGCAATCTGAACGGTTCAAGTGGGCAGCAAATCGGGGCGATAATGAAGAACAGTTGCTGGAGGAATTACCTGAGGACTTACGTATCACACACATAACTCAAATTCGATAATATATTTATCTTGACATTTACGAGTGGACAGTGCTTGGAGCAAGTCAAAATCGTGCTTTGCAGAAGTGTTGAAAGAATCTGGAGGTCGTGAGACTCACTTAGGCGCATGCGACCCACTTGGCTCAAATGCGACCCACTTGAACGCATGCGACCCACAGAGCAACAGTACCCAGAATTTCATTTGTGCGCCCAGTCTTCATCCAAAATGACTTCAACGAATTGCAAACAAGTTTTGATCATTGTGCAGTAGATTCTTATTATGCTTGTGGTGATTTTGATGTGGAAAGAATAGTGACAACGTGCAAATGGTGCTAAAAACACTTATTCATTTTGGAGCTCCAGCATCTATATTGATTGATGGCAAGCCACACTTGGGAACTGATGGATTGGTTCACATACTACTCAACTTCCGGAAACATTTACAAGAAATGGGGGTTCAGATAATGTTTGGTACTCGAAAGGATGACCTGCTGGTGAGGCAAACACAGGTTGTTGGAGTTTGACGCAGGAGGTGACTCAAGAACCAATCTGCGAAAGATTATATCTGATGCAGTCGTTCTTGTTGTTGGTCATTCTGCTCGTGATGTATATGAAAAGCTTCTTGGGCAGAATGTTCTTTTAATTCCAAAAAACTCTGCTTATTTTAAATTTGCTGATGAAGTTCAGAGTGGAAATGGAAATAGTGTTTTCAGGAAAATGGTCCATTCGCATCAGATAGTTGATGGCCGCATTGAGTTGTTTATATAAGCTGTCGTTTTGTGATAGAAGCTTCTTAAGGTGAATTAAAGGTATAGGTATATGTATGATGTGGTGATAAGCACATGGAAAATGTAACGTGGCAATCGTTGCAATCAGAGCATTCGATCCATCACTTTAGAATATATGCGGTGGATTTGATCCATATTTTAGCGTTGAATATATCAAGATCTTTTCTAATTTCGGGAAAGTGGCCAACGCATTTCCAAAACATTTGGGAGCAGTGCAAAGTGGCATTCAAAGATTCGATTGCCTATTTCTGTCCTTTGTTAGTCTACAACTCCGATTTATATCTTTAAATAATATGAGAATGTTTTCAAACAGGTTAATGATCTGCCAGCCGAGATTTTCAAATGGTAAAATATAACGTGGCAATCAAAGTCGGAAGTCAAGCAGATAATTATCCCAGCAGAGAAATCGAATTGGTTGGTCTATTTGGGGTCTTCAAGCTGCAGCTCAGAAAGTCTAGCTACAGGTTCTATCAAGTCATTGGTCATCAACAAACAAATATAATGCTATTCCTTTTAGAGCAGAGTCTTCCTATTTTCATGATTATTGATGTAACTGCCCCTTATTTTCATCGATTAGTTAGCACTTCTCATAGTTTATTTAATGTATTGTAAAAACATTTCGGGGAGAGTTACGGCGTTGGTGGAGAAAGAAAACGGAGAGCACTTGTGGTTTGACAGAGATTTTAATTAAAAAATGCAGCTCTGACCCCTGAGATCCCTGTGGTATGAGATTTAACATTCGTGTCCTCTTTTGTTTCATATGTAGCCTGTTATGTGTTCATGTCATTTCATGATCGTTCTTATTTTAACAAATAAAGTGTTAAGGTAGAATTCATAATTTATATGCTCTGCCTTTAAGTTTGTTCATATTTAATGTTTTCTTCTGCTTGACAAGGACTCATCTTCTATGCCCTTGTCAACTCTTCAACAGTTCAGCCATTCCATTTAATCTCAATTTGATGTTAAAATTTCTTGCCTACCTTGCCTCAGGAGACAATCTGTGTTTTTGATTACATTTCTCTATTCAAGCTGTTCTTTGCCCCATGCAGCCCAGAAAACCCCAACATTTATAAAAAACCCCTTTATATCAATTTACTAGCCTAAGATTAGTTTTCCTTATCGGTCATCTCAGCCCCTTTGAAGATCTTCCGCCGAGATAGACCCGGAGAGAGCCCTCTCCTGTCCTCGTAGGGCTAGCTACGAGGCTAAGGTTGGTTTGATGTTGCCTCGAGTTTTCCTTTCTCGGCTTTGAGGCGAATTCGAGCGCTAACGAGAGCCTGGTTATAACTGTGTTGTACATAGGGAAGGCTCTCATCCCATGTGAGTGGATGCTTTGAATTTTACATGTGCATAATGTGTACGATCATCCTGTTGACGACCTCTATCTGGCCATCAATTTGGGGATGGAAAGTTGTGGACTTGGTGAGCTTGGTGTCCAGCATTGACCAGAGTTTGGACCAAAATGTGTTGAGGAACCTGTTGTCCCGATATTAGATGATAGACTGTGGGATCCCAAAGTGCACCCACACTCGTTCAAAGAAGAGTTTAGCAATGGCTTCTGTTATGATATTATTCTTGCAGGCCTCCATAACGGCCATCTTCGATAATCTATCAATGACCACGAAACATAGTCATTTCCATGCTTAGTAGAAGGAAGGCACGACATGTAATCCATGGAGATGGATTCCCAGGTCGAATAGGGGTAGGAAACGAGCATAGAGCCCTTGCTTCTTGATGGTCGGTTTGGAAATAGCACGAGCGGTGCAAGATCGATGTAATTCACAGACACCACAGCCAGAAGGTTCGGCCAATGAAAATACTTCTGCGATCTTACCAACATTTTCTTGACCCAAAATTCCCAGCGGAATCAGTGTGGTATTGCTTCCCATATCATCTTGGCATGCTCGCTTGAAGGAACAAAAAGTGTCCCAGGTGACAAAGGTGTCCCAGGTGAAATAATAGTGCATATTGGAGGTGAAAATTTGGAACTTTCATACCGCCCAAGGGTTCCTTGTATGTGTAGTTGAATTCTGGATCGCTCTTATAGAGAAGTGGCCAATCAGAACTCTCATGCCCACAAGAGTTGAGAACGGTGGTTATGGCCACGATCGACAGTCGGCTGACGCAGTCTGTAACATTATTGGTGCTACCCTTGTTGTACTTGATGTTCAAATGAAATTGTTGCAGATATGTGGACCACTTAGAGTGGTGATCGTTGCAACTTCCTGTCTGTATGAGCTTGTGAGAATTCGATGGTACGTGTGGATGATTGTCTCCTTCCCCAAAATGTAATGCTTCCATTGTTGACAAGCCTGCACAATGGAATACATTTCTTTGTCATAAGTGGGATACTTTCGAACTGTGTCGGACAATGTCTCACTGTGATATGCCATTGGATGCCCCTGTTGAGTAAGAACTGCACCAATAGCATAGTCAGAGGCATCTGTCTTGATCTCAAATGGTTGTTGCAAGTCTGGTAATGTGAGCACTGGGGCAGAACAGAGGCGATGTTTCAATTCTACGAACGCCTTCTATTGAGATTCTGACCAACATAATTTTTCTTTCACTCCTCCCTTGGTGACTTGACTCAAGGGCCAAGTGATATGAGAGAATCCCAACACGAACTTGCGGTAGAAATTAGCAAGACCCAGAAAGTTGCGAAGCTCTGTTAGGGTGGTTGGGGTTGGCCAATCCCGAATGACTTGGATCTTAGCTGGATCCACATGCACCCCCTTTTCATCAATAACGTATCCTAGATATTGAACCTGGGTCATGCCAAAAGTGCACTTCTCCAAATTAGCACACAACTTGTGTTGCCGCAGTGTTTGGAGGACTTCTCGGATGTGGTGGAGGTGCTCTTCCCAAGTTTGGCTGAAGATCAGAATGTCATCTAAGTATACCACTACAAATGAGTTGGTGAATGGACGTAAGATGTCATCCATTAACCTCATGAAGGTTGCGGGAGAATTTTTCAATCCGAAAGGCACGACGAGCCATTCGAAAAGGCCCTCCTTGGCTTTTAAGGTAGTCTTCCACACATCAGAGGGTTCGATTGGTACCTAGTGATACCCAGAATTCAAGTCGATCTTACTGAAATATTTTTCCCCTTTGAGTTGGTCCAGAAGGTCATCAATCTGTGGGATAGGGTACCTATTCTAGACAGTGATCTTGTTTAACACCCGATAATCAATACAGAGTCTCCAAGTCCCATCCTTCTTTTGTACCAACACGATCGGGCTCCCACAGGGCGATGAACTTGGCCGGAAGTGACCTTTCTATAGAAGCTCCTAAATGTGCCTCTTGATTTCATCATTCTCCAGAACAGAGCACCTATAGATCGGTCCATTGGGTAGCGGCGCACCCAGGGTTAGGTCAATGGGGTGATTGACTTAACAGTGTAGAGGCACCCCTGTGGGTGAGGTGAATATGTCCCCGTACTCCTCCACAACCTTGCCATTTGTTGTTGTCGTGCATAGGAGCCATGTCTGGAGGTCGTGACCATAGTCTTATTCTTTCCCTGGGGGCGGATCATCAGGAAAACAAATATCCTGGTTTGGGAAAAGAGCTTACTGCATTGTTTTGTAGTAACCAAAGAGATAGTGGGTGGCGGTGGTACCTCTGGTATCCTGTACAATTTATTTTCCAAAGTAAAAATAACAACGCGAAGCTGGGACTCATACACAACATGTCACTTCCACAAGTATGGTTGGCCTAATAATACATCAGAAACATCAATACGAACAATTTCACACAATACCTCATTCGTGAAGGGCTTGATGTTATAGGGAAGGCGACACTACTGGATGATGTGGAGATCCTATCCTTGGTGAAGCCACCCGATGGTGTATGGTTGTGGGTGCGCTATGGTCGGCAAGCCCAACCGCTTCATGACATCTGCTGAAATGAGGTACTTTTGGCTCCCATTGTTCACAATGGACCATAGCAGGGAACCCTTTACCCATATCTGGGAGTGGAAGAGACGCTCTGCCTCCTTTGGATCTTCTAGTTCCTCCTTTTGGATCTTCGTAGTGGCAAAAATGGCATTGGGATCTTCATCAATAATCTGCTTCCCTTTTTCGTTCACCTTGTGAGGTTTTGATTAAGAGTCGGAGCATGCATCTGATTCAGAAGCCCTCATCTCGGCCACCAGGGACTACTTGGCCCGGCACTCACTTCTGTTGTGAGTGGAGCTCTTATGAAACTCGCACCACTTTCCAGTGTCCTTCTTTGGCTTCGTGGTGTTTTTCTTTGCTTGTGTCTTTGGTAGTTTGTCTTGGGCCGCCATGCCTTGTGGTTTGGGGGCACCTTTCCCTTGCTTTTGATTCACAGATCCAAAGTCTTGCTTCTTCTGTCTGAATTTCTTCTCATTCTTGGTAGCATACCAGAATGTCGTACCAAGCGAGGAGATTTCAAGGAACTCCATTTCCTCCTGAATGTATCTGTGCAGACAACCGCGATACTTTAGCACCAAATTTTTCTCTGAATCTTTGATACCCAAATTTTTGTGCAGGGTATGGAACAGATTCGTTAGCTCATGCACATCTTGATCCTTTTGTTGCCGCAATGTGGTCCATTGTATGTACTTGTCCTCATAGCTCCCCAAGGGATAATATTGTTCCTTGATGGCATCTTGGAAATAATTCCAAGTGGGTACGACTGAGAACAGAGAGGTTTTTGTCTCATCATTTTTCTCACAGTAGGTTTCCCACCAGTCCTTGACATGGGGGGTAGCTTTGAGGAGTGAAAAAATAATCTTCTCCAGGTCAGAAAAGTCATGAACCGAGAAATATCCTTCTAATAGATTCAACCATCTATCTACGGCATTTGCATCTATTTGACCCTCAAATAGGGGAATGTCAAAGTTTACTTGTACCTTAAAGGGATTCGCACCTCTAGAGCGGTTGCTAGATGCAGATGCGTCGCTAATGGGCATTTGTTGAAGGATCTGGGCAAATTTATCCATCATCGCATTCCTTTGTTTTTCGAGGGCCTCCTCGAGCAATATTTTGATAGGATCTCCTGCTCCCTCATCTTTCTTTTCATCCCCCATGGGCATCGGGGTTTGCGAGGCTGATATTGCAAAGGTTCCACCAGATCGAGCCCTAACTCCTTATACCCCGACCTCATTGGGGACATGCAAAGAAGGATCAAGAAAAAGCAGACCGCTCTGATACCACTGATCCAGATTTATGCAGGAACACAACAGAATACATAAATAACCATAAAAATAGAAATACAATGGAAAGAAGGCTTCATTTCATTAATATCAAATCACAAAAATATTCTTACAAACATGATGGAAATAAAATAGCTAGGGTGCTCGTAGCGAATCTCTGAGAAGAGATGTGGCGACTACAGGCCTCTGAACTGTGTTACAATGAGGCTCGAGGGCCTATTTATTATGGAGAAACAATGGAGAACTCTAAATGTCCAAAAACCTAACCCTAGGAGATGAAGTGCCAAAACTATGGGCCTCGTTTGGGTAAATTGGTGTTTCAACTTCCCGGGGACGTAACTTCAGCATACTATCTCCGTTTGGGGCTTCAAAACGGCTCCAAAAGTTCAGGACCCGAAAAAATGCTAAAAATAGTGAGTTGTGAAAAAAAAACTGAAAGAGATAATGGTGGGGCACCAAGTGGAATAGGCGGGTGGCCACCAATATCCACCTGGATTATTCGATGACTGCACCTATTACCAGGTGAACGATCTACAAAATTCTTGGCAATGGAAATTACTCAACATGAGGATTCGATGGACTTGAACCATGCCCATAATTGTTTCTCCTCTATCTCTCACCCGAGTTCAAGGTGTTAAGGTATGAAGGTAATGGTGGTGGGTGGTGGCTGGTCTCCCTGAGCCATTTCACCCCAAGCCATGCCATCTCAACCATGTCACTCCAAGCCATGTCACCTTGGGATTTTGAATCAAGGTTTCCTCTCTTTTCCAAACTTAATTTCAAAGTTGTAGTCTAAGGTCTAAGGCTCATGGCTACCCTTCATTAAGCTCGGTGTTTGAGGTTGATCACACTAGTCCACGTCATCTTAGGGTTTAGACATCTGGGCTCCACCATAAAATTGATGTATCTTTTCTGACGCATAAAATTTATGGCTCAGGATGATGGTTGAGAACTGGTATCAAACCATCAATATTGGAGCATCAACATTAAAATCCATCTTATGCATACACAATATATGATCAGTGGCCAATAACCGAAGGTTGGTATCAATCCCTCATCATCTATCCCATCAGATCAAGCGTTTCCTCTTTCAAACTCAACACTTACATATATATGTTGCACCGTGCTTATGTTGGTCATGTGGCTAATCTAAATATCAAAAATCAAGGTTTTATAAAACAAAGGATGACTGGTTGAACCCCAAAACCTCTCAGTATTATGGCCTTAGGGCCCGAGGTCCTAAACCTAAAAATTATGTGTAATGTCTAGTAAGATGAACAAGTTCCCTTAACACCAAATACAATGGTTTCTAAAACGAAAAGGATTAAGACCCTAAACACTAAATTTATACCAAGGTTACTTGGGAGCAGGAGCGAGAGTGGGAGATGGAGCACCATTTTCAAAAGCTCCCGGTCTGGGAGCATTTTTTTTTATAATATATATATATATATATTTTATATTTTGATGCATATATGTCAAAAAAAGCATGTATAGTAACGAATTAGACATAAAAAATATAAAAAAATAGATTGAACCATATAACATCAATCATCTAGAAGTTATAATCTTCATCAACCACGTCCACAAGTTAGAAACATACAACATATTGACTCTTGAGTCTCATGGTTCATCAATATTAAAGTTTCAAGATTTCAAAATTCAATATATAACATTTATCATTATTGATTCATTGATCACCATAGTTGTACTTGTAAGTTAAGTGTAACCATTACAACAAATAATATTTAACATGAATTGAAATGTTATAAAATGAAATGAAATGAAACAACTTTCAACTTTCATGAAGCATCATATTCATAATTCATAATGACTTATAAACTTATAAATTCCAACTTCAAAGTTTCAAACTTCAAACTTAAATTGCCATATATTGTTTACAATAAATATCATAATAAATATGAAAGATTCAAGTTTCAACAGTTATAAAAAGTTAAAAACTACTAGAAAATAGAAAATACTAGTAAACTGTAAAACTATTTTATCTATTGCTTGGCCTCTTGCCACGAGAAATGTCTAATTTTTTAGTAGCTCGTGGTAATGGCAGTGTTCCAGTAGTCTCCTCCCACATATTACCGCGACCATAACTAGAAGGCACATGCTCTCCATGTGAGGATGTACGTGGAGGCTGCGTCAGCAAAGGAACAATAGTTGGAACTCGAACACTAGCACTGTCACTACTACTGGATGGTGGGAGTGGCGATGGCATGGATGTTGTTGCTTCATCCTCATCTCTCAAAATTTCTGCTTCCAATTCTTCTAGATGTATAGTGTCGTCCTCCAAATTATCTTCCTTTGGGTTGTTGTCCCAAACTTTATATGATAGATCCTCATAAGCCTGATCACAATAATGACTCAACAACCTCAAGTTGTAGTGCACATAAATGAAGCTTTCTGCTCAGTTTTCATTGAGTCTGTTTCTTCTAACATTATGGATGAAGCTATAGGTGCTCCAACACCTCTCTGTAGAAGAAGTATTTACAACCTGTGAGAGAAATTCTTTTGCCAATTTTGGCAAAATTCCCATGCCTCCATATTCTTCCTACCATGTGAGAGCATCAAATTTGTCTCTACCTTCCATTTCATGCAAAGAACCAAACAAACCCGTGCAACTAAAGTATCTGCATAATTCAAGGCGTATATTAGTACACTTCTCCATTTCAAGGACCAACTTGTCTAATGCTTTCATATATCCCTCTTGTACCTCTAGATTTGTATGAGGTTTGATCCTAACACCACCCCCATGTGCAAGTTGTCCTAACCAATATGGAGAGTAGTATTTTGGCATAAGGATATACACCAAAGCATGTAGTGGAACATTAATTTTATTCCACAGTGCACACATGGAGTTGTGAATCATTGAATACAAACTAGGATAGTTTTCCTTAACAACATCTTTTATTTGCCCAACATGCTATCCATCTTCTCATACACTTCCCAAATCACTGGTTTATCTCTAACTTCAAAGCGAATCATGCTATAAATGGGCTTGGTGAAATTCACAATTTCCCTCACACGTGCCCAAAATAAAGGATCAAGAGTGGTCTCCTCCACCCGTTCAAAACCTTTCCTGTCAATTGATGTTGTTGCCCTGTCCTTTAATACCTGCTAGTGTGGACTTGATACCATTGTTGCCAATGACACTCTTACCTTCAAAAAGCACCTAAAGGTGAGGTAATAGCTAGCAAATCTAGTATTTTCAATCTTCAACAACTCCAATCTTGAGTGACCAAGGAAAAGCCCATGGGTATTGCTATGATTTGTAATAAATCTTATATTTTTTTGCCTCTCTTGTACAAATCACCAAGCCATTTGTATTTAGGTTGTTTTTTTTTAATTATATCATGAATAAAAAGGTTCATTATGTGAACTAAACACCCAGACCAAAATATTTTGGGGTATTTATCCTTAATAATTACTCCTGCTACCTTACAATTAGAAACATTATCAGTGATGACTTGGAAGACATTGTATGGCCCAATACATTCAATTGTGTCAAGTAATGGTTCTGCAATGTTGATGTTGGTTTTGAACTTATCTGAATAATCATATGATGAAAGGAATATTTCACCACTAACAGACACAGCAAGAACACTTATCAATGGCTTGCCTTTTACATTGGTCCATCAATCAGATACAATGGACACCCCATGCTCATTCCAAGAACTTTCCATTCTACTCAAAGAATGAGTTATTTTTTCTTTTTCATGATCAAGTCCCATGGTTCTAGCCTTTTCATACCCAGGGCTCTTGTATCTTTTAGGGCCATCATTAATGGCATAAACCATTTCATGCCAATAAGGTGAGCGAAGAAAATTGAATGGTACCCCACATGCATAGAGAAATCATAAATTTTTTGAATCCACATCAGTCCTAGACCCTTCGTCAAGGAAATAAGATATGGTTATACGCCTTAAAGAGATTTTTGGTCCTGTGCCAAGTGTGCTTCCATATCCACTACCATGGGTGGAAGTTGATGAACTTCTTTGTGCATGATGTGATGGTGCATAAGATTTAATGAAACCCTTAGATATTTTAGATTTGTATTGGGCTTCCTCCTCTTCCCTTATGTATTTGGCTCTATTTGTTGTTGAAACACTTACACAAGTTTTGATTCCTATATTTTTATCTCCATCCCATGGCCTTTTCCCACAAAGGTGCCTTCTAGCATGGGTGTATCAACCTGTGTATTGTGTATTGCAATGGGGGAAAAAAAATTAGTGGTTCCACCCCCTTTCCCCGCTTCAGGCCTAGTAACATATTTCCACAATGGTGTTTGGTCAATTTTAGTTGGTGTCATTTTGGTCTCATTATCTCCAGTCTCCCCTTCCTCCTCACCATGTTGCTCCCCTTCAGGATTTTTATCAAATCCACTATAACCCACTTCTTCATCCTCCTCTTATGGAATAGGCCTCTTTCTTCTACTCTCCAACACCATAATAACAAAAAATTGAACCAACAAGAAGAAAATTCCAAGCCATATATCCATGATGTTTCAAGATTTAAAGTTTTTAACCTACAAAAAAATGGAGGAATGCCAAATGGGAATAGGAAAAAATGCAACATAGAAAAAAAAATAACCACCATATGGGGCATAAACCTTACAATATAATATGAACTAGTAGTATCAAGATAAATACAATGTTGCAATGGTATTAATACATAACAATTGGCAATCCTCCTCAAAAATTAAGGAAACATACGGAAAATGGATCGAAAATATGGACTGTACTCTGTAGTGTAAGCTATAATTTAAGAAAATAGGTATAATTAAACAGTATGTAAACTGAAGAAAATGAGTCAATACATTAGAAAATCACCAATTAACAACATCATCTTAAGCTTCGGTGGATCTCGATCATGATAGCATTGGCTAGTGGCCAATAAAAAGTTATATGAAATGAGCAACAAGAAACCACCATAATCTACAAAATATAAAAAATAATATGAAATATATCCATCATGATGAGTTGTCTACAAATCTCTATCCACTTTGGAAAAAATTTCAACAAATATGTTGAACTTTATAACTATTTTGTTGAAATTTAGGAAGCATTGGGATGGATTTACCCAAAATAAAAACCATAAGACCCCAAAAAAGGCCAGCGCCGGACTGAGAAAGGAAATAATTTGATTTTTCAAAAGGAAATTTCTCTTAATTGTGCTTGGAACTATTGAATATAACATAAATCAAATTTAGTCGAGAAAAATATACATTTAAATATCAACTTGGTAAAATCATCTTTAATCAAAAATATTTGAAAAGAAATTGAAATTGTGTTCTCCCTCCAAAATTCAAAGTCGAGCTCACTCAAAAAGAAGGAAGTTACAAATAACCCCAACCGATCAATATAAATAAGTATGTATGAAACCTTATTGAAGCCATACAAAAAATTCAAAAAAAGGACGCAATCTTGGGAATCTCACATTTTTCTAAAGCTCACAAGAGTATCTATGGTTCACTTTTATTTTCACACCTATGGTTAATTTATGGTGCGAGTTACTGTATAGAATGGATAGAGGCATATAAAACACATACTCCTTCCTCGGCACATGAAAAATATCAATACTTCTTCATTAAAACCATAAAATATTCAACTTCAAAATACATATGAAGGAAGAGAGCCACTTAAAAAAATATCGACAATAAACCAAAAAACACTTTGGCCAAATATTACATTGGGCGGCCTCTTGGATCTCGGCCCACTAAACCATCTCTCACTCTCTTGTACTCCTCCTTGCTCTAAGTTGTCTTTCATCCTCACAAAATCCTCATATATATACATAAATAATGAATTTATTTCACTCCATAAATTTGTCCACACAAATCTCAACTTAAATCTAATTTAGATTTATTCTAGTTTTAGATGAACAAGTCAGTATGTAAAATTCCTACTCCTAAATTATTTACCTAATTCCATTCACTCATATCCTTTAATTATTAAAGAATATATATACAATAATCCTCATCTTCACATATTTCTCCTAATTTATTAAAATAAACAATTTAATTAATAAAATAATTAAAATATCTCACCCCCATTATTACATAATTAAATAATGAAAATTTGGCTTGGATGCTCCACGCATCGGACTTCCCATGTAGAAGTTTCCATAGACTCCTGTCCTATAAGGTCCCGTCGCTTTTTGTAATACGTGACAACCACAAGTCTGATGACTTTCTCCTTCCAAGATTCCATACTGCAATTGCAACGCTCGTCCTTGAAGTATGAACTCGATTTGATAACTCATTTTCCACTTTGTCGATCAGATTCCATCGACTTCTCCAACACTTTCTTTCGCTAATTCCTCGGAAGTAATTCCTCTTTGTAAAATTATTTCACTTCCAACTAAGTTGAACTCACGAACTTCTGCTGATAGGAAAAAAATCAAGAATTTCTTCTTGATCGTAACTATAGTCATTGATTTCTTTTATAGCAATGATTTCCTCGTCTCGTGTTGTACCTGCATTCACCAACAAACTTTTAGTTTTAAAAAGACAAGACCTTTCGATCTCTCCTTCTTAGTAACATTTCAATTTGCTACTGCGACATTTTATCCTTTATCAAAACATCGGTATGCGATTCAACTTCTTGAAAAAATTCTCAAGACTATCGGTTAGTCTTTCCTCCACATCATGTGTTTCAAGGATGTATACTGCCTAGTTCATAATAATGAATTTTTCATTCTCATTCGGCTCAGGCTTTGCAACTTGAACACTTATCTCTTTGTTTTTCTAGAATTTTCTCGAGAATACTCAATTCCTACCACAAATTTGTCATTTCATTTGAAAAAAATCTTTGTTACATTCTTCCCTATCTTCTTCTTTATCACGAAGTCAAGTTTCATTGTTGATACTATCTACTGCATTCTTCAACGAGAATAAATTACACGATCTTCTATCTCTGTGATAATTTTAGTTGTTTGTCCATAATTTTCCCTTTGGCCTTTTAACAAAATTAATTTCTCATTGTCATTATCGATAATAAATTCTTCATCATAAGAAATAACTATCTCACCTCCACTCAAACAATTTATTTCATAAAACAAGGAATTTATGAACTCCTTTTGTTGCAACAATTTAATTTTATCTTCACACAGAAAGATAATCATCATCACATTATTTTCTTGGCAAATTTCAGCCTCCTCCATCACAGAGTTTCATCCCTTTCTCTGGCAGTCCTTATGAGTTATCGTGTTTTTTGTTTCATCACACTATAAAATTTCGTCGGCAAATTCATTCAACAAAACAATTTATTTACCTCCTTGGAATATATCCTTGCCATCTTCGGTATGCTTCTATTCCACTACTTGACTTCAACTTTGTTGTTTTACCACAACCAATAATTCATTTATGATTTCTTCCTATTGTAACAAATAATTACCTTCCCCCTCTGAAAGGCATTCTCCACTAGATTTTACCTCAAAATTTTCCTTCATCTCTGTGATAGTTCCATCAAAGCGCTCACCATCTCTTGCATATCCACCGCAAACATACATAAACTAGTGAGAAAAATTTCAAGGCTTCATAGCATCATCTGCTTCTCTCACCAACAAGTATTCAGAGATGCTTGAACACGTATGTAGTTCATGAGATCTCCCTCATTGATCTCTTCACCCAAAATTTCACCATGTTCTAGGCCCTGAGAATGAAACATCCATTTTAACTCGACCCTCTACGAGTTCTTCACAAATCATCATCTACTCGACTTCCTCGACTCTTCTATCAAGCGTATGGTTACCTTCTTTTCCCTTTTTGCATGTATCTTCTGCCACTTTACCTTTTCTCTCATGGTCCAACCATGTATGCAGTCTTTCACATTTTTCTACAACAACTCCATTAACAATTCAGGTGAACTATTTTTCTCGGCCTTCTCCCACTCATAATCTTCATCCGTCAACTACTCACATATGCCACTTGCCTTGGCATGTTCCTTCTTCTTCCTTCTGTTGTGGTCTTCATCATATCTTAGAAAATGACTATCAACGGTCATCTTCTACCTCTTTGTGAACTTCATCTGTTCATGTGTGGATTTCATTTAGTCCACTTCTCGGCCAATCCTTCTCACTTTCCATTCATCAAAATGCAAGTTCTCATCCTATGCTTGGTTTCTCTTGGTTCTACGTCTTGGAACCAATCTACGCTTAACTCTCTTGCTTCACTTTCTTTGCGAAACAACACTTTAGTAACTCATGTGTTCTGACCAATTCTGCGGGGTGTCGGGCTCCGCCGATCATGCACCCATTACATTGAGACTCTTGACATAGCTTACGACTCTTTGACTTCAGACTTACACTAATTTTTCATCTTAGATGAAAATATAAATCTCAACTCAAACTATCCAAACTTTCATTTGACTCTAACATATGTTTTTACTTCGGGCTTTGCCCAATAATAATGATAGTGGATATTCGGAATTAATTGAAGTTATACAATTCTTGATAGACATACACCTCTAATACATTTTAGGATGTAAAATCTTCACCTCTTTCATACTTCATTCTTATGAAAAATCATCGATTTTCCCTTATCATTTCACATGATGCGAAGTCTTTAGTCGAATTGAAATTTACATTTTCAGATCTATTTTAAGGTGAAAATAAATAAACCATTCAATTTTCAATGTTTAAAATTACCTTCTTTGAATTATCATACCTCATGCTCTTGTTAAGGTTATTGATAAACCTTTCTCTCTGCCCGATCTCAATTCTGGTTTCCATTCATACGTACTTGACTTTGTTCTTGTCAATCTTGCATGCTCACAAGTTCTATTAAATCTTAATGCAAATATTTACTGCACTTATATACACCATGCAACATCAATGCACATCTCTTCACATGTGTATAGAGAACAAGCAACCTCTTTGAGAAATGATGTACAACTCGTACATTGTGTTCATCTTGAATATCACCTCCTTGATGTCATCGCATGATGGTAAAAACAAAGGTTTACAACATCTGACAATTATATTTTCAATCACCAATAAAAAAAATTCTTCTTTTCCCAACTACGAGCTTTGGTCCAAAATGACTTACCAAAGCTGGCCAGAAGAATCCACATTATGCATAATAAATCATCACCTTATGCATAATAAACCTCCTCATATAAACATTCATGTTTTCCTTCATATCACCCAAGATTAGTACATTTTCCATTCATTTATACTTAGCATTTGCAACATTTCCACTCTTTCATAACATTTACAAAGATTATCTTCTCAAGTATGGCAAGGATAATCATCAGTTACCTAAAATACCCCTATAATGAATATTTATTCGTCCAATGAAACCATACCTTGAACCTTCTCGTGGTTGAAATGATCCAACCCTTCTCTCACGTATTATTTTAGGAATACATTCAAGCCTCTAAAGATTTACTTTGAATGTGTAAGGTCATTCTCTCCCAACAATTAAATTTCTTCCCGGCAAATTTCTAACATAAATATTTTCCCAACAATTAATGTTAGAAACCTTGAAAGTACGCACAATCTCCCCTTTAATTTAAGCTAAGTTCCTTATCTAAATATGTTCAGTTAAATTCCTTGCTTTGAGAAAACATGCGGATCTTAATGTAGTGGATATCATTTCAAGATTACATTCTCCCAAAACGACGTACATGAATTATTTGCAAAAATTTACCTCTATCAATCCCGGTGACTTTTCCTTATGTTGGAAGATACTAAAAATGTTTTGGATTCATGCAACGAATATTACACGGAAGTACACCTCTCTTCACACAATCTCTTTCTCACTTACGATACCAAAATAATGTAGAAAAGCGATATTTTCACTTCTAAATTAGTATAGTAAATTATTCAATTTTACCAATGCTCGAGTTTATTCTTCATACATGAAGAAATTGATTCATTTATTGTCGGCCCTAAGTGGGCAATTTTGATTTTCCATATCCCTTAATTTACATATACTAATGACCTTTACTTCCTTATACAAATTGAAAATTTCTTTGCAATATAAGCTATATAAATGTCATTAAGATAAATCAATGTAGTCTTTAAACCTTCATTGCTGAATATACAACAAATTAAGTCGGAATTCATTGATTTATTGAAGCTCACTTCTAAGGTAGATTTTCTTTTAAAATCGAGTCTTGTAAGTTTTTGAATCTACGGCTTCACGAATCATCGCGGCAACCCAAAACCAAAACATAAACTGAAAAATATTCAATTCCAAACTAGTTACATGCATATTAAATACACTCTGTGTGTATAAATGCACGCAGTCTCCACGATTTTGGTAATATCTTAAGCGGCTTTCTGGAACTTGAACTACACTCAACCTACTCCAAGGTATTTTCACATACCATATGTCATTCTTACCATACACTATTAACACCTGATGTGATACAACATCCACGGGTTATGCGTCGACACTTAGACAGCACTACATTAGTCGCTACTTCATTCTCTGCATCCACGCCAATGTTTACGTTGAGACTACTATCATTCACATGGTTTGCACAAAGTCAAAACAACCGGTTCAACAACAACAATATGAAATCCATTTTACACTCGTTGCATACCCGATCTCTCTTTTAATGAGCTCATTCCTATGATCAAAACCCATACACAACATATATATATATATATATATATATATATATTATTAGACTCCGCCTTGAGGATTCAATCAATCAAACGTAGGAGATATTCATCCTCCAAGTAATCTCCTTGCTCTGATACCAAATGATACGGGGATACGTTATAGAGCATAATCAGAGCATATAAAACACACACTCCTTGATTAGCATAAAAATCTCAATAATTCTTCATTAAAACCATAAAATATTGACTAAAGAATACATATCAAGGAAAGAGAGCCACTTAAAAAAATGCGACAATAAACCAAAAAAACTCTTTGGCCAAATATTAAATTGGGGGGCCTCTTGGCTCTCGGCCCTTCGGACCATCTCTCACTCTCCATTTGTACTCCTCCTTTGCTCATTTGTCTTTCATCCTATGAAAACCCTCGTATATATACATAGATAATGAGTTATTTCACTCCATAAATTCCTCCACACAAATCTCAACTTAAATCTAATTTATATTTATTCTAGTTTTGGACTCAGCAATGTCCAAAGTATATGGAATTCCTACTCCCTAAATTATCTACCTAATTCCACTCCACTCATATCCTTTAATTATTAAAGAATATATATACAATAATCCTCACCTTCTTGTTTTCTCCTAATTTATTAAAATAAACAATTTAATTAATAAAATAATTGAAATATCTCACCCCATTATTACATAATTAAATAATGAAAATTTGGCTTGGATGCTCTGTATCAATTTATATATGAATCGATTATATGCATGTGTTCTCATACACTCTGATGGATCATATCTACCTCACAATTATTTATATGTGGCTTGATTATATACATGTGCTCTTATATTGCTACAATGGGTTGTATCTCATAGTACCTTCCATGTGAAACAATTATATGCTCATCTTCTATCATATGTTACGATTGATTGTATCTATCTCCTTGTGTTTTCTATGTCTCATTATATGCATTTTCTCTCCCTCTGTATATTGTGGATGCATTCATTCAACGGTTGCTCATATCTATATCATGGTGTTATTTGTATATTTCTCTTTGGATCATCTATTCAGCTAAGTGGCTCGAACTACATTCATAATTCTTCAATACTCTATGACTCATTGTTTCTTGTGACTCATTTATTCATTTCGGGTTTTGATTATCTGCAATGACTCTTTCCATTTATTAGGACGCATATATTTCATTAGTCCATGTCTTGATCTACTCTCTGATTCATATTTGATCTATGAATAGAAGAATATGTGATTATGAAAGTATATATTTATATTTATCCTCATGAAGTAGTGTTTGTGAATGATGTTAAATTACTTCATAAAATATCGACCGAGGACTTGTCAAGCGATGAAGTGTAAATGTACTCATTATGCTAGGAATTATTATTAGGTGAATAATTTTTTCAAGTTGCATTAAATGCTTATGTTTATTCTTTATTATCTAAAACTTATTCAAAGCAGAATATATCACTCTAAAAAAATAAATTACACTTGAATAAATCAAATCTTGACAAAACTAAAATTAAATCTACATCTACTTCACACTTTGATAGGAAAGAATTTTTTTTTTAATAATACAATTAAAATATTCTCAGCACCAAAAAAAAAATTAAATCTTTACTAATAGTAATGGAATTAAATATTAATTTCTAATTCAAAATGTCGAGACTTGGAAAAACAAAATATCACACTCCCAAATTTGTGATACTAAAATCATTTTATCTTTGATTGCAATTTGAAATCAAATAAATACTACTCTAACATTTTCATGTGCACAAGAATCATTTTATTCATTCAAACAAAAATTTCATCAAATCTATGAAGAAACTTCAAATAAAATTAACATCAAACTCTATGTTGTCATAAGCATCTACTTCAAATAAAAAATGAATTGAAAGGTGAACTCTAATTCTTACAAAATTGAAATGATAGATTTACTAGTTATAAATGAAATAAAAATCTTACGGCTCTCGGGGTATCTGAGTTCTAAGAAAGCATATTCACAAAGTATACACGAGTAATTTGAACACAACACATAGGAAAATACCAAGTTTGAATGAGCAAATGATCAAGAGTTCTTTAAAACAATAATCGAGTTTGTCTTCGGCATGTCGAGAGGTAGATTTATAACCTATTTCAAATATTTTTTTCGGAGAGAGTTACGAGCCTATCCTAGTTGCCGAGCACATAAATAACATAATATGATATGATATCATGATTTCCTCATGATTTTTTATCGAAGAAAATTACGAGGAAAAGTATCTTCTCCATTAATTTCCTCACTTGCATAACTTTCCTTCGGCTCTCTCTAAGTTGGTTGGCTTAGTGTTGAATTGGCTCGTATGGCACCCTCATCATCAAAATGGAACATGAAGATATAAAACATCATTATGTTAGTTTTATCCACCTTTAACTTTTCATTCATGAGTAGAGTTTTGGAACCCATAGAACCTTCAATTAAAATGCAAGGCCAGTCATTAGTACACCCAAAATTGCTACAATTTATTGGTTGTGAAAATATTAAGTTAAATAATAAATAAAAATGAAACTATGAGATAAATATGATTAAGTACTTATTTATTTGACAATAAAAATTTAAGTGGATGCTCAATTAGAATGATTAAGGTAAAAAATAAGGATAATGGAGTGCGAAGGTTGTGAGGACAATTTCGGTCTTCGACATTCCCCCACAAAAAAAATATTTCATATCCCCATGCTCAAAAATTTCAAAATTTTTAGTCCTTCTATGTCCTTGAGATACCTCTAAGGCCTGCGCAAGAACATATAAATTAATTCTCTTTACTTTTGTGATATTGGTACATCAAATCCTTGGTTTCTTCATTAGGATCCTGTATGCAAACTTATGACCTTTCTCTTAAGAAATTTATTGTTATATTTGATTTCTTATTTTTCTTGTACCATAAACGAATATGTAGCAAATGTTTTCATTTTGAGATCTATCAATTTCATTTTGTACCTTTAGTGCTTCATGTTCCTTCTTCAAATATTTATTCAATACTTCCAACTCATATATTTCCTAGCTTAAGAGTGTCTTAAACTATGGGTTATTTTGGAGGATTGAAATAGATTTATTCATTTAATATTTCTTCTCGGGTTGAGTATGGCTCAACATTTTTTCCTCTAGCTCTTCATTCTAGAGATTCTATATAGTCATGAATTTCTTGCTAGACGGGGTCAATTTCTGTGGTTTTCCTAGATGGGCTTGAAACTAGTGATTGAACTCTTGGTTCCTATTATTTTTATAAATTAATAAATCATGGATATTTTTCGGACTATTCGAGAGGTTTCCTTTTTAATTTTTTCATTTCTTGTTAGTTTCATTGGTGACTTTTCGGTAGTGAAAAATGATTTTTCTTCTTAACCTTACCATTATTTGTTTCTCTCTTTATTTTGTACCTTCACTATTTACTATTGGCTTTCTTTATTCTAACATTTTTATGCTTAAGATTTTCTAATACATTTGCGAGAGGGGTTTCATCATCTGAATACTCATTTGTTTTTGTTTTCTTGTGCATGTGAGTTTTCTTAGGGTTTGAAATTTTTTTTTGACTCTTCCTTATTTTAGAGCCGTTCATCTTGTTCAACTTAATTGAAATGATTTCTTATCATAAATCTTCCCGATTATCCCCCCCTGATTTTTAAATGAGCTTGATTAAATTTTTCGCTAACCCATGATGATATAAAGCATTGTGATGAACTATATTTTTCTTTGAATGTTAGTACCCATTTTTCTTAAGCTTCCACAAAGTAGGAAGTATATCAATTGATTTCATTAACCATCAAGAAAATTGATCATTAAGAGATCATGGTAAATTAAAATATTTATGAATAATACCTCACAGTTTATGAATTCACGAAACATTAATAAAATATTTCTCCATTTTAGTTTTTAACGTTGTGAAATGGAATTCCTTTCTTGAAGACAAAGATATCCATACCTATATTTTTAAGGAAACAATTCGGTAATGGAGTAGGTCAAGGAGATGGAATTTGGGTAACATTAGAAGTGTTCTCGGTAATGAAGAAGGCCGAGTAGAATGGATATGATGCGAAGGATGTTGTGATGGTATGCGAAGAGTGGGATGATATACATAAGTAATGGATTGAATTTAAATGATAACAAAGGTTTTCATAAAACTTTCATACACTTTTAAAAAGACAAATATTTTCGTTAAAAATAAAATTATGTCATAATGAGGGTAATGATTAAACAAAATGTGGTAGCAGTCATTCATCTATTTATTTTAATAACTCATTTTTTTCCTTTATAATTTAACTATATTTACATACCTTTTATCCTTCCCTTCTTGATTTTTTGGATTTTTCCTTTTGTAGGTTGCTCGGAGTTGCTTTAGCTTGTTCTCCATTCAAGTTTCTTTGGGCATGATCTTCATTTGATCTAGTTTTAATACGGCGGATATTTGTGGAATTTCATGGGAGATGGATATTATTGAAAATTTTGTAGTTATTATTATTTTTCAAAAAGGAAAATAAAAAGAAATGGGAAAAGAAAAGGAAATTTATTAAAATCCTAAGTTGGAAAGAATTCTTTGTTTTTAACTTAGATCTTTTAACATGCCAACAATGTTAGTTTCATGGTTATAATTATTAATATTATTATTATTTTTATGATTATTATATATATATGGGAAAGTAGAAATAAATTTTTCAATTTACATTGGAGAGGAAGAAGAATCGTTCCTTGCCAACTTCAAGTCTAGATTATCTTGCGAAGTTATAATAAACCCTTCCTTTGTCAATGTTTTATGATATATTCGTAAAATATAACCATTTACCGGGAAAGTTATATTTTATTCATTAATGATTTTAATTTTGATTTCCCCATTATCAAACACAATTTCAACCCCATAAGGACCAAGTCAATGAGTTTGAATTTTTCCTTGAAAATCCTTAAATTTAGAATTAAAAAGTAATGCCCAATATCCTAGCTAGAAATTTTTGTCTTTCATAAATCTATCATGCCATATAGACCTTTTTGTTGAACTATGTTGATTACGTGAATAGCTTATTGTCAAATCTCATCGAGTTTATCCCGGTTGCTCCATTGTTTCCTGTTGTGCTTCGATAGATCAATACTGATTGATTGTTCTTTTCAAGGTATTTATTTGGAACTCAATAGGAAACAGAATTTTTTTCAATAATGTCCTCACCCTCAGAAGGGTCTTTTACTATTGAAGGATTCTTCGAGGTTCTTTGATCATCGATATTAAAGTGTGTTCTTCATTATTTAGATGCTTCCTTTATTTGATCTCTTTTCTCGATCTTCCTCATTTGTGCTTGCCATGATCTTTTACGGAATACCTACATACCGAAATCACTCGTAAATAAAGCCATTAGCATAAAAATATAATATTTCGGCATTTTTTAGGCATATTTTATGTTAATGCCTTCTTAATGTGCTCGAGATGTAAAAAAGGTGCTTTTTTGGGTGCATGGGAACACATTCCCGAATGATTGAAGGGAAAATCTTGGTGGCTTCGGCATGCTCATGTGATTAAGAGGAGGTAGTCAAGGACGTGCACATGGTGAATTTTACGAGAGGATGAAGGAAGGCTTTGAGCTTCCCAAGTGTAGTGTTCTTTAAAGGCTTTTCACCCATAAAAAAATTGTCACTTGTTGATTTTTATGGAGAAGTGATAGCACATTATCGAAGATAAAAAGAGCAAAACTTCTTTAACCAGGTGATAAATCTCAAAAAAGGGTTCGGTGGTGGAGCACATTAGAAGACTTCCAAAAATTCAATATAAGGGTAATCGATATTCACAGGAACACAAGATTGATGTATTCATAGAGAATTTAAAGGATAACATCTAACATGAAGTTCAAGTTTGGGAACCTGATTCATTTGAGAGGCACTCGGAGTTGGAAAGAAAAATTGAATGTAAACTTATGTATAGAAATACCTGCTCACATCACTAATGATGGAAGTGTTGCTACTTCTAGACTTCCACAACCTACAAGGTTGAAACACAACAATTGGAAGAAAAAAGAGAAAAAGGGCTTTGATACGATTGTGATAGTAAATACACTAAAGGTAATAGGATTTGCTAAGAAGAAATTATTTTACATAGATTGTGAAGAGGATGAAGAAAATGAACAAGAAACTTCAAAGAAGAGGATATACATAAGGAACCAACTAGGTAAGAAGAATAAATGAGTCCAGACCATATCTTGTAATGCATTGGAAGATTACCACTCCTCAAACTCTCGTATAGAAGGACATATCAAGAATAAAAAGGTAATAGTGTTGATGGATTCGGGTAGTACCTGCATTTTATTCACTATAAGGTAGCGAAGGAATTGAATTGTTTCCTATACCTAGCACCGAATGTCAAGTGATGGTTGAAAATGGGGGAACTATAAATTTCTCTGGAAAATTCCATAATATCAAGCTAACCATGGGGTAATATGTATTGAATAGTCAGTGAGATTTCCATTCCAATGGGAGGTGTTGATGGTGGACTAGGAATACAATGGATTCTGATCTTTGGGCAGTGCTTTTAATTTTCAAAAACTTTTCTTGAATTTTTTTTCTAAAAGGAAAGGAAATAAAATTACGGGGTATCACGAATGAGAAATATAATAAGCTCCAATGTCATGAAAAATGTGCAGAAGAAAGAGCAAGGAGGCCTAATTGCAAAATTATGCTCACTAGAAGTTCCTACATCAAAATCATCTATTTCTCTGAATCTCCAAAAAGCCTTGGGTGATCATTCCAAGGTAACAAAACTCGAGAAATGACTCCACTTATTCGTGATCATGATCATGCTATTCAATTAATTAGGAGACGTTCCTCCAAACAACGGGCCTTACGGATATCCTTATGTCCAAAAAGAGCGAAATTGAACATATGATCGAAATGTTAGAGGGTGGTATAATTCAGCCTAGTCAAAGTTATTTCTCTACTCGATTGGTATTGATGCACAAGAAGGAAGAGATCATCACACATGTGCTTTCCGGAGTATAGGGAGCTCAATAATCTCACTATTAAAGATAAATTTCCCATTCCGTGATGGATGAATTATTGGATGAATTACATGGCACAAATTATTTTTACCCGAGTTGGATCTTCGTTCGGATATTATCAAATTAGAATGAAGGCGAAGATATTCAAAAACAACATTTCAAACTCATGAGGGTCCTTATGAATTTAAATTTGGTCATGCCTTTTGGCCTTGCAGTGCGCCTTCTACATTTCAAGGTTTGATGAATTCAACTTTTCAGAAACCCTTCCTTAGAAAAATTTGTGCTAGTATTTTTTGATGACATACTAATCTATAGCGAGTTCTTGGAAGGATCATGTTCAACATGTTGACGGGGTGATCAAACTATTGGTGGAGAAACAATTATATACGAAAACAACCAAATTTTTCTTTAGAGTACGGGATGTGGAATATCAGGTCATATTGTATCTCACGAGTGTTAAGCTCGACCTTTAAGAAAATTAAAGCCATTCGGGAATGGAAAGTCCCCACAACCATAAAGTAGTTGCGAGGATTTCTCGGGATAACATGGTATTATCACAAGTTTGTTAAGATTTCTAGGAGAATGGAAGCACCTCTAACAAAATTATTAGAGAGAAAGATGCATTTTTCATGGACTCCTAAAGCAACTAAGGCCTTTGAACATCTTAAATAGGCAATGTGCCTAGCACCCGGTCTTAGCTACGCCGAAATTCACAAAAACCTTTATTATGGAATGTGATGCCTTAGGAAATGGAATTGGTGTTGTTTTGATGCAAGAAAGGAAGACCGTTTCTTTTGAAAGTTGTCGATCAAGGAAAGTATTTACAAAAATTATTTATAAGAAGGAAATGTTGCAATACTACATGCACTAAAGAAATGACAACCTTACCTAATGGAAAGGCACTTCAAAATGAAAACTGATCATGATAGTCTTAAACACTTTTGGAACAAGACTATCTTCAAAAGAGCAACAAAAATGGGCCACAAATATGTTGGGTTATGAATTTGAAATCATGTTACAAAAAAATGGATGCTAAATGTTGTTGCGGATGCACTCTAAAGAATGGATGAAGAGGTGGAAGCATTGCTTTGTGAAATTTATATTACCCAACCAGATTGGATAATAGAAGCAAAGGGATGAATGGAAGAAGGACGAAGAAGTGTGGAAACTCATTCAAAAGTTTAAGCAAGATCTTTAGTACATCTAATACATTTAGTTGGAAAAAATATTCCTTATGAGTACAAAGATCGCTTATATCTTTGTAGAATTCCCAACTAAAACAAAGAATATTTTGGAATTACACACTTCTCCTTTTGGAGGACACTTGGGATTTTTAAAAACATACCACGGGGTGAAGAAAGAATTTTTTTGGGATGGCCTTAAATCTAATATTCAAAATTTTGTGGTAGAATGTTCGGTTTTACTTGACAAAATAAAGTTGAGAAAATTAAGACCCAGTATTTTACAGCCTTTATCCATTCCAAGTCAACATTGGGAGGAGATTTGATGGATTTTATCACGAGTTTACTGTCATCTGAATGAAAGAGTTTCATCATAGTGGTAGTTGATACACTTACCATGTATGAACACTTTTGTGCATTATCTCATCCATTTAAAGCAAGTATGGTTACTATTTGCATTTAATAGGCTGAATTCAAAAGCTACATGGAAACCCAAAGATTATGGTAAGAGACAAAGATCCTATTTTGCGGGAAATTTTTGGACGGAATTATTTTCTTGTTTGCGTACTCGACTAGCTCATAGCTCATCTTATCATCCTTAATGCGATGGCTGAAACTCGGATAATTGAACAAATTTTGGGATATCTTCGTTGTTTGGTATGTGATAAACAAACACAATGGTCAAGTGGTTACCTGCGGCTGAATGGTGGTATAATATTTCCTTCCATAATGCGGAAAAAAATGACCCATTTATGGCACTTTATTGATATCATCCCCTATCCATCACATCATCTTTAAGAGAAAATTCTAAGGTGTAAGTAGTGGAAGATCATCGAGCATCAACGGCAAGTTCTCCAGAAACATTAAAGGATAACCTCGATTTAGCACAAAATCGAATGAAACAATAGGAAGATCAGCATCGGCGAGAGAAGTTTTGATCTAGGAGACTAGGTATTTTTACGGCTAAAACCATACAAAAAATGTTCCTCAAACAAGCTAGAAGGATAATAAATTATCGCCAAAATACTATGGTCCTTACAAGGTGTTTCAAAATATTAGTGCTTATGGCATACAAATTGGAGCTTCTGATTCTTTATGAGTGCATCTAGTTTTTCATGTTTCATGCTTAAAAAAGGTTATAGGTGGAAAACTTCAGTTCAAACAATATTGCCGAACTTGATGAGGAAGGAAAATCATATTGGAACTTCAAAATAGTCACGAAAACAAGAACTTGACGGCTACGAAATCGATCGATTTCGGAGTATCTTGTCGAGTGGAAGAACTAGCCGGTGAAGATTCTACACGGGAGGATGGGGATTTTATACGAAGCATTGAGCAAATCAAGAATTCGGGAGAATACTTTGAGTGATAGGGGCATGTTAGGTCCCCATATTACTAGTGTAGTCCCTTATTTTTTATTAGTGTAGCCCCCTTATTTCTATTGTTGTACAACTATAACCCCCATATTGTTATTATTGTTCCTTTACATTTATTATTGTTAGGGTGTCTAGGATTATATTGTGACCCCACATGGTCCCCTATTTATAGAAGGAGGTTTTGTCATTTTTATAATCCAAGAATTGTGAATTATGTAATGTATTGGAGGTTAGCCCTCAAGTGGCTGATTTCTAAGTTGATCCTTCTTTTCTTCTATTTTTGGAGAGGTTTCATAACAACCCCAACGAAGTTGTATTTTATGCCATAGAAGCCTTGTCCGGCTATGACGACGTCCATAGCCAAACGGGTTTACTTGTATTTCCCATGTTTCGTCTTTTAATCACCCTTTTTGATAAGTGCATTTGAAAGATTTTATTTTATAGTTTATTTGAGTGAAAGAATTGAGATGGAAAACAAATATTTACATGTTTAATGGAAAAAAATAACTTTTATAATGTCTACTCCAAATTCTTTCCTTGAAACTATCAGCAGGAGGCTTTTTATGTGGAGGGTGGGAGGGATTCATTTTATTAAATTCAAATCAGTTCTTTCCTTTAAAAATTAAACTAAATCACTTAGAAAGGATGTGTGCTCCTACGCGAAGAAATATTTAAAGCAGAATGACTTTATCGTTCCATAAATATATTCCTTTAATGACTTTATGGTTCCATAAAGATATGGTCCCATGTATGCTAATCACTATTAGGTAAGAAGCATTAATTTCACATAACTTATGAAAAAAGTCACAAAAATCAGAAATCAAAACTGAAAACTAAAGGAAAATAATTCATAAAGTAAAATGAAAATAAATCAACGAATAAAAAATGAAGAAGAAAAAATAAAGAAAAAACAAAAAATGAAAGCTAAACTCTAACAAGAACACTTATATGAATTTCTCAGCAAGGATTATAAAAGAAAATAAGAATATATACGTTCATTCCTATGTTGAGATTAACTTTTTTTTTTTATCTTACAGAGTTATAAGAAATGAGGCTCCCAAAATGTACGGGGTGAATAGCAGTTATGATAGATAATATGATGAATGAGAAGTCAGCATGCATTTGGAAATTTTCTTTCAAAACAAAACTTGCATAAAAGTATCTTAACTATTTTATAATAAAATTAATTATTTAAATAAACATACTAGAGGTTGGCTTTCCGATCTAGGCGATTCGATGAGGATCATTCTTGCTACTCTCAAGAATATCAAAGAGGAAAAATAAATTTTGAAAATGGATGTGGTAGTGGTGCGAAAGGCTTATGAAGACCTGAAAAACGGAGGTTCGAGATCATGAAAAACTAAAAAAAAAAAATGTGAAGAAATGAAATAAATGAAAAGTGGGCAAATGAAACTTACCATTGGATAATTGCATTTAATCTTACAAAGAAAGATGATTTTTTCCAATGCAAGTCAACTTATTTTCCTTAATTAGAAATTAAAAGCATGAAGAAGTTTTATTGACCCAAAATCATTATTTATTAAATCTTAAGTAAAACAAGTAGTTAACTAAAATAAAGCATTGTTTCGTGTTCAAGGGAATCATGAATAAATCGAATCCATCGAAGTGAGGATGAAAATATGATTTCTTTATGAGTGCAACGATGAATGTTCTCTTTAATTATTCCATTCTAAATCCATATCAACCCCAAAATATTAAGGTTGATTAAAAATCCTGAATAATGTAACAATATATGAAGATGATTTGAATCTTTATATGATAATTATGGAGGAAATTAACAATAGAATATTAAAAATATGAATTAATCATTGTATAGGTTAGTGCCTTGCCAAATGTTTCACATTGTGAGATTCTTTGCCATGCATAATTCATTGTGACTTCCACATTTGCCATATGCGATTAATCATTTTCTATAATAATTAAAGGACAATGGTGGAGAGACATATATCGGTGTTTTATCGCATCGAATATCTTGGGACAAAACTTTATTTGAGTTTTGCGATGAGATATAATAGTTGCAATGGAAAAGTCTAATAAATATTATGCGGTAGGAAGCTGCGATGGAGTGATTGCGGTATTAGAGAATAGTCATATCGAGAAGATTGAAGATGTTGATAGAAGAAAACACGCGATATTATTCTTGCGTTAATGAAAATGCGATAAATGGCTTGATGCAAGGTATTTGCCAAATGCTCCGAGAATATATACGCGGAACTTTGGTTTTATGTCCCACAAAAATGGTGACCGATCACGTACGGTTTCCCTTCGCACCTTTTATAACTTACCTTGCCACATATTTCACAACTTAACACTTTTTCAATTTTGCGATTTCACAATTCGTAGCGAAATGCACCTTGCTTTCATCGCAAATTTTAACGTTTAACAATATTACTTATTTCGTGCGATATGTGATATGCATAGCATCGCATCACCTTCTCCTTACCTTATCTTTTATCGCATCACACTAATATAACTTCTGGGATGAGGTTTGAACGATAACCACTAAAATAGCCAATATGTGAAACCTGCGTTGGGTGTGATTTAAACTCCACCATTGATCTCATTCAGATCTAACGATCCTCATTTCTCCCTTACTCTTCTACTTCGCATCACAATTCAAACAACTTATTAAAGATGTGATATGCCGATTGATAATGGACGCGATATTTTATGACATATATTTAATCTCATATCGAAGATTAGGGACATCGAGAATTTTTAAAACTATGCCCTACCATTATTGCGATTGAGTGGACGTGATATTTTTATGAACATGATTTAAATTTTATATCGTGTCCCGAATTGTGTGGCCATCGCAATATTTGAAGAAATCAACTATCGGATATATGAAAGGAAAAATGTGATATGGTACATAGCATTTTGCGAGATAGTGAGTGAAAAGGAACATTAAAGGTATTGCATCAACAATTTTATTGATAAATGTTAAGAGTCACTTCGATGGAATACTTCGATAAAAATAGTTGTGATATGGATGATGCGATATTAGACGGAAAGATCATCGAAGATTGGAGGGAATGAGAATATCGAGAGATTGGAATATTTGGTGTATGCTCATTTCAGATCCTACGATATGCGATTTGCGATATATAATGAGCCATATATTGGTCGATGATTTCTTAAAGTATCCAATTCAAAAATAAAATGAGTGATTTAACTTTTCTTTAAAACAAATAATCATTTAATATTTTAATTAGACGTCAAAATATGCGATTGGAAAGTAATTTTAATGGAGTCTTCCTTATAAAAGAGAGTTGTGAAATATAATGATCTCATATAATATTTTCAACAAATTATTTAAAACTCATCGGGATTTCAATAAATATACGCAAAATTTAGATATCCTTCAAATTTAAGATGAAATCATAAATACTTCCCTAAACATGTTGGAGATTTGAAAAATTGGCTCCTTGCTTACCTTGAGTCTTCATAATCAAGTCAATGAAAACTTGCAAACAAAAAAAAATAGAAGTAAGAAATAACCTTTGAAAAAAACAAACGGTAGATGATGATGAACCTATAAACACATACCTGAATAATTTTGATTGTAATTTTACCTCATGAATCATCAAGTTCTCCCCAAATTTTCTAAATATTTGGCATAAGTTCAACAACATCTTCTTATTTTAATCTAAAATCCTATATAATGAATTTTTCAAATTTCATCCTTTAAAATTACATCGGAAGACATGAGTAGTAAAAATGAGTTCTTATAATTACTTGTGAATCAAAAATTGTCAAGTGGTAGAAAATTCTTAGAATTTCTTCATGTATGATTAATGTTATGAATTTTGGAAAACAAGAAAGCAAAGGCTTGAAAAATGAGTATGATATGATAATTCAATAGCTTCTAAAATGCTCTAGGCTTCTTTTACATAATTTGAATGGAATTCCAAAAGAAATTGGATTCACTAATTGTTTTATTAGAAATCTGAAATAATGAAATAAATGTAAACAAAAAAAGAAAATTAATCAATTCCTATTTCTAAATCAATGAAAGGAAACATGACTAGGTATAGTCATACTTCCAATGTAACCATGTAAGAATTTTAATTCCTGCATGTATGTATATGTCAAACATTAGTAAAAATGAAAATATAATTAAACTACAAAAACTAAATTTAAAATCAGGATATATCTTTATTGTTAGTAACTTATTCACCATTACCTTCTCTTGAAATGTCCTTTCCAACTGAATTTCAATTGGATCATAGAAATTTGGATGGATTTCCATTATTGAGTTGGAGAGGTTTAAAAGAGAAGGTGACAAGCGAGATTGTAGAAATAGTATTTCAGAAACAATGGCTTGTGTGATTTTGTTAGTGTTATGTTTAAGTGCTAAATTATTAACAATCTTTCGTGAAGAAGAACTTTCCAAATGTCTTTCAAATTGATCAATGAAAAATGGATGGAAGTCTGAAATCTAACAGAAGATTATTAATTGAATCAGATTGTTGGTCATAAAGTGAAAATACATTCTCTTTTTGGCACTGCTCTTGAGAAATAAGAAGTAATTGATAAGGAATGAACATCAATTGAAATTGGAAGTTTAATAACTTTTGATGTTCACAATTATAATTTGAATCTTTATTTTCCCTTGAGTTAAATCATTATCTGAAACACTCAATATATACTTTAAATATCAAAATCTAGGATAAAGCGAAAAATGTTGAATTAAATTAAATGTGAAAAAATAATATAAATTCTGATCATAGTTTACTCAATTATTACAATTATTGTTACAGCTTTATTAATAGGTAATAAGCTCATTATTTTCTACGATAATTGGTAAAATCAAATACAATTAGAATGGTTATTGCATTACCGCCAAGTTAGGAAAGTTAGGTTGTTGTTCTAGATAGAATGCAATTTTTGATATCTTAAATCACCACATTAGATGGTTTCTGATGTTGATATGATAACGTTATTTATTTTGAAAATAAATTATTTAGAACATTTGAATTGGTAATACATTTCACATGTGATTAGACTTTGATCATGAAGATTCAATTGTAAATAAGAAAAATCAATATCATCAATGTCAAAGTAGTTATCATAAATTACCTCAAGACATTCATTAGAATTCCCTTCCATTTTATTCAATGAATCAAAACAAGAAGGAATATATAGCTCATGTTCATTAATGCCAGAAAAATTATCACTAATTAATTATCTATCCCGATAAAAAGTAATCGATAATTCATATAGATCAGCCTATCTTTTTTCTGAAATATCGTTAACGTGAAGAGAGGATAAATTATTATTAGAAAAATTATCAGGATAAAGCGAAAAATATGAATCTGAAATAATGTATTTGAAAATGTCTCTATTTTAAAACTTTTGTGGATTTTCTTCATTGAAAATTTCAGATTTAATATCATTTACTTGGGTAATTGTGCTTTCTTGAAGAATGTTGCTTTGTTGATCTGAATTTGGAATTTTCTCATCATGAAAGAATTCAAAAATTTGTACAACAGATTGTGTTTTATTGGAAACTTTAATCGTTGCTGGTACTTGACAAATTATGATCTGATTTTCTAATTCTAACTCATATTTATTTTTAGATTTTAAAGCAGTATTTTCTTTAAGAGTGTTGCTAACATCTTCTTGTGGTTGATTAGTGAAATTTTACAAGCTTCGTGATTGAAATTCATTGACATATAAAGGTGCACTTTGATCTTTCTCAATACTGTAAGAAATGTGTAGAAATTGAAGTATTTGATTATACAAAATAGAGACCATTTCATCATCATTTGTTTGTACTTCCATATTGGAATTCTTACTTATGTCAATGAAATTAAGAGGAAATTGATCAAAGTTTGAAATAATTTCACATGGGTTTTGAAAGGAAGGAAGAGAGAATATATGTTCAAACCAATCTAATAATTCTTTTTTCGAAGGTTTATCTTCAATTTTAAATTTTAAACAGTTTAAATGAAACCTAATGGTAAAATCAATTAAAGACTCTCTTTCAAACCTTCGTAGATCTTCAAAATCGTCACATACATGTTCGTATATATATCCATCAAATTTACAAAGGAATATTATAATAAATTGTTCCCAAGTGTGGATTGAGGCAACTGGAAGTGATTTACACCAGTTTCTGGCTTTTGCCACGAATGTAAGAGTAAAAATCCTACATAAAATACCTTCATCAATTTCATGAAAAGCAGAATTTGAAATTTTTTTAATGAATTGTAAAGTATGATCAAATGCAAAAATATTCCTCTTACCATTAAACTTTACCTGAGACAAGTGTCTTACTATTTCTGATGGAGTATTGGAAGATGCTCGTCCAGAAATACAACTCCAAATTGGAAGTTTTAAAGGAGCCATTATAATAAAAATACAATATTAGAATAAAAAGACTCCAAAGAAAAACAAGTATCAGGCCCTCCTTCTAGCGCCAAAAATGTTGATGGCCTCGAAATTCATTGCAACAACATGGGGGATGACTACCCAGTCCAAACCTTAAAGAAGTTCTTTTTCCATTTGGAATGGTTGCTCTGACTGGTTTAACTAGGTCCAGTTAGCTTCTCTCAATCTCCATTGGTTTATAATATGACTTTTATCTACCAATGGGAAAGGAACATCAGATCATTTCTCTTACCGATCGGACAAGAAAGTGATCCTTAAGATAATTTTGGCTTAGCTGGGTCATAACTAAAGTTTTGCCTCTTTGAGAAGAGGACTTTTTAGGATGTATAATTTAATCTAAATGCAATATTATTCTAAGATGCAAGCAAAATAAACTATTTTAATCCTATCTCAATTAGGAAGATATAGATCTGTCCCAACTAAGAGCGAGATGTTTTAAATAATTGAGATTTAAATGTGTTTGTTTTAAGTGAATATAAAGCTAACGAAGTAGTTCAATTAACTGATATTGTGAATACCAAACACATTCTATCTAGAGACCTATTAACTAAAATAATTAATCAACAACACTCAGGAAGTAGTTCTCAAAATGATATTGATAATTTAATCAGTAACTTGAATAATTAAACAATAACATGCAGAAATTAGTTCACAACATATCACTATTCAATAAATCAGTTTTATAAGACATATTTTTGAGTAAATAGTTACTGAGAAATCAGAATTCAACCCATAAGAGTAGAGATAAGTAATAACATAAATTAAGGCAAATTACTCATACCGACAGAAGTGCACAAGTATGCAATTAAATTGACATGTTCATATTATCATAAAATGAAACCAGCATTTAAAACAATAGTATTATAAATACCAATTTATTAAGTCCATTTCTCCAGCTCCGGTCTCTAACAGTCTCTTGCAATGCCTGAACTTCTGCTTTCAAAATCAGAGCTATAGCAGTGAAAGATTCTGTTCATTATACATAACTCAGTATGTAAAGAAAAACCTCAATAATCTCCATATCTGAGATTATTCTCCTCTCACCCTACACCTTTAAATCCTCTTAGACAATAGTGCCATCAAGAATTCCGAAATTGCAGAGGAAAGAAGCCCTTATTACATTTTGCAATCTGTTATTTATAATATTTACAAAATAATTCTTCATAGAAAAGATTGTTGAAGAGTAGTTTTGCTCCATCAATTTTCATTGGTTTAAAAATCATATGAGCATTCTCATTGATTGAGAGCTTCTTATTCTCATTTCTTCAACTGTTTTCCTGCAAAAACAAATCAAAACAAAATTAAAATGTAAAAAATAAAATCAAAATGCAAAAAAAAATTAAATAAATCCAATCAAAACTTAATTAAATAAATAATTGAAAAATGAAGTATAGGCTTTATTTTGATTTCTGTGCTGATATAATTGGCCAAGGATATCATTGACGAATGGATCTGCATTTAGAAGAAGTTGTGGGCAAATTAAAATGCAGAAAATAAAGCTCAGAAAATTAATTTTGTTAAAAATTCGAAGCATGATCTTCTGCTGAATTTTAGACCTAATAAAATATCAAATCTATAAATGAAACAACTTTAGAAATGTTCTCCAACATTTTATCTATCTAATGAGTTGTCTTGGGCCTCATTTGGCCAAGTAAAACTCCATTTATGAGCTTCCAAAATTAGTATATTAAAATTTCCAGAAATCTGGAATTTTCTGTTGCCTCGACTAAAAATCAGAAATTTTAAATTAAATTCTAATCCTAAATTAGATTATAATATTTAATTAATTAATGCTAATTAATTACAATTATGTTATTAATATCAATTTAGTATAAACAGAAAATAATTAATAAAAATAAACGATTTAAAATTTATTTAAAATATAAATATATTATATTAATATTATAATTTATTTATATTAAAATTATAATAAAATATTATAATTAAAATATAATATTTATATATTAAATAATTAAAAACTAAACATCTCTCAGATGCGGGTGATTTGTGATTGTACCATGGTGAAGGGCAGCGGGGTTGGCAAGTGGCATGGCCACATGGCCACCCACAGGCCCCGACGGTGAGCATTAAATTGCTCAAGCCATCACCCCACTCACCATTTATTTCTCTACAGACATCGAGGTTGTTGCCATCGTTTCAAAATGGAGTCCCTTCCTCCCCCACCTGGTTATGGTTTTCGTCTGCCTGGTTGCGCGCCTCCCCTGTCTCAACCTCTGAGCAGCTACTGCCCCCTGGAGTCGTGGAGCTGAGCTCCCGCACGCCAACAAGGAGACGTTGTAGCCTGCATTGTTGTATTGAGATACTTCCCGACCACCATTACTCGTAAAGCATCCTTAGTCATTTGAATTTTTCCGCAGCTAATTGCTTCACCTCCACCACTGTGCCTTCGGCTCCGTGGCGCCTCCACCCAGCTTCTTCTTCAGCCCACAGCTCCCACCACCCTCACTGCGCTACCATGCCTCGCCTCCGGTATTGCATGCACTACAGGCATGGCAGCAGCAGAGGGAGGGTTGTTCATTCGTCGCACTCTACCCATTCTGACACCTCATCTTCCTCCCTGGAGCACTCCCCTGGCTAGTATCTTGCTACCTGCAGTGGACGTGGCCGATTTGTTGGTCATTCCTGTTTTTCTACTCAGCCTTCTGACGCCGCGACCATTCCTTCGCCTCTACCCCGTTTGGACTCCACCGCCACCCCGCAGACATCCCACTCTGCTCAATTCCACTTCCACTGCTCCATGGACCACCACTGTGTCATCGCCACCATTTCTGTTTCCTTCATGGAGGAGCCCGCCAAGGCTTCTAGCTTCTGCCCGCCCAAACTGCAGAAGCTCCCCCACCGTGACGCCTCCTCTGTAGAAGTCAAGGGTGACCCTGGTTCTAGCGACCATAGCACACGCTCAGACAACAGCAGTAGTTCTGGAAGCAGCAAGGACAATAGGAAGCATGGAAAACAGGCCAAGGGCAAAGCTAGCGAGACCAAGGAGCCCCAGCACGCTGCACACGCCACCTAGGACATGCAGGCCACCGACACCGACGAATACAGGTGTCTCATTGTAGAAGAGACTCCTCCTACTCCTCATGACACCTAGGCTCTCGGTTTTTTCTGGTTTACCGTTTTTAGTGTTAAGGTCCTTGGTCACAAGGTTTTGTTAATTTCTAGCATCTATGTATGGCACAATATGCAAAAAATTAACAGTTTTATTTGTATTACGTTGGTTTCCTCTCACAAGGCAGCGAAACAAACTCTTATTGGACTGGTTTCCCCTGTGTGGGCAGTCCCATTTTTGATATTTTCTGTGAATTGTGCCTTTGAATCAGGCTAGAGCTGCAGAGGCTTGTGCCTCCATGTACACTATGTTACACTAATATAAATTAATCTTACTTAGAAAAAAAAATTAAAAACTAAACATCCACGTGAGAGGGGGAGAGGAGGGAGGAGTACTAATAAGGGAGGAGGAGAATGGGTGGGAGTTATAAGGTGGAGAGAAGAGTTAGGTGAGGGACAGTGAGGTGGAGGGTGAGGTGAGGTAAGCGTTAGGTAGGAGAGGTGAGGTGGAGGGTGAGTGAGGTGAGGGTGGGGTCACGGGAGTCATAAGGTGAAACGAAACTTTATGTTAAAACAAATAACCCCTCACGTGTTTTCCAAATCGCATCGGAGTTTCGGAGTTTTTGAAATATATGCAAAAAATAAATATTTGTTATTTGCGATATGCGATTTGTGATGTAGTTTCGGCCTTTTTGTAACTCAGGATTTTTCAAAAGAGTGAATGTGGTGAGAAGTGGGACCCACATGGGATTAACCATCCTACATTTTGGACTTCAGTTTTTTGCAATTTTGGGATTTTGGGTTTGGCAATTTGTTTTAAAATAATGAGTTGGAGTAAATTACCAAGATCCTGAAATGTGTTTTAGTTCATTATGCAATTTAGATGGGTCATTTTGTAGGACCGTTAGTGAAAAATGAAAGAAACAGTGAAAATGAACTAAAAGTTAATACTTACGATGAATGATTATTTTAACTATGAGAATTAAAATATTGGTACACTTTATAAATTTTTTAGTCCAAGCGAGAAAATGATCAAACTTCAAAAGAGTGCCATTTACAAACTGGTTGACCAAATGAAGTGAAACAAGTATCGTTGGAAAGCTTGTAAAAAAATGGATTCAATAAAGCAATCGAAACAAAATTTCGAGGAAGATGAAAAAATGGCAAAAATGCAGGATAATTAACTTAATGAAAATCCTAAAAGGTGTTTAGCTAAAAAAATTGTAGAAAGGGTCCCCATTATTTGAAGTGTATAAGTAAAAAATGGGGGGGTTGTGTTTTACCACAACATGTCCCTAAATGGAAATGGGGGCACAAAAAATCCTCATGGGTATCCAAATGGATCGAAAAATCTTGTGTCCCATCTATAAGGGTTGGAAGAATAATGCAAGCTCTTCAATCGTCTCCCACAGTGAGACACATCTTCATCTGGGCCCTGAATCAAATTCCAAGTGTATGTTGCAAGAGTGTAGCCAGCTGGGCAAGGTGGTCTAGGTGCATCATCATTGTCCAAAAAGGTGGAACACATGAAAACAATAGGTGGAATTGAAAGATCCCATGAAGTGGCAAACCGACCTCTGCTATGGTGGAGACACGTGGCTCTTAATGCTCACCCTACACATGGAAATATGACCCTCTGGAGGGATTAGACCTCGTATAGGGAGACTAAACCCAAGATGAATATCCACCTGCAATCCTGTATAAGTTCCAATGCATCCCCTCACCTTCAACTTTCAAGTAAAACTAAGCATTAGTGCAATTGAGTGAATGATATTACAAATCATGGAACCAAGTGGAAACTTCATGGTGGCATGGCCTTCCATTGTGGGCTTTATAATGTACAAGTGTCTCCAAGTTCAAGAATAGAGTTAACCAAGGACCCTATTAGGTGGTTTCAACCTCTAAGGGGGTGATATGTCCATGGTACATCCATAAAATGGAAATTGGCACGTGATATAATGGTGGAACAAATTGGGGTATCAGGGGAAGGCTCCAAGCCATATGCCACTGTATAATGATATCCATAATAATGGAATCCCATACTTGGGTATATGAATGTAGGAGGAAGCAATCATTGTACACGAGTTACCCCGACCTTTGTTTTTCCACCCTTCTTCATATGTATTTTGTCTTTTATTGATTTTTATTTTATAACTACTTGGGGCTTGAGGGGATGAGAGCATGATGTGTAAGATATAGCAGTGGATATGCCCCTTAATATGGGGTAGTTCATCGCCCACCAGGGGTTGGGACAATCATGGGTTCCTTAATGATGAATGGGGTCAATATGAGGGACCCTAGGAGCCAGGTTGATGGCCATAATGATATGGGTGGAGCTCATGTTTGGATTTTTCCACATGCTAAATGTGTATATCCTGGCTATCTTTTGAATCTTATGGTACATTTCTTGTTGGGAGTGGCCAAATTATGATTTTTCTTTTTTTCGCTGCATCAACCTTCGAGGCATTGTTCCAGGCTTGACCCAAGGTGTGGACAAGGGGAGGGGGAGGCTAACTCCTTGTGGACCTAATGGACAAATGTGGACCCAAATGAGAAATATGATGAATGGGGTTATAATGAGGGGATGGGGGTGGTGTATATGAAGTCAGGAAGCAGGATCACGCAACCAAAATCGGGGTTTCCCATGTAGTGCCACCCCTAAAGCTAATAGCCAATAAAGGAGATCCCACTAGACTAGGATACAGGCCTAACCATCAAGTTGGATAGGGGAGACAAAAGTACAAACCAATTCCACTCTTTCCGTTGAATCCCCCCACTAATCCATGCCCAAAATTCTCCATGATAATTAAACAAAAATACCCAACTACACAATGAAAAGCCATACCTTTTGGGTTTGGAAGGCCCACCTTCAAACACATGACCATGAAATATGGGAAAAGAAGCATATCGTTGGCTCAGGTGGCAGAGATAGTGGCACATCGAGCTATAGAGTGGCTACAAGGGGTTGTTGGGTGCCGACTAAGACCATATAGGAGAAAAAAAATATCCTATGGACACTACCCACATGTGGTGGGTAACACTACTCATTTACTTATCTTCCTCTCTAGAATGATGTCAAATATTTTGGAAAAGATGCTATTAAATATTACAGTTTTGTAATTTCTCACATTACTTGTACCAACACCTTTGTGAATATGTCTCCATGTGCTAACTTGCCAGTTTGAAGGAACCCATACCATATGGCTTGTTTGGATATATCCTTGAAAATTGAACACAAAGGTGGACCTCCCCATCTGACCAACCATTTCAGTTGTTCAACAATTTACTTCAAGTGCTTTTCCATTGGTAAGACTTTTAATTCCTACTGTGAAAATTTCTGAATATTACTTTATGCAGAAACCCTATTGTTAGATCTGGTTATACTACTCCTACTTAAACAAGTTATTAATGCTGAAATATTCAGATTAACATCAAAGTAAACACATAACATACTTTCACCGATTCAAATCTAAAACAAAAATACATGCACACATAGACAAAGTGACACAAGATTTTTTTAGACAATTGTCCCTGGAAAAACCCAATGCAGGAAAACCGGTCTTTAAGTTGCTGGAGGTTTTATATTATTAAGTAGTTTTTGAATATAACAAATATGGGCACCTTACTGGTTAACCCAACAGATAAAAATATAGATCTGTAGCTAACTTGTTTCTCTTAAACCAAAAGACTAACTGATCCACACCCTCAAATGAGATTTACAAGACTTGGCCAATTTCTGGCCCTAGAAACCCTAACGTTGCCCATGAAGCGCCTGCGTCAGCCCTGCCATCCTTTGCGTGCCTTTGCGCTGGCCTGGAGAGGGATGCATAACCCCAGAATGGGTGACGCAAACCCTACGTTTCCCTAGAAAGGTCTCTGCATAACCCTAGAGGGTCTCCTGCTGCCCAGCACTGCCCTTTCTAGGCCTGCGTAGTTGAAGTTGCTCTTTGCACTGTGTAACTGCTGCTGATGCCGCTTCTTCTTTGCACTGCCTCTGGTTATTTCTCTCTCCCTCTTGTTGATTCTTGGTGTCGGGATTAGACCATCCCCTTTGCCAATACTACCCCTCTGTAGCTGAAACACTTATGAATTTTTTTAGCAAATCCTACCCTGGAATTTAAACTTAGTCTCAGTGCTCTGCCTCCGTGTGTCTTCTCCAAATAACCCCAAGTATTTCCTTTATAATTTTCTCGTTTGGAAACCAACAACCATAATAAAATCTTGAATCGATGGCTAAGATTAAAAGAAAGTTTGATCTGTGTGACTTAAGACAATTCCATCACATGATTTGATTAATTACTTTTAATAATTTAATTTACTTAAGTTAGACTTAGGGTCCTTAATTAAAATGATTAATTAATTACTTATGTCCCAAATTGGATGAAATTTCTCAAATCCCTTTCTGGGTCTTGGAGATCTCATGTACTCTAGTCCCTCCACAAATTTTGGGAGCTAGAGCACATCCGATGCTACCCCATCACTCAAGAAAATTCAACGCTCCCTCTTAGCGAGGAATGTGCTCTAGTACAAACTCTACTTCACCCCGAAGCTCTGCACTGATGTCTGGTGTGGGTCTCTGCACTGATGCTGGACCTACTGCCCTTCATCATTGTGCTGATGTTGCCATTTTTCACTACTTCCCATGATGATGCCACCACCACTGCTACATGTGTACTGCAGCTCCCTCTCAATCTATTGCATATGTGCTGCCATTTTTTGCACTGCAACTTCATTTGCTAAGAGAAACAATAGAATCTCTTGCCCAATCTTTGATAGACAAGTCATTTGGGTTGCATCCTCATCACTGAAGCTCCTTCGACTGCTGATATGTTTTGTCATCTGGAGGATGATGCACAGTTATAGCTCTACACTGCGTAATCAGACTCCCTCTGCACTGCTGCAGTCACATCAGCCCCTTGTGTTGAAATCTCTCACGTTGTTGCTGCACTGAGCTGTCCTCCTGAAGCCTCCACACTGTTGTAGCTCTGCTCTGTGCTACTAAAGTTACATCAGCCCCTACGTTGCTGTTGCATCTTCACTACACTATTCTCTTCACCCTTTAGATCCACCTCTGCTCCATCCGTGATTCTTTACACCAACTGCTCCACTTGTCCCGCTACTGTCTTAAGGATCCCGTAGCTTGGATGTGATCCAAGAGATGAGTTGCTCAAGGATCCTGCCCTCACTCTGTAGCTCCTCTATAGATCCATGTCACCCCACTTTCGTGGTTCATGAGCGCTCATGGCTACGTCATCTTCTGACCCATCATTCGCCATAGCAGCCTTGGAAGTATAAGCTTCTTTGTCCTTCTTCTTCGAGGACAATTGCCAGCGAAATGTCCTAGTTCGCCGCACTAGAAACACTTGATCTTGGATTGATCACGCTTCTTCTTCCCTTGATACCTATTTGATGCCAAGGATGCATCTTCTTTCTCTTCCTTCTTCACCTTACTCGACCCCGTGTTGTACTACCTCTTGGTGAATCGGCGGATTTCTTCTTGACGAAGGATTGCCCACATATTGTCCCAGTCGGGAAGGTCCACTCTGCCCAAGACACTTTGGACAAAGGTTTCTCACTCTTCTGTGACCGCATTGAGTGTAGTCCTTACCATCAATTCATCCTCCACCTTTGTTCCCATAGCAGACACCTGATCTCTGATCGCCTGTAGTCTGAAAAGGAAGGGCTCTATTTCTTCTCCTTTGGTCACCATGAACGACTGCAACTGATTCTCCAGAGGCATTCTTTTCTGGACGGAATTCCCCTCATATAGGGTTGTTAAGGCTTTCCACATCTCGTGAGCTATTTCTTTTCAGCTATGTCTGGAACTATATGGTCCTTAATCCCATCCATTATAAAATGTTTGGCATGTGCCGCAGCTTCCTCATGCTTCTTCAAGAGATCCACAGCAGTCGGCATGGCCAGGACTTTTTCTGCATGGTCTCTTAGACCGTATGCCTCCATGACTACCAAGATTCGGGCCTTCCAGACTGCAAAGTTGGACAGGTCATCCAACCTATCTTGATCACGTAGTCCGTGAGGTGCCATCTACTCAGATCTACTATGTCGAAACTTCCTCTCCTCGCTTCTCTACTGAAGCTTGGATCTAGGGTCCTTGGCGAAAAGGCACCCTCTGCTCCCTTTGACAACAAAACAGCTCTCTGCGATCCTCTGATCGATTTGCATATTTCTTTGGCTAGAAACCCTCTAAGAAGATTATCTCCTCTGATCCAAGTGGATATTGGTGGCCACCCACCTATTCCACTTGAGGCCCCACCATTGTCTCTTTCAGTTTTTCAGTTTCAACACAACTTACTATTTTTAGCAGTTTTTCGGGTCCTGAACTTCCGGAGCCGTTTTGAGGCCCTAAACGACGTTTTTTGGGAATCGTTTATCCGGAAAATATGATTATGATCTAAAATTAATATTCATGGCAACAGTTGTAGTCCTCGGATATATCTTTCTAACGATGTATCATACGCGTCAAATGGAGATCGTATGCCGAAGTTACGTCCCCGGAAAGTTGAAACACCAATTTACCCAAACAGGGCCCCTAGTTTTGGTGTTTCATCTCCTAGGGTTAGGTTTTTGGATGTTTAGAGTTCTCCATTGTTTCTCAATAATAAATAGGCCCTCGAGCCTCATTGTAACACAGTTCAGAGGTCTGTAGCCGCCACATCTCTTCTCAGATATTTTCTACCAGCACCATAGTTAGTTTATTTCCATTCTGTTTGTAAGAAAATTTCAGTTCTTTGATATTAAAATGAAATGAAGTATTATTTCCGCTGCATCTTTGTATTTATGGTTATATGTGTATTCTGTTGTGTTCCTGCATAAATCCGGATCAGTGGTATCAGAGCGGTCTACTTTTTCTCGATCCTTCTTTACATGTTGCCAATGAGGTCGGGGTATAAGGAGTTAGGGCTCGATCTGGTGAAACCTTTGCAAGATCAGTCTCGCAAACCCCGACAGACACCCATGGGGGACGAAAAGAAAGATGAGGGAGCAGGAGATACTATCAAAATATTGCTCGAGGAGGCCCTCAAAAAAAAAAGGAACGTGATGATGGATAACTTTGCCCAGATCCTTCAACGACTACCCACCGGCGGCACATCTGCATCCAACAGCCACTCTGGAGGCACGACTCCCTTTAAGGTACAAGTAAACTTTGGCATTCCCATATTTGAGGGTAAAATAGATGCAGATGCCATAGATAGATGGTTGAATCTATTAGAAGGATATTTCTCGGTTCATGACTTTTTCGACTGGGAGAAGATTATTTTTTCACTCCTCATAGCTACCCCCCATGTCAAGGACTGGTGGGAAATCTACTATGAGAAAAAGGACGAGAGAAAACCCTCTCTGTTCTCAACCGTAACCACTTGGAATTATTTCCGAGATGCCATCAAGGAACAATACTATCCCATGGGAATCTATGAGGACAAGTACATACAATGGACCACATTGCAGCAACAAAGGGATCAAGATGTGCATGAGCTGACGAATCTGTTCCATACCCTGCACATAAAGTTGGGTATCAAAGATTCAGAGAAACATTTGGTGCTAAAGTATCACAGTTTTCTGCACATATATATTCAAGAGGAAATGGAGTTCCTCGACATCTCCTCACTTGGTACGGCATACCGGTATGCTGCCAAGATTGAGCAGAAATTAAAATAGAAGAAGCAAGACTTTGAATCTGCGAATCAAAAGCAAGGGAAAGGTGCCCCCAAACTGCAAACCAAAGGACAAAGCCAAGGCATGGCGGCCCAAGACAACCTGCCAAATTCACAAGCAAATAACAACACCGCAAAGCCAAAGAAGGACATGGGAAAGTGGTGTGAGTTACATAAGAGCTCCACTCACAACACAAGTGAGTGTCGGGCCAAGCAGTCGCTAGTGGCCAAGATGAGGGCTTCTAAATCAAATGCATGATCCGAATTTGAATCAGAACCTGACAAGGGGAATGAAAAAGGGAAGCAGATTATTGATGCAGAGCCCAACGCCATTGTTGCCACTACGAAGATCCAGAAGGAGGAACCAGAAGATCCAGAGGAGGCAGAGCGTCTCTTCCACTCCCAGATGTGGGTAAAGGGTTCCCCTCTACTATTCATTTTCGACAATGGGAGCCAAAAGAACCTCATTTCAGCAGATGTCGTGAAGTTGTTGGGCTTGCCGACCACAGCGCACCCACAACCATACACAATCGGGTGGCTTCACCAAGGATGGGATCTTCGCGTCAGCCAGCAGTGTCGCCTTCCCTATAGCATCAAGCCCTTCACGGATGAGGTATTGTGTGACATTGCTCCTATTGATGTTTCTGATATATTATTAGGCCAACCATACTTGTGGAAGCGACATGCTGTGTATGAGTCCCGGCCTCGCACTGTTATTGTTACTTTGGGAAATAAGTTGTATAGGATACCAGAGGTACCATTGCCTCCCACTATCTCTTTGGTTACTACAAAACAATGCAGTAAGCTCATTTCCCAAACTAGGAAATTTGTTTTCCTGATGATCCTCCCCCAGCGAAAGAAGAAGATTGTGGCCACAACCTCCAAACATGGCTCCTCTACACGACAAAAACAAATGGACAAGGTTGTGGAGGAGTACGGGGACATCTTCACCTCACCCACAGGGGTGCCTCTACACTGTCAGGTCAAGCACCCCATTGACCTGACCCCAGGTGCACCACTACCCAGTGGACTGATCTATAGGCGCTTTGTTCTAGAGAATGATGAAATCAAGAGGCAGATTCAGGAGCTGTTGCAGAAAGGTCACATCCGGCCAAGTTCATCACCCTGTGGGAGCCCGATCGTGTTGGTACAGAAGAAGGATGGGACTTGGAGACTCTGTATTGACTATCGGGCGTTGAACAAGATCACTATCCGGAATAGGTTACCAATCCCACGGATTGATGACCTTCTGGACCAACTCAAAGGGGAAAAATATTTTAGCAAGATCGACTTGAAGTTTGGGTATCACCAGGTACCAATCGAACCCTTTGATGTGTGGAAGACTGCCTTCAAAGCCAAGGAGGGCCTCTTCGAATGGCTCGTCATGCCTTTCAGGTTGACGAATGCTCCCGTAACCTTCATGAGGTTGATGGATAACATCTTGCATCCATTCACCAACTCCTTTGTAGTGGTGTACTTGGATGACATTCTGATCTTCAGCCAGACTTGGGAAGAGCACCTCCACCACATCCAAGAAGTCCTCCAAACACTACGGAAACACAAGTTGTGTGCCAATTTGGAGAAGTGCACTTTTGGCATGACCCAGGTTCAATATTTGGGATACATCATTGATGAAAGGGGGGTGCATGTGGATCCAACCAAGATCCAAGTCATTCAGGATTGGCCAGCCCCAACCACTCTAACAGAGCTTCGCAGCTTTCTAGGTCTTGCTAATTTCTACCGCAGGTTCATGTTGGGATTCTCTTATATCACTTGGCCCTTGAGTCAAGTCACCAAGGGAGGAGCGAAAGCAAAATTCTTTTGGTCGGAATCTCAATAGAAGGCATTTGTAGAATTGAAACATTGCCTCTATTATGCTCCAGTGCTCACATTACCAGACTTGCAACAACCATTTGAGGTCGAGACAGATGCCTCTGACTATGTTATTGGGGTTGTTCTTACTCAACAGGAGCATCCAGTGGCATATCACAGTGAGACACTATTTAACACAGTTCACAAGTATCCCACTTATGACAAAGAAATGTATTACATTGTGTAGGCTTGTCGACAATGGAAGCATTACATTTTGGGGAAGGAAACAATCATCCACACAAACCACTGACCCCTGCAGTTCATACAGACACAAGGGAAGTTGCAGAACGATCGCCATCAGAAGTGGTCCACATATCTGCAACAATTTCATTTGAACATCAGGTACAAGAAGGGTAGCACCAATAATGTTGCTGACTACCTCAACCGACCACCGATTGTGGCCATAACCACAGTTCCCAACTCTTGTGGGCACGAAAATTCTGATTGACTGCTTTTCTACAAGAGCGATTTAGAATTCAGCCACACATACAAGGCACTCTTGGGGGGTACGCAAGTTCCAAATTTTTCACCTCCAAGATGCACTGTTATGTCACCTGGGACACATTTGTGTTCCTTCAAGCGAGCGTGCCAAGATGATATGGGAAGCGCACTACAGTAGAGTCGCTGGGCATTTTGGGGTTGAGAAAATAGTGGCAATACTTCAAAAGTATTTCTATTGGCCGAACCTTCGACAGGATGTCGGGAAGTACATCAGATCCTGCACTTCTTACACCATTTCCAAACCGACCATCAAGAAGCAAGGGCTCTATACTCCGCTTCCTACCCCTAGTCGACCTTGGGAATCCATCTCCATGGATTACATGTTAGGCCTTCCTTCTACTAAGCATGGAAATGACTGTGTTTTCGTGGTCGTCGACAGATTCTCGAAGATGGCCATTATGGCGGCCTACAAGAAGAATATCATAGCGAAAGCCACTGCTAAACTCTTCTTTGAACGAGTGTGGGTTCACTTTGGGATACCACATTCTATCATATCATATCGTGACAGCAGGTTCCTCAGCACATTTTGGTCCAGCCTCTGGTCAATGTTGGACACCAAGCTCACCAAGTCCACAACTTTCCATCCCCAAACTGATGGCTAGACAGAGGTCGTCAACAGGATGATTGTACACATTCTATGCATGTACAATTCAAAGCATCCACGCACATGGGATGAGAGCCTCCCCTATGTACAACACAGTTATAATCGGGCTCTCCACAGCTCAATCAGCCACAGCCCCTATCAGGTGGGCTTGGGATTCCAACCACTATGTCCCATTGACGTAGCCATGCCATTTGCGGCTACTCTGTCCGATTCGGCTCATGTCCAGTCTGAAGCTAACAAAGTGAACAACTTCATCGAGCGCATTCATCAAATCCGCCAATAGGTTCATGACATATTGGATAGATCCAATGCTAAGTACAAGCAACGACATGATCAACATCGGATGCCACACAACTTCCACGTGGGTGACAAAGTGTGGCTACATTTGTAGAAGGAGCGCCTCACTAGACCCCACCGCAAGCTTCTCCCGCTCCGATATGGGCCACACACCATCACTAAGGTTGTAGGGAACAATGTCTTTGATCTCAGTATTCCACCATTCTTTGGTCAGCACCCAATATTCAATATAGACCACCTTCGTCCCTACTTCCCACCTCTACTGGACACCTCTGACATTGCAAAAGAACTCACACCAAAAGAGTTAAACCCAGACTGCATGGAACAGGCCACCACAGATTGTATCATGGACATGCAAATCAAGAACGCTCGCCAACAGAAGATCCAACTGTATTGGGTTGTTAAAGCTGGCCAACTCCTGCACCAAGGCAAGTGGTTCACTAGGGACCAAGTTCAGCGGAAGTTTCCTCATCTCATGGAGGAACTCAACGCAATGGGGACCATTGATTCCTAAGGGGGGAGGAATGATCCAGGTGGATATTGGTGGCCACCCGCCTATTCCACTTGGGGCCCCACCATTGTTTCTTTCAGGTTTTCAGTTTCGGCACAACTTACTATTTTTAGCAGTTTTTCGAGTCCTAAATTTCCGGAGCCGTTTTGTCCAGCAAATATGATTCTGTTCTAGAATTGATATTCGTGGAAATAGTTGTAGCCCTCAGATATTTCTAATGATATATCATACGCGTCAAATAGAGATCGCATGCCGAAGTTACGTCCCCGGGAAGTTGAAACACCAATTTACCCAAACGGGGCCCATAGTTTTGGTGCTTCATCTCCTAGGGTTAGGTTTTTGGACGTTTAGAGTTCTCCATTGTTTCTCAATAATAAATAGGCCCTCGAGCCTCATTGTAACAGGTTCGGAGGTCTATGTCACTTACATATCTTCTCAAGGTCAGCTGCAAGCCCACCTAGCTGATTTGATTTCCATTGTGTATGAGCAAATTGGTCTTTGATATTAATAGGAGAATAAAATGTTATTTGCTTTGCATCTTGTGTTAGCAATTTATATATTATGTTGCATTCCTGCATAAATCCAGATCATCCTCCCTCTCTTTGTCACTAGTGCTTAGGCTAAATTCTGAAACTTCAGAAATTTAACCCCACCAACAACTTCTAAAGTTCTGCAGCAATTTTCCGACACTTCTGAGTCAGCACGGCTTCAGATCTGTGTCACCCTAGCTAGCCTCTACGTGTGAAAACAGTCCCAACATTGTCTTTGTGCTGCCTCTGCTTATTAAGTACGTGGGCCTGCGTGGAGACTGCATAGGACTGCGTCACTCTGGCCTCTGCGTGGCTCTGCTCCCTCTGTTGTTGCGTTGTCCCTTCAGATCTGGGTTTTTGTGGTTGTTGATGCTCTCTCTTCTTCTTTCTGCAGCCAGATTATTCTCTTCTGCCGGTGACCCTGCTAGATTTGCAATCGCTCTGATACCATGTGAAAATTTATGAATATTACTTTATGCAGAAAACCTACTGTTAGATCTGGTTATACTTCTCCTACTTAAACAAGTTATTAATGTTGAAATATTCAGATTAACATCGAAGTAAACACATAACAGAATTTCATCGATTCAAATCTAAAATAGAAATACATGCACACATAGACAAAGTGACACACAATATTTTCTAGACAATTGTCCCCGAAAAAACCGGTCTTCTGGCTGCTAGAGGTTTTGTATTATTAAGTAGTTTCTGAATACAGCAAATCTAGGCACCTTATTGGTTAACCCGACAGAGAAAAAGATAGATCTGCAGCTAACCTGTTGTTTTGAGACCAAAAGGCTGAACACTGACTGATCCACACCCTCAAACGAGATTTACAAGACATGGCCAATTTTTGGCCCTAGAAATCCCAGTGCTGCCCCTGAAGCCCCTACATCAACCCTGTCAGCCTCTGCGTGCCTTTGTGTTGGGCTGGAGAGAACTACGTAACCTCAGAATGGGTGACACAGACCCTATGTTATCCCTTCCTTTTCCAACAATTCTAGTATTGCAATGAACAGATCACATTTCCTTTATTGGAAGGGATAACTTCTATTGTGGCTGGGGCTGCCCTCTTCCATCGAGTTTCTTCACCCCAACCAAATTGAATGATTATTAGAGTCTATTACTCTTAGGATTTCAATTTCCACCAAAAGTTTATAAATTGGGAAGGCAATCCTCCAAGTTAACTCACTGTTCATCAAACCGACAAATGTGAACAAATACAGCATACTATGGTGCTCGAAAAAGCAACATAGAAGTAACATGGAAACTGACTCCATAACTTCGGAACAAGGGGTCCTTTGTCTGATAGCACAATCCATCCTGGTCGATATAATTTATTGCTCTTTATTTATGTATCAACTAAAAATAGTTAAACTTGGAAGAAAAGCTTTATAAAGATAATTGTTTAGATTAATCTCTAATAAAATCACACCTTTTTATGCTACCAACTCTTCATCCTATAGCATACGCCTAACTCCCTTGAAAATTAATTAAGATGTTTTGCATATGCTTATGTATTGAAAATTTATATTCAGAATTATATATCAAGAGGTCTGTCAAAGTTATATACATTAATTAATAATATTTCTACTACCATAACAGGGCATGGTTCCAACAAATGTGGAAATCACTGCCAATATGCTGGAGGAATGGAGCAACTTGGTGTTGTCTAGTGAAGTAGAAGTTGAAGTTGAAGTGCTCGAAGAGTTCCGCAATCTGACAGCAGATGTTATTGCTCACACAGCATTTGGAATCAGTTATGCTGAGGGAAACTTGAAAGCACCTCTTCAATATTCAGGATCAACTAATACGTCTTACAGCTGAATCAGTTTTTAGAGTTTATATTCCAGGCTTCAGGTGAATTTTGGAGTTCTATGGTAGCACATAATTCAATCTCAAAAGACTAAAATGTATTATAAATTTCACCTGAAGCTTTTGGATAAACACAAATTTTCAAGCCAGATTTTTATCTAACAGTAACTTCAGAAGTTTTGCAATATTTATTAGACCGTGAGAGATGGGATTGAAGCAATAGAAAATTGATCATCACTTTCAAAGCTCCACTGCCTGTATGGAATTTAGAGAGTTATGTGTCTTTACTAATGTTCTTGGTCTGCAATATTCCATGTAGTGTGCCATGATTTAGAATATTTTATAATATCCAGCATTGGGTTTTGTGATTTGTGAGAGTGGCCTCCTCCACAGGTTTCTGCCTACAAGAAAGAACCGCCAATGTTGGAAGTTGGAAAAAGAACTCAGAAGATGCATTATGCAGGTCATTGGAGCTAGGGAAAGGATTGCTGGAAAAGAAAAGTCAGGCAGCTATGGTGCTGATCTACTTGGTCTAATGATGTCTACTAAGAATGCACAAGATGTACGTATGACTATGGAGGATATCGTTGATGAATGCAAGATTTTCTACTTTACGGGACATGAAAGTACAGCAAACCTATTGACATGGACCGTGATATTACTGGGAATGAATCAAGAATGGTAGGCGCATGCACGCAAAGTGGTGTTGGAAGTATGTGGAAAAAATACTCCAGATGCAGATAGCTTGAATCGCCTTAAGATTGTAATGGTTGTGTAAACAAACCTTTCTCTTCAAGAAAATTACAGTAGATCACACTTTACAGATAATTATTCATTCTGATTGGCTGTCGGGCTAAAAATATTGTATACGTGTTTGCAGGTGGGAATGATTCTAAATTGTTGAAATTACTTACAGCTGCTCAAGTATTGAAGCCGCCTTCCATTTCCAGCGATCAGTCAAGATCGAAGTATAACAAAAACGTTGCAGAGAGCCGCTTGCCATTTTTGATTGATCAGATTTTAAAAAAATTGAAGGACAGTGTTCCAGAACTGAAATTTCCGGATTTGAAATCTCACTGAGGCGGATTTAATAGAAATTCCGCATCACACTCAGCCGTTCATACGGCTGCCCAAAATCGGACGCGGAAAACTCATAAGCCGGATTTAAAAGAAATTTCGCGTCACAATTTTGGTGATGTCAGCAAAATTTTTTGGCACCCGAAATCATTTTTCAATGCAGTTGAATGTTTTGTGAAGTCCGGCAGAAAAGGTTTCGTGAAGGTTTTGAATAAGTTCGTTAAAGATTTTTGGTTATGATTTATATATATATATATATATATATATATATATATATATATATATATATATATATTAAAACATTTTAGTGGGCCCTCAACGAAGTTTTTAAAAAATAGATTTGTTTTTTTTTGTATTACATGATTCAAACACATATATAATATATGTGCGTTGAAAAATGAGGTTGTGGGCCATGCCATAGTAAAATCGTTTTGGTTTTATTTTGTAAAACGGTTTTAGTTTCAATTTTTTTTTAAAGTTGTTTTATGTTTATATGTCGTGACATATAAAAAGATAAAAATGCCTATGTGCTTTGATGTATTGTAAGTTTTTAATTTTTACACATCAGAGTGTAAAATTTTGAATGGCACAACAGTGCATTCATTTTTTTTGAGAGACAGTATTTTTTTTCCAACACACAGCAGTGAGTTGTAAATGCACAAATAGAGTGAAATTTTAGAGTGTGAGTTTTGTGTTGAACTGTGTTTTGAAGCAGTCAAAGTTTCTGTGTATTCCCTCAGTCAGAGGAGATTTTATAACCAAGTTTTTGAAGTTTAATGAAACAGTTTTTAGAGTGAAAACTCTGTCTCCAGTGAAGAAATTTTTAATATTTTCTCTGTGTTGAAGAGGGGAGTTTTATTCTCCATTTATTGTTCTGGAATTTTTAAATATTCCAACATGGTATCAGAGCTAATCCGGGCTCTTTGAAGATCAAAGAAGCTGAAGGAAAGGAGTTCTTTGTTGCAGCAGCTTCTCCAGCAGTGTGAAGACTCGGCCAGTGTGAAGACTCGGTCAAGAGAGATCCAGGTATTTCTCCCCCGTTATACGGATTGCAATGATAGCATTGCGAAAGGAACGGTCGGTATTTGATGGCATGAGTCGAGTGTTTTGGAATCATATTGAAGAGTACGAATACGTGGGAGCTAAAAACATTGTATGAATGAAAATATCCACCTCCCACTATTTAATGGGAAGAATTATGACTACTGGTCAATAACTATGAGAGCTTTATTTGTCTCCCAAGACTTATAGGAATTTGTTGAGGATGGCTTTGAAGAGCCAGCAAATGAAGAAGAGTTTGAAGATTTAACTCAGGCAGAAAGAGAGTTGCTGAAGAGAAATAAGAAGAAAGACTCCAAGGCTCTCTTCTTATTGTATCAAGCAGTGCATGAGAGTGTGTTTCCAAGGATAGCAGCAGCCAAGAGATCTAGAGAAGCATGGGAAACTCTCAAGACAGCCTATCAAGGCATGGAAAAAGTGAAGACAGGAAAACTTCAGTTGCTGAGGAGATACTTTGAGACTCTCTGTATGAAAGAGTCAGATACTATTGACTCATTCTTCACTCATGTGATTGGAATGGTCACACAAATAAGATCTCATGGAGAGACTCTTGAAGATAAGAGGATTGTGGAAAAACTCTTGAGGATTCTACCCTCAAGATTTGATGTGATTGTCACCACCATAGAGGAGACTAAGGATCTTACAAAGTTCACAGTGGATGAGCTACATGCATCACTGATGACTCATGAGCAGAGATTGGGTAGGAATGAAAACTCATCTCTGGAGCATGCCTTTAAGACCTAAATGTCTTTCGGAAGAGGAAGAGGGCAAGGCAGAGGAAAAAAAAGAGGAAGAGGCAGAAGCCAAAACAGAGGTGGAAGGAACAGTCAAGTAAATGCTCAAGGAAGGGGCAACAATCCAAATCAGCATCAAGGCCAAGGCAGCAGCCAACAAAGTGGTCAGCAGAATGCTCAAGGACAGAGGTATGATAAGTCCAATGTCCAATGTCACTATTGTAAAAAATATGGTCATTATGCTAAAGATGAAAGAAACGGCATGTCTGGGAAATAGAACTGGTCTACATTCACTAGAGAAAATATCGGCAGAAGATAATTTGTTTTTTGGCTTATGTGTGGGCGAAAAGAATGAGAATTTGGTTTCTGAACACCGGTTGTAGTAACCATATGACAGGAAACTTAGCAATGTTTTCTATGCTAGATGAGAGTGTGAAGTCACAAGTCACACTAGGGACTGATAGTAAAGTGTCTGTTATGGGAAAAGGAAATGTAAATGTTCTAACAAGAAAAGGTGCAAAGAAATCCATAACATATGTGTATTATGTTCCAGGAATGAAGTGTAACCTCTTAAGTATTGGACAACTTGTCCAAAAGGGGTACAATGTATTTTTTGAGGATGATATTTGTACCATTATGGACAAACCTCCCAGCAAACAATGTATTGCTGAAGTGAAGATGACAAGGAACAGAATGTTCCCTCTTAGAATGAGAGCAGATTTGAAGAATGAAGAAAAGATAGCAGCAGTGGCAAAAGAGGCTATCCAAAGCGAACCAAAAGATGAGAATTGGTTGTGGCACTTGAGATTTGGACATCTCAACTTTGGAGGTCTTAATTTGTTGAACAGAAAAGGAATGGTAAGAGGTTTACCATTGATAGAGAAGTCGGATAGCCTTTGTGAAGGTTGTATCTTGGGGAAACAACACAGAGAAATTTTTCCTTCCGGGAAAAGCATAAGGGCAAAGGCACCCTTAGAGATTGTCCACTCAAATTTGTGTGGACCGATGCAAACTCCATCGCTTGCTAGCAGCCACTATATGTTAACATTCATAGATGATTTTACAAGAAAAAATTGGGTTTACTTTTTGAAAAATAAAAGTGAAGTGTTTGAAAAATTTTGCAATTTCAAAGCACTTGTGGAAAACCAAAGTGGGCTGCACATCAAAGTCCTAAGGACTGATAGAGGAGATGAGTATATCTCTAAAGATTTTCTACGTTTTTGTAGAGAAAATGGTATTCAAAAGCAGTTTACAACTAGATATACTCCGCAGCAAAATGGAGTAGCCGAAAGGAAGAATAGAACCATAATGGACATGGTGAGCAGTATGTTAAAGGAAAAGAATTTGCCTAATGATTATTGAGCTGAAGCTGTACATTGTGTAGCATAAATTTTGAATAGGTGCCCTACAAAAGCAGTGATGAACAAAGTGCCGGAAGAGGCATGGAGTGGCACAAAGCAAAGTGTCACACACATGAAGGTTTTTAGATGTGTGGCTTATGCACACATACCAGATCAACTAAGGAAGAAGTTGGACAGCAAGGGGGAGAAATGTATTTTCATTGGATACAGTGAGGAATCCAAGGCTTACAGGTTATACAACCCATCCACCAAGAAGTTTATTGTGAGCAGAGATGTTCAGTTCATTGAAGAGGAAGCTTGGGATGGAGGCATAGAGAAAACAGTGAATGTTAAACACTGTTTATCTCATGATGAGAATGATGATGAGTTGGCTGAAATACATCCCCAAACAACAGCACCAACACAAGAGCAGCAAGAGACACCCTTGAGGAGAAATGAGAGTTCTTCTCCAAGCACACCACAAGGAGGAAATTCAAGTGCTTCTTCAAGCATTTGTACACCTAGTGAAAGAGGTAAGAAGTTCAGAAATTTGAATGACATTTATGCACAAGAAGCAGCAAATGAAGGTATCAATTCTTTGTTTGTTTTATATTGTCATGTTGATGATCCTGTTCATTTCGAAGAAGCTATTAAGGATAAGAAATGGATAGAAGCTATGGATGAGGAGATTAATGCCATAGAAATAAACAAGACTTGGGATTTGGTTGAACTCCCAAAAGGTAAAGATGTCATTGGAGTTAAATGGGTCTACAAGACCAAGAGTAATGCTGAAGGAAAAATAGAGAGACACAAGGCAAGGCTTGTTGTCAAAGGGTATAAGCAGAAGCATGAGATAGATTATGAGGAAACTTTCGCACCGGTTGCTAGAATGGAAACCGTGAGAGCAGTGTTGTCCATAGCAGCACAAAACAAGTGGAAATTTTACCAAATGGACGTGAAGTCAGCATTCCTAAATGGAGTGTTAATGGAAGAGGTTTACATTGAACAACCTCTCGGCGATGAAAAGAAAGGCCAAGAGCACAAAGTGTGCAAGTTGAAGAAAGGTCTTTATGGGCTGAAGCAAGCACAAAGAGCATGAAATGTTGATGGAGTAGATTCTATCTGCGGAAAATGGATTCCAGAAAAGGTGTGAGGAGAACCCACCCTCTACATCAAAGAAAAGATAGAAAAATGTTGATTGTAGTTTTATATGTTGATGTTATTTTCACAGGTAATGATGATTACCTTATTGAAAATTTTAAAACAGTCATGAAAGAAGAATTTGAAATGAGTGACATGGGTTTGTTGAAATACTTCTTAGGAATAGAAGTAGAACAAGATGAAAATGGGATTTTTATCTCACAGGAAAAATATGTTAATGAAGTGTTGGAAAGATTTAATATGCAGGAGAGCAAGGCAGCGATCACTCCCACAGTGATGGGATTAAAACTCAGCAGAGAGGACAGCAGCAAGGATTTTGATCCTAGTTTGTATAAGAGCATAGTTGGCAGCCTCATGTATTTGACTGCAACTAGGCCCGACATAATGCATGTTGTTAGCTTAATTTCCAGATTTATGGAGAAGCCAAAGGATGCACATTGGCAGGCAGCGAAAAGAATTCTGAGGTATGTTAAAGGTACAAAAAGGTTTGGTATTTTATATACTACTTCAGAAAATTCAGATTTAGTTGGATACACTGACAGTGATTGGGCTAGAAGTGTAGATGATCGGAAGAGCACTTCCGGTTATGTTTTTCACATGGGTTCAAGAGCCATTTCATGGGCTTCTAAAAAGCAACCCATTGTAGCACTGTCTACAACAGAGGCAGAATATGTGGAAGCTACAGCAGCAGCGTGTCAAGCAATTTGGATGAGGAGGATGTTAAGAATTTTGTGCCAAGAGCAGGTAAAAGGAACAGTGATTTATTGTGACATTAGCTCAGCTATTGCATTATCGAAGAATTCTGTGTTTCACAAGAGAATGAAACACATTGACACAAAGTTTCATTACATCAGAGAATTGGTAAACAATGGTGAAATTGTTTTGGAACACTGCAGAACTCAGGAGTAGTTTGCAAACATTCTGACCAAGCCACTGGGGCAGAAGAGTTTTGAGTTTTTGAGGAAATGTTTGGGTATGACTGATAACCCAGCAGCTGAAAGTAAGGGGGAGTGTTGAAATTACTTACAGCTGCTCAAGTACTGAAGCCGCCTTCCATTTCCAGCGATCAGTCAAGATCGCAGTATAACAAAAACGTTGCAGAGAGCCGCTTGCCATTTTTTATTGATCAAAGTTTAAAAAAATTGAAGGACGGTGGTCCCAGAACTGAAATTTCTGGATTTGAAATCTCATTGAGGCGGATTTAATAGAAATTCCGCATCACACTCAGCCGTCCGTACGGCTACCCAAAATCAGACGCAAAAAACTCATAAGCCGGATTTAAAAGAAATTTCACGTCACAATTTTGGTGACGTTAGCAAAATTTTTTGGCACCTAAAATCATTTTTCAATCCAGTTGAATGTTTTGTGAAGTCCAGCAGAAAAGGTTTCGTGAAGGTTTTGAATAAGTTCGTTAAAGATTTTTGGTTATGATTTAATATATGTTTTATATATATATATTAAAACATTTTAGTGGGCCCTCAACGAAGTTTTTCAAAAATAGATTTCTTTTTTGTGTATTACATGATTCAAACACATATATAATATATGTGCGTTGAAAAATGAGGCCGTGGGCCATGCCATAGTAAAATCGTTTTGGTTTTATTTTGTAAAACGGTTTTAGTTTTAATTTTTTTTTAAAGTTGTTTTATGTTTATATGTCGTGACATATAAAAATATAAAAATGCCTGTGTGCTTTGATGTATTGTAAGTTTTTAATTTTTACACAGCAGAGTGTAAAATTTTGAATGGCACAGCAGTGCATTCATTTTTTTTGAGAGACAGAGTATTTTTTTTCCAACACACAGCAGTGAGTTGTAAATGCACAGATAGAGTGAAATTTTAGAGTGTGAGTTTTGTGTTGAACTGTGTTTTGAAGCAGTCAAAGTTTCTGTGTATTCCCTCAGTCAGAGGAGATTTTGTAACCAAGTTTTTGAAGTTTAATGAAACAGTTTTTAGAGTGAAAAATCTGTCTCCAGTGAAGAAATTTTTAATATTTTCTCTGTGTTGAAGAGGGGAGTTTTATTCTTCATTTATTGTTCTGGAATTTTTAAATATTCCAACATAAATGAGGCCCTCAGACTTTATCCACCAGCAGCGTTTATGCAACGACAGACATACAAACCAATGAAGCTTGGAAGCCTCTCAATTCCTGCAGGCATTGGTTTTCTGCTTCCGATCCTTGCAATCCACCATGATCCATCGTTGTGGGGAAATGATGTAAAAGAGTTTAACCCATCACGATTTGGTGAGGGAATTGCAAAAGCCGCAAAGCATCCATTCGCATTCATGTCGTTTCGAATTGGTCCAAGGACATGCGTGGGTCAGAATTTTGCAATGTTGGAAACAAAAGTGGTATTAGCCATGATTCTGCAACAATTTTCTTTTGTCACTTCACCATCTTATGCTCATGCACCTAGCCTTGTGTTCACCATGCAACCCCAACATGGACCTCAGGTGATCCTCCACATGAACTAATGTCAAAATAGGTATTTCTGAATGAACATACAAAAATCTAAAACTTGATAATTTAATCACATAAGTATCCTCAATTTTCTTCCAATGTGTTATACACATATCAATAGTGTTGCTTAAAATTTTCTAAAAGGTGTTATCCACGCCAAAATCTTTGTCAATTTAGAAGGTGCATTTTGGTGCCAGTCCTTTGGTTGACATGATAGCATTGTCTTTCTTTCAATACAAACATCATTGACAGTTTCACGGTTATATGTTTATTTGTCTCGCAGAACTTTATGTGATATTTATAATAATTGGAAGTATTATTATTTTAATAGATTATATTTTGGGATTTTTTCTACATCAATAAATTTGTTTTGATTTTGTTTATTTGGATATTATGACTAATCTACATGTATAATAATTGCGAGACAGATGTGGTCTTGCAACTAAGTAGTTGGCTTTGTGGTGTAGTTCTTCAATTGATGATAGCATACTTTTGTGTTTATTATATGCATAGTTGCAATGAAAGCATAAAGGGTAAATCCAACAGCTAAATCTTAGACAAATATTGATAATAGGGTTTAGCTCAGGTGTTGTGATCTTAAATTGTCATGGATATTTGATTGTAACTTCGTCACAAAATATTTGATAAAATTACTAAAAAAATTATAGTAAATTTTTTCTTAGACACCAATTTTTTTTAATTAGTTGATTTTTCTACTTAATTAATTAAATTAGCTCAAAAGTGAGAAATAGAAAACAAAGAGAAATATATGACATCCATAATAGACCAATGTTCCACGGGGACACGTCCCTTAGGGTGGGGGGTGTGCTCTCCATGTTTCCCATGATCCCAAGATGAGGAGACGTTTGGGAAAATGTTTCCTCATGTCCCCCTTTTGGGAAACTCAGGGAGATGCAAGGGGAAACATTTTCTCAGTGTGGGTGACGTGTTTCCCAAAGTGGGTGCTTGTAGGCATCTCCTCTAAAAAATAACTAGGCGTCCCCCTCTATTTGCTTGAAAACAATAATTTGCGAGTGGGGAGACCTAATATTCAACCCTAGGTCCCTACTAATGCTATGTAATTAATGGTATGTTAAGTTCTTAAATTAAAAGTGACATTCTCCTTTATCTTTTATTTTCATCTTTTTACATAAATTTTTAACATTACCATTAATTGACTTGGGATGTTTGAGAGTGGTTCTGACGTCATTGGATTTCATAGGGAGAAAGTAGAATTTTAAATCCCACTTAAAATCCAACAGACTTAATAATTTTTCGGGGTTTTAGGATTGGGGAGATTACGACACGTCCATTGGATTCTATCATGTTGCAATCTCCCCAATCCTAACTATTTGATTTTATCACATATGAGGGTATGGAACTAACATTTAATTAAGAGCACCAAGCCCTCTATGTACCTCGATGTTGGTGGCATTGATTATTGAACTCATCTATTATGACCCTACTAAAATTGTACCTACCACTCAAACAAAATCTTGACATGGCAACTTAAGTTTTTTCTATCTTATTTTAATGCTTAGAGGGTAATATTGATGATGATTTTGACGATATGTAGGTATTTTTTTGTATCGAGAGCCACTTTTTTTATGTATTTTTGGTTCAAATAACGATGCACTAAGTGTTATTTTGGTTATATGCACCCTTGCTATATATATATGAGAAACTTTGCATATTTGTGTATAATGGTTTAGATCCATATAGATGCCTATGAATATTTATCTACTTTTTTCAAAATTTGAATATTCATGTGGTTTTTGGTCAACCGGTTTTTTGGTCCAATTATTTTCTAGTTCTCAATTTTGGGGTCGATCACTGATCCAATTCTCATGACATTGGTTCATTTTCCATTGTTCATTTTTAGTTTTAATTTTTTATTCTTGAATCTAAATACTGATGACCTCAGACCAAGTCTTTAACTCGTCATTTTTAACTATTTTTTAGTTTGAGTAATTTCAATTTATTGTTCCATCAAAGTTTAATATCTACTATTTTTTTTAGTACTAATCAGATTCTAGAATAATGAATGACAAATTTAAATCAATGTATACAATATTTATGATGTATGAGTCAATGTATTTCATTATTAAATTTGAATTTGAATTATATATATATATATACACACACACCCCGATGTCCCCCCGTCCTCCTTGAATTTCCCTAAAATTTGGGGGTGCTCCCACATATCCTCTTTTGTGTCTCCTCATTCTCACATCCCCCTGTCTCAAAAACATGGTGGAACATTGTAATAGACACACAATTTTCCTAGGGAAAACCTTACAAGAGAAAACCCAATGAGAAGGTGAGGTTGATTTGTTCTTTTTTCTCTAGTATGGAAAATATGCAAGTACAAAGAAAGAGGTACTCTTCATGAAGTTACCTGAGACTTGTGGCTTGTATGGATACTAGAGAATCTTAACCTTTTTTTGTTTTGTTCTCTAAATTCCCACTTCTAGTTGATCGCCTCAACTATGGAACAAAATATAATCACATAGAATGGAACCCCTACTCCTCCAAGTGGCCTAGTTGACATAGCCCAATAGCCAACTAGGTATAAGGTTTGACTACCTCAACCCTCAACTAGAGTTATCAGTTTGAACCTTCTAGATCCTTCTTAAGAGTCCACATTTAGCTAGCCCCTTATACATGAGTAATGGGGACTTACGGGGCATCTACTCATACCATAATGATCAACACAATGTGTCAACTTGGAAAAGACATGAATTTTGCATACGAACTCTGATTTATGTGATTATTACATTGTTGGAAATGTCTCTACCCCAAAAACATTATTCAATGCCTTGAAATAGTTTAAGAATGTTTCAAATCTTAATTCTCCAATCTGGGACCTGTTGGTAAAAATGGCCTTGCAAGCTAATCCCTCCAATTTTTCCAGTTTGAAAGCATTGAGATAAATGATAAATAATATAATGATCCAATCTAGATTAGTTGAGAGAGAATAATTGCTATCCTTCCCACCCAGATTCAAATCCCACTTGTGGCAGGTCTCTCCCAGGTCAATTTGGGTGAAAAAGGTACCATGAATCTGATTCTCAAGTGCTTGAGAGGGTAGGAGGAGATGTTTATTTTTAAGGAAAAAAAGAAAAACCTAGATAGACTATTGAAGTGAAAGAAATTAAATATGAAAAAAATATCTTTCAAATATATTCAGTCTAACTTGGTAAACAAAATCTTTCTAGCTTATTTTCTAACCTTCCCTATTAGTGTATGAAATTTCTAATTTTTTGACCCATCTAGTAAATTAGTTTTTTTTTATATTTCAGTCATGGTTTCCTTGATTAAAATTTTCATGTTCTTAAATTATCAGAAATGGAATGAAAGCTAATAAAATTTTGAAGGCAAAGCATTTTCAGAGCTTTGTTTCCTACCATGCCTATCTTTTCCAATTTTTGATGGTTTAAGCTTTATATTAGTAGTCTAATAAAACTTCAATAACAAACAGTCAATTATAGGTGATAAAACATCAATATTAGGTAGTTGAGTATAGATCATAAAAAATCAATATCATGAAGTTGACAATAGATGATAAAACCTCAATTAACACGGTGTGAAAAGTTCTAGTAGAAGAGTTTTTTGCAACTATGAAAGGCCTAAATCTATATAGACAAGCTTTGGGTTTTGAAATTGAGATGTAATTTTGAAAAGAGATTATTGAATATATTTATGAAGTAGAGGATTAATATTTTATGGTTTCATGATACATATAAAAATCTATCATATCACAATCAAATCGTTATGGCTGCAATTATGATATTTTACATAAAAAATTTGATTTGGCACTAGAAAATATGTGACAAACTAATTAATGTTTATGTTTGCAAATCCCATTATAAAAGGGGAATATGTTTCATTTCTATGAGGAAGAAGAGGTATCATCATTAAATCTCTAGGGAAAAAATATGTTTTATCTTTGTGAGGAAGAAGAAATATCATCATTGAATCTTCGAGGCTTAAATTAGGAGCTAAATAATTCCTCTTGTATTAAAACAAGGTTTGAAATTCCATCAAAACCAAACAAATGGTGCAAATTAATTATATATATCTATATAGATAGAGATATATATTCTTATCAATAACAATTACTCACATATGCCCAAAATGATAGAGCAAGTTTCAAATTGTTGATTTACCAAATGATTAAATTCATGCCTATGTGATCATAGCAATTTTTCAAATATCTTTTGGTTGCCATCGCATTGGACATAAAATTGTCGACCCATTTTGAACTAAACTAAACGGAAATTACCAAATAATTCTTAAAATAAATTATTAGTTTATAATTATTAACTCAACTTTAATAATAAAGTCACTTTAATTTTAGATTGGTTTATCGATTAATCGCACATCCGTAAAGTGGATTAACTCAAATTGATGTAATCCTATATAAGAAAGCTTTCACTTTCTCATTAGATATACAAACAACTTTTTTTTATATGTACAATTTCGTTACATGGTATAAGAGCTCAACTAGATCCATGAAGTTTGTGGGGACTAGTGTCAGCAAATACTATCGAGGGATCACTAGTTTAACACATCAAAGAACCAAAAAGGGTTCAGGTCAATTGGAAATAAGTTCAATTGATTATGCAGTTTCAACATCCAGTTTCCAATTTGTTGTATAGCCACGGCCACACCATTGCCAATTTGTTGTATAGTCACCAACGCACAACAAACGATGTACAACCACCATACGTTGCATGGATCTATTAGCGCGACTATGTATGGATTTAAAAATTGTGCATACAATTGTGGAGCCGTATACAGTACGAATTGCTCGATTTGGTGTTTTGATCTAGAAACTTAGTCATGCAGATCCCTACGGACTCGATTTTAGCCGTACAAAATTTTGTTTTTTAATCAGACAAACTAAAATTCGTTGCAACAAATGTAATTTCATTAAAATATCAACAAATTAAAACATTTCTAAATAGATCTGATCTGTTTTTACCTGAATTGTTTCTTAGATTTAGAAATTTGGTTTTGCACGCTACAAAATAATTAATTTTCTAACTGTTATTGTTACAAAATTTAAAGTGGCAGCTTATTGAACTTATTTTCTTTGACCTTCAAATTTGTTTGTGAACTTTAGTTATCTTCTTTTATGTTCTTTTAGTTAGATATGTTCATCAAACAATATTAAGAAGCAATAACAACAAAAGAGGACACAAATGTAGGTTCTTAGCCAAGGGAAAAACCCCTCCAAGGGGAAAACCTAGAAGCTCTTTTTTTCTTAGAATCTGCGTCAAATGATATACAAAGACCCAATCCCTAGATCAAGTCCTTCTCCCGGTACCAAGTCAGCCCTTACTCAAGTCCTTCTTGAATTTTCACTAAACTACTATACACTGCAACTTCAATCTGCGAACTGCAATACTGCTACTCGACTTGCAACTTTGGACCTGCAGCTGCTGAAGAAACCCTAATTTGACCTACTCCTGAGACCTTCCAAGAGCAAGACAACTCTTCCTAAGGTGAGGAGGTCTAGACATAGTTTCCTTCCTTCCAACTACCAGTTTCTGCACTTCATCCTACTGCAACTTTGACCTCTTCCTGCAACCCAGAAGCCCTATATTTTCACACGTGTGAAAGAGGGAGCCCAAAAACAGAGAAATTTCGTCCTTCTTCCTTGCCCATGACCTTCGCTCTCCTTTTCCGGCTTCCCAACTACATATCAAACTCTTTCTTGAGATATCGAACTTGTGAGTGATTGTGTCTTCAAATGAAGTCTAATTGCTCTTTATATAGCCTTTGGGGTCGAATTCCCTCATTTAGGCCGACTTGAGGATCTTAGGGCTGACTTGTACTCTTGTAGATTCTAGGATTTTCTAGACTAATTTTTTTTTTTTTTTTTACAATTACAAATTGCCCAGAAGGATCTTATAAACTTTATGTTGACTCCATTGACTCATGGAAATAAATCCTAAGACCTAACAAACCCTAGAAGCACGAAGAACATGCTTTTACCTAGAAGACCATCAATAATGAGCATGAAACTCGTGCTTTAATAATAATATTTTTCTTTTCTTTTTCTTGTTTGTTACATAGGATGCATATTGAAATGAGTATAACAATTATGAAGACCAAAACTAGTTACATTTCTCAACACTCCCTCTTAACTAGGGAGGTATTCATAATTGTACAACCAATACAACATCATATCTCAAATTGAAGATTTCTCAAGAAGACTCGGATTAATAAGCTATATTGTAAGCATCATCATTATAACAAACATTGTCCCTGAGGCCTAACTAAACAAGCTCTACTTTAATCAAGAGCATTACGCTGGGAGGCTTTATGTGTGATAGTGCACTACCTCTCTAAGGTACATACCCCATCCAGATGTCCACGCCTTATCTTGGATCTCCATGCCTGAGTCCTCAAAGAATATCGGTCCTCTTCGACCACTCTTCTCTTGGATTCATGTCCCATCCTCAAAGAGTGTCAATCATTTCCTTTTCATAAATGTTATATCCTCAAGGAAACCACATATGCTTATTCAATCCTCTGTCATTATCTCTTCATCCCCCGCAGAGGAGAATGCACATGCGATGTTCATCATCACTCCCTCTCAACTAGAGAGTACATTCCTATTCTCCCTTAATATTTAGAATAGAACCTTGATCCTTATTCACGAAGACTCCTTTTTCTCCCTCTCACATCAGAGGAGATTTATTCCTTCAATAATGAAAGCCAACATCACAAGCCTCACTGCTTTTCTTCATGAGAGTATCAACTACTTAATATTTATAGTTGCATGGCTCTTTCTTTCTTTTGCATCACTTGTTTTCTTTCGAGGTATCATGGATCAATTTCCACTCTTTCGTACTTGTGACAATATCTAGGTCATCTTACTTGCACATCACTTTCTTCTTCAATCATGAAGGCATTGCATTAAACCTTCTTGATCTTCAATCTTATTATGAAAGTGATATTCCTTGACCTTCATGTTATCTTCTCATATAGCTACCCTTTCAATCCCAAGATGGACTCATCTTGACTTTACAGTTGCCAGGTACTAGACATTCTCAATATTCTTTGTTCATACAATTAAACTTGCCCCAACTATCATCATGTATTCCTGCAACATTCTTTTCTCGATAGGCAAAAATAAAATGTTAGCCAGATAACCAAACTGTAAATGAAATACACTTACCTCACCATGGTGACCTTCTCGTACCATCAACATCCTCATGGACCATCTCCACTTGAACTTTCCTTCTTACATCAGAGTGCCCAACAATCAAACTTGATTACCAAGTTATAATTTTTTTCTTTCGGGGATCATACTAGATGTTAATTGATATCAAATTCATATTCTAGATAAATTCCCAATCTTCTACACATTATTAAGTAAATCGCATTCTATTATTTTCCAACATCATTAGTACTTCTGCATATCTTTATAACCAACTTTATTTCATAATATTCTTGCATATATGAATCTTATCTAAGTTTACTTTTCAACATACATTCTTATGCTTTCATCCAATCATCTAGATATCCATATATCTCACAAAAAGTTTGTATCCTGACCCATTGCAACCTTTCATCCCATTTTACCAGTATGTTTCTACATTACATAGAATACATACTACTCTTGTCATGATGATTTTCCTAAGCACTTCCCAAGATGATGGTCCTTCATAGATCATAATGATCCATTTAAGCAAGATGACAATATCTAATATAATATGAATGAACATTATTCAAAATGGTCTAACACTATATCCTATATGATCTCTATTAAATTTCAGACATGCTACTATCATATGCTTCTATCCCATGATGTTGATGCAAAACATATCATATAAAGAGAAATTAATATTCATAAAGAACCTAGAAGTTAGTGAATCTTCTTTCAGTAGTAAAGATCCTTCACTTCTTCCTTCTTTTTATTCTTCTCAAGTTCTCCCACTGCTTCGACTACATGAGCTTCACTTCTATCCCTTCTCTTATTGTTCTGTTGATTTGGATAGTTCCTCTTGTAATGTCCAAACTCATAGCACTTGAAGCATTGCACCTTGGACATATGTTTCTTCTTGGACTTGCCAAACTTTCCTTTCTTCATCTTCTTCACTCAGGCTATAATGAATTGAGACTGCTCATCTGATCTAATTTCATTCTCGACCTTGATCCTTAATTTGTGTAGTATGAATTGTGCCCACAACTCATCAAAGGGAGATGAATCCTTCTTGGAGTATACACTTGTTGTAAATTTTCTCCATTTTTGTGGAAATGCATTTAGAACACATATGATCACCTCAAAATCAATGATTGGTTCCCCGAAACCTTGCAAACGGTCTCTTAGTTGAGGAACTCTCATGAGGAAGGATTCCATATCCTCATCCTTCAATTTCTTCATTCCATATAGTTTTTTCTGTAATGACATCTTTTGACCTGTTGTACTTACAGAGTACAAATTCACTAGTGTGTCATACATTTCCTTGGAAGTCTTCAGGTTTGCCACAAATGGAACAAGATAATCCTTAATTAATTCAACTATGATCCTTTGAGCTCTTACTTCCCCTTTCTTGTAATTTTCTAGTTCCCGTGTCTTATATTTCTCAGGTTCAATAACTTCTCCAGTAACATATCCCATTGCATCTTGTTAAGTGAGTATCAATTCAATCCTCTTCTTCCATGCTAGATAGTTTGAAGCCCCAATGAGCTTATTGCTCTCTTTGCAGAAATAACCTACATGACTTGAAGATTTAGCCATTATGAGATAGTGTGATACTTACTTGAATAATATCTCCAACCTTCTTGATGTCTTCAAGACCTTCAGAGAGTTCTTGATGATGCCCTTGAAAGATGTTCCCTAGGATTCTTCCACTAACAACTTCCAAGATTGATGCCTTGCAAATAGACTTCCTTTTTGTGAGATCAATATCCTCCTTGCGAGATGGATATAGTTTTTATCTTCTTTAATGTAGAAACCTTAGATTAGAAGGGTATTCTATCAATGAGTTTTTAACTAGATTACTTCAAGAGACAATCTTCTTCTTTTAGGCCTTGAGATATTCCTATCCCTTGATCAACAATTATTTCTGGTGTCCTTTCGGTTGCAACTCACCTTAGCTCTCATTCCATGTTCGAAATTGTAAAGTGGAAACTTATCGAGATTATTTTCTTTGACCTTGAAATTTGCTTGTGAATATTAGTTATCTTCTTTTATGTTCTTTTCGTTAGATGTGTTCATAAAACAATATCAAGAAGAAATAAAAACAAAATAGGACATAGATGTAGGCTCTTAGACAGGGAAAAACCCCTCCAATGGGAAAACCGAAAAACTCCAAGACTGGAAAAATGAGATACAAAGACCCAATCCCTAGGCCAATTCCTTCTCCCAATACCAATTCATCCCTTCCTCAATTCCTTCTTGAATATGCACTAAAGTGCTACAAACTACAACTTTGATCTACTAGATACAATACTACGACTTAACCTGCAACTTTGGCCCTGAAGCTCCTAAAGAAACATTAATTTTACCTCCTTCTGGGACCTTCCAAGAGCAAGACAACTCTTCCTAAGGTCAATGAGGTCTAGACATGGTTTCCTTCCTTCTAACTTCCAGTTTCTGCACTTCGTTCTACTACAACTTGGCCCTACAACTTTAGCCTCTCCATGCAACCTAGAAACCCTATATTTTCGCGCGTGTGAGAGAGATAGAGCCCAAAAATAGATAAATTTCGTCCTTTTTCCTTTCCCTTGACCTTCTCTCTCCTTTTTCAGCTTTCCAGCTATAGATCAAACTCTTTCTTCAGATATCAAACTTATGAGTGAGTGTGTCTTCAAACGAAGTCAATTTGCTCTTTATATAGCCTTAGTTCTCAAGGGGTTGAATTCCCTCCTTTCGATCGACTTGTACTCTTGGAGATTTCAGGAATTTCTAGACTAAAAAATATTCTTTTTATAATTACAAATTTCCCAAAAGGGTTTTATAAACATGATTTTGACTCCATTGACTCATGACAATAAATCCTAAGACCCAACAAACCCTAGAAGCACGAAGGACATGCTTTTACCTAGAATACCATCAATAATGAGCATGAAACCCATGCTTTAATAATAATAATTTTCTTTTCTTTTTCTCATTTGTTAAATAAGATACATATTGAAAAGAGTACAACAATTATGAAGACTGAAACTAGCGACACTTCTCAATAGTTAGTATGCAAATCTTACTATTTTGGCTTATTTAGGGAAAAAAATTCAACAATATGCGTGTTTTGTTTTTGCAATACAAGAATTTTATAGTAATTTCTATTGGAAATATTGAACGAAAACAATACATAGAGGGATGCTTCCCCCAAAACACAAAGAATGCACAATTTATGTGGAATTAACAATCAAGCATATAGAAAGACAGCGTAAAATAGGAGCAGAACAACTTTTTCAATTTGTTCAACCCTTCTCTTAAAAACATGAAATTTCATTGTTTAAACAAAATGGTCGAAGCCTGAAAACCTAATGCTATTCAATGTTGGATGGACGTTCAATGACATCTCGTCCTTTTTTTGTCAAAAGACCCAATTCTTCATTAAAACGGCACACAGACTGTATTTCGGTTTATACACAAAACACGTACAAAATGCGCTCAAAACACAAAATCCCAGACCTGAAGTTTTATCGATTCTGTAGAAAATATATGCACTAAGCATGCATATGTCCAAGATCCACCTGATCTCACACTATTTAACTTTATGCAAGATACTGAATCTATTCCACTTGTTAGTCTTTTGCGGAAAAATTAATTGCACACACATGTGAAGCATAAACAAAAAATATTCAATCGCACATAACACAGTTTTTAACTGGGAAAGCCTGAAGCTGAAAACCCCAGCTATATATTATGTAACATGGAGATCATATGACAATCTCATACAAACATACAAAGCTTATCACAAGCTCTCAGTATAGTACAATCGTCATACACTAATCAGGCCCAATCTTGCAAATCCATGCACCAATCTTTGCCACCTGCTAGCCTGCCTCCACTGCGCAATCTCTGATGAAGAATAGCTCTGAATGAATTAAAATTACCCTTGATTGCACTGCGCAATCCTCATTGGCATCTCCAATATGTGTGTGATGCAATCAATGCATCACTATAGTCACAACAAATAGTCTATCTTGCCCTTTCACCTATCTCTCCACTGGTCTCCACTGAAACTTCCATGCACTGTAGTTAACTGATGTATTGTTCAATTGATTAATGAGTTGTTATTTTTTAATTAATTAACTAATTAATTCACTCCACTCTCACTAGTGTATCAATCAGTTAGACTAGATACAACTAGCTCAACTGAGTCTAACTGAGTTAAACTGAATACAACTCCATAACTACTTCTTCCAACTGTGTCATAACTCTTCCACTTGAGTTCTAACTGAGTCCTCTATGCATTAGCTCCAGTAAACCCTCAGGAATAGCGTAATTCATTCTATCAGATGCTGTGCCACATCTGTGCACTGAACTGAAGTGCTCCAAGAGAATAAGTTGTTGTTTAGAGTCTGATTATTATTAAGAGCTAATAATAATCAACATGCATCTATTTTTAGATTGACGATCTATAAATAGACTTCGCCCAATATTCTAAAAACATAGTTTCATCTATTTTTACAACTTGGTCAACCATCCACAAATAACATCCTGCAACTTCTGAAATATGATCGCCATGTCTAGAAATAGACTTGTGCCAAAAATAGCCTACAAACCCACTTAGTGAAGGTGACTCTTTTCACTAAGCTCATCATCTTGTTGAATCTCAACAGGTTTCGGCTTTGAAATCACGTCGCATATGCACCCTTATCGTATTTCAGAGATATCAACCTTTAACTGTGGCGCTATCCATTTAAACATTGTGAACTGCGATGTGCGATGTGACGTGGCACATCGCATTGCAACCAAAATATAATACCTGCGGGCACTTCAACAAAAAACTTAAACTTATGTGATTGCAATATGCGACAGTGATATCGCATCGCAAAACAAACAACATAACTTGTGGGCGGCGGAAGGTAAAGTTAAAATGTTGTGATTGCGATGTGACATGGCACGATCGCATCGCATGTCAAATAACATAGTCTGCGGTCGGTTTGGCGGAAAGCGTTAACTATTATGATTGCGATGTGCGATGCGATATCGCATCGCAACATCGCATGGTTATTTGCGGGGGCTTAATAGTAAGGTTTAAAATTTGCAAAGTGCGGTATTGCAGGCGGTAAACGGTGGTAAGTGCGGTAAGTGAAATACAAAGGAAATAGGTGGAAAACAAAGGTTTTCACGGTTTGGTTTATGCGATAAGGTTTAAGGTGGGTCCCGCCAAATATCACATCGACGGGGATTTAACATTGTGGTGGAGGCTTAAAGGTAAACTAGAAAACTTGCGATTGCGTGCTGCGGGCAAAGGTAAGTTAATGAGGTGGTTCAAGAAATAAACACAAAGTATGGTCGGGTACTCTGTTCTTTGATATTTTGCGTGAAAATGCCTCTGGTTCTTGGATTTGTGCTCGTCCTTCCCTACAACAAAATTCAAAGAAGCATGGGCTGCTGCCACTGTATTATTCATGGAGGTGGTTGGGAGTTAATTCCAACACTCCCCCTTAATCACAACTGCTGCCATCAGTCATTCCCAGACATTGTTTGAGATAAAAAAAATTCCTCTGTTCTAATGGCTTTGTAAGGATATCAGCAAATTGTTCATCTATCCTGCAATGCTGCAAAACAATCTCACCATTGTTAACCAATTCTCTTATAAAATGATATTTGGCATCTATGTGCTTTTTTCTCTTGTGGAAAACAAAATTCTTTGATAATGCAATTTTTGATCTATTATCACAATAAATTGTGGTTCCTTTGTCTTGCTCATGACACAAATCTCTCAGCATCCTTCTCATCCATACTGCTTGACATGTTGTTGTTGTTGCTGCCACATATTCAGCTTCTGTTGTTGATAATGCAACTATTGGTTGCTTCTTGGAAGCCCATGAAATGTCTCCCAATCCCAAATGAAACACATACCCAGATGTGCTCTTTCTATCATCTACACTTCCAGCCCAATCACTGTAAGTGTAACCAATCAATTTAAAATTATTAGTTGAGTATAGAACACCATACTCCTTTGTTCCATTCACATACCTCAATATTCTCTTGGCTTCTTTCCAATGTGTCTCCTTTGGTGTCTCCATGAATCTAGAAATTAAAATTACAACATACATAATATAATGCCTATTTGCATTCAAATACATTAGACTGCCAGCTATGCTCTTGCACAATGTTGGATCAACATTCTTGTTGCAATCTTCTTTGCTTAATTTTAACCCCATGATAGTTGGAGTTGTTGATGCTTTGTTGTTCTGCATGTTAAACCTCTTTAAAACTTCTACAACATATTTTGCTTGGGAAATAAAAATTCCCTTTTCATTTTGCTTTACTTCTATTCCCAAAAAATATCTCAATAAACCCAAGTCAGTCATTTCAAATTCACTCTTCATGACTACTTTAAAATCAACAATGAGAGAAACTTCATTGCCTGCGAAAATTAAATCATCTACATACAAAACAACAATAAGGATTTTACCATCATTTTCTTTAATGTAGAGTGTGGGTTCACCATCACACTTGTAAAACCCATTATCCACCAGGTGAGCATCAATCCTGTTGTACCATGCTCTTGGTGCTTGCTTCAACCCATAAAGAGATTTATTCAACTTACATACTTTGTGCTCTTGGCCTTCTATCTCATAACTAAGAGGTTGTTCAACATATACCTCCTCTTTCAACACTCCATTCAAGAATGCTGACTTTACATCCATTTGATAGACTTTCCACTTTTGTTGTGCTGCTATGGACAACATTGTCCTCACTATCTCCATCCTTGCAATTGGCGCAAAGGTTTCTTCATAATATCTTCCTTGTTGCTGCTTGTAGCCTTTGATAACAAGTCTTGCTTTGTGTCTTTCTATCTTGCCTTCAATATTGCTTTTGGTCTTATAGACCCATTTCACTCCAATGACTTCTTTACCTTGTGGGAGGTCCTCTAACTCCCATGTGTCATTCTTTTCTATTGCTCCAATCTCTTCATTCATTGCTTCAATCCATTTTTCGTCTTTTATTGCATCTTAAAAATGGACTGGATCATCAACATGACAAAACAAAGAAAATAAAGTATTTAGACCAGTATTATTATTTACTTCTTCTTGCTCATAAATTTCACTCAAATTTCTGAATCTTGGTCTTCTTGGTGTGCTTGGAGCTCCACTTGAACTCGAGGGAGTTGTTGATCCCTGTGGTGTGCTTGGAGAAGCACTTCCTTGGTTCTGCACTGATGGTCTGTTTCTTTCTTTTGGTGTGCTCTGTTGAGCTTGTGTAGGTGGAGGAGGAGCCATTGTTGAGGGATTATTTTCTGCAATCAATTCCTCTTTATCTTCATGTGAAATACATGTTTTCACATTTACAGTTTTCTATAAACTTCCATCCCAAGATTCTTCTTCAATGAATTGAACATCTCTGTTGATTATTACCTTCTTGGTTGATGGATTATAGAGCTTGTAGGCCTTGGCTTCATCACTGTATCCAATAAATATACACTTCTCCCCCTTACTGTCCAACTTCTTCCTTAACTGATCTAGGACATGTGCATATGCCACACATCCAAATACTCTCATGTGAGTGACAAACTGCTTTGTTCCACTCCATGCTTCTTCTGGAACTCTGTTTATAACAGCTTTGGTTGGACATCTATTTAAAATATATGATGCACAATTGACAACTTCTGCCCAATACTCATTTGGAAAATGCATTTCCTTCAACATACTTCTTACCATGTCCATGATGGTTCTATTCTTTCTTTCTTCTACACAATTTTGTTGTGGTGTATACCTTGTGGTAAATTGCTTGTGTATTCCATGCTCCCTGCAGAAACACAGGAAGTCTTTTGAAATGTATTCTTTGCCTCTGTCAGTTCTTAACACTTTTATGTAGTGTCCACTTTGCTTCTCAACAAGAGCTTTAAAGTGGTAGAATTGTTCAAACAATTCACTTTTCTGTTTTAGAAAATACACCCATGTCTTCCTTGTGTAATCACCTATAAATGTCAAAACATAATGACTGCCAGCTAATGATGGCATTTGCATTGGTCCACACAAATATGAGTGGACAATCTCTAAGGGTGTCTTTGACCTTATACTCTTTCCTGTTGGAAATGATTCTCTGTGTTGTTTTCCCAAGATGCAGCCTTCACATAGGCTGTATGCTTTCTCTATGAGTGGTAATCCCTTTACTATCCCTTTTCTATGCAACAGGTTCAAACCTTCAAAATTGAGATGTCCAAATCTCAAATGCCATAACCAGTTTTCATCTTTCACTTCTTCTTGAAAGACCTCTTGTGTGACTACTGCTACAACACCTCCTTCCTTCAAGTCCGTTCTGATCTTGAGAGGAAACATCCTATTTCTTGTCATATTCACTTTTGCAATGACCCTTTTACTTGGAGGTATATCCATGATTGTACACACATCATTCTTAAAAAAAACATTGTAGCCCTTATTCACGAGCTGTCCAATGCTTAGAAGGTTACATTTCAGGCCAGGTACATAATAGACATCTAGCACAGACTTCTTCTCTCTCTTCTTTGTCAGTATTTTTACTCTTCCTTTCCCCGCGATAGAGACCTTTCTATCAGTCCCTGTTGTTACTTCAGATTTCACACTCTCATCTAGATTGGAAAACATTGCTATGTTTCCAGTCATATGGTTACTACATCCTGAATCTAAGAACCATACATCTTCTTGTTTTTCTCGTGCTACATTACAAGTTAAAATCACATTTCCTTGGTTCTGATTTTCTCTTGTAAAATTTACATTAGCTCTATTACCCATATCATTTTGTTTATTTCTACATTAATTGGCATAATGCCCATACTTTTTACAATAATGACATTGGACTTGAGATTTATCATACCTCTGTCCTTGTGCTTGATTTTTGCTTGAGCCTTCGCTTTGATTTTGGTTGTTGCCCCTTCCATTTGTGCTTGCAGGGCTGCTTCTTCCACCTCTGTGTGGGCTTCTTCATCTTCCTCGGTAGTTTGATCTTCCTCGACCTCTACCTCGACCAAAAGACATTTGTGTCTTGAATGCATGCTCTAATGAGGAGTTCGTTGTTCTGTTCAGTCTATGCTCATGAGACATCAGTGATGCATGAAGCTCATCCACTGAAAATTGTGAGAGATCCTTTGTCTCTTCTATGACCACTACTATGGAATCAAATCTCGATGGTATACTTCTTAAGATTTTCTCCACTATTCTCCTTTCCTAAAGTGTCTCTCCATGAGACCATATCTTGGTAACCAACCCAATAACATGTGTGAAGAATGAGTCTATGTTATCAGACTCTTTCATACAGAGAGTTTCAAAATCTCTCCTCAGCATTTGTATTTTTGTTGTCTTCACCTTCTTTATGCCTTGATAGGCTGTCTTGAGAATATCCCATGCCTCTTTGGACTTCGTTGCTGCTGTAACTCTTGGGAAAATACTCTCATGTACTGCTTGGAAGATATAGAAGAGGGCTTTGGAGTCCTTCTTCCTATTATCTTTCAACAAATCATTTTCTGTTGTTGTCAAAGCATTAAGCGTTGCTGCATTTTCTGGTTCTTGGAAATCATGTTCCACCAGCTCCCATATATCTTGTGAAGCAACAGGGCCTTCATTGTAATGGCCCAATAGTCACAATTCTTCCCATTGAACTGTGGTAGTTGGGGATTTGTTAGGTTGTGCCTGCTGCTGCCATTCTGACTGTGTAAACAAACAATATCCTTGACTGTGTAAAACAAAAGCCTTCTCACTGTTGGAGAAATCCTCTTCTCAAACCATTCTTACAGCTTCTTTAGTAAAGAGCGAGCTTGTGCATATTTCACTGAGAGCCTAGACCCACTCTGATACCATGTTGGAAATATTGAACGAAAGTAATACACAGAGGGATGCTTCCCCCACAACACAGAGAATGCACAATTGCTGCAAAATTAACAGTCAAACATACAAACAGACACCGTAAAACAATAGCAGAACAACTTTTTCAATTTATTCAACTTGTTGGTGTCCAGATGTGAACAATATTCAAACCCTTTTTCCACATTAATTATCAATCCGGGTGCGTTGGTTATTACAAGACTAACGCGCATAGTATATGGAAGAGAAATAACATAATTTGCTATTAACTCACATGCTTAATCAATGAAGCAAGAAACTTACTGTAACAACAATTAAAGATGGATTACAAAATTATAGAAGTATTCACAACAATTACAAAAGCATACCAAAACAACTGTTACAATGTGTAAGAAATTCTTTCTGTTCGAAACGCATCGGCAAAAATTCCCACATGTGATTTTCACCGAAAGAATTTCTTACACATTTTATGGATCACAAAAGCAAAATTCCCAACTGTTACAATAATAAATCAAAATAAGAAATCAAAAAAAGGAAAATAACGCAGCACCTGATCAGAAGAGTGGGCCCAACTCTCTGATCAGGGTTGCGGCAAACTCACAGCTCACAAATGGAACAGCAAAATACTGCACATTCAATTGATTAAAAACACTTTTGTTACAATATCCATCTCTTTCTACTTAACCCCGATTCACATCCTTGAGGCCCTTTTCATAAAAATGTTCAGGGAACCGTATTTTCCCTCTAACAACTAAATATCTACATTTATACATTTGTTACAACAGCAAACTAGTTGCCGAAAGGAAACCACAAAAACCCTGAAATAGAGCTGGGGTAAGTTGGAATCTATTGCGATGTTCCAACATGTTGAGATAGCGCTAAGAATTCGGAGTTGCTTCGTGACTTGCAAATGTAATCCCTTCACTTTTTTGAATCTGTGGAAATAACGGAGTTAATACTTGCAAAGGTAAAACCTCCACGACCATTACTTCATTAATCAAATATTCCATATAAGACAGTGGGAAGGGATTTACCTCGTGTTTTTTAGAACAATTAATGATACAAAGAGATAGAAAGGTGGGCGAAAATGGGAGAGAAAAGTATACAAATTTGGTACCCAACATCTCCCCCCAACTGGTCTATCTGCATGGCCTCATGCAGCTCATCGTCTTCTCAGATCTGGGTTGGAATGACTGTGGCTAGCATGAAGCTGTGCGAGGTCATATTCTTCGGCCATCTCTGTCCCAGAGGGTTTATAACCTTCTGTGAGAACAACATCCTTCCACCAATCTGGGCTGACATTGTATGGAGGAGTATATTGCTCTGGTGGCAACCAAATGAGGGGAAACTGAAACCTCAGCCCCATCCAACAGACCCCACAAGTCTGAATGCATGCTACAAAATGTGGCACTCTTTCTAGTGCTCGTGAAAAGTTGGGTTCTCCAAAAGGTTCTTGACCTCTCACGGTTGACGATGAGAACATCCACCTCCTTTGACAACTGTCCAGCGCTTCAATTCGGAAAGTTACTATCTGTCTAACACAGAGGTCATCACACCATTTTTGGGTTGTCAACATATGTCCCCTATGCTCCTCAATCTGTAAAAAGGTAAAATTCTTGTTATAAATATTTGCTTCCTGGCCATGCTCCCTCTTGATCATTAGCGACCTTGTAACTTGGTTTTATTCAAACGTATCATAGGCCTTTCTCCATTTAATCTGATTGATAGTGTAGGAGGTGAAGGCTCTTAAATGAATATCCCCTATGAATGGAACAAGGTTGAAGGCCTGATCGTGCCTTAGGAAGTAACCATGCATGTAGAGTTCGCACATTAAGTGCTGACCTATGATATCATGAATATTCAAAATATGGAGGAACTGGATTGAATCCTCAATTTCGTGACAAATTTCATTATATATACTTTCAAGGCAAAAGAAAAGAAATTGTTCATGAAGGAATAAGGCATAACTATGTGTGGGAGTTCTACGGGCCACTACCTGTTGCACCAAAGTAAACATCTTCTCCTTATCTGATTGCAGCATTTGCACTTGTTCTTCTAACTCCTTTATCTTTCCCTGCTATTTTTCTTGCCTTTGCCGTTCTCTATCCAACTGGTCTATACACCCTGTAACAATCCCGGCAGCTTGCTCTCGAACCCGCATTGTCTCCTTCTTATGTCCATTCATAGCAGATTTCCATCTCTGAATTTCAGCAGCTAGGAAGAATTCCTGGCCTTCAAACAGATGTTCAATCAGACCAGTCTGTGTAGCCGTAGAGGAGACCTCAATTTTAGGTTTTATTGCCTTCCACTTATATACTTTTACCTTCTTCTTCAACCAGGATTCTTGCCTCTTCAACTCCCGAAATCCTTCTTCAATCGCATGGTTTCATTGAACTGAAGCTGATACCTTTTCTTGAGAGGTAATCTCCTACTTTCACATTGTTCAATCCACTCTTGTTTGACAATAAATTCATCTCCCAGGCCTGTAAAAGGCTCAGGAGGCGGTGGAGCGTTGTTGATGTCATCAACTGGTTTTTCTGTTAAGTCTTTCTGACCTGGCTCCCTTTCTTCAGGAGAATTATTCTTCTCATTTACCTTAGGTAATTCTGTCACTCGGTTAGCGCTTTCATCAGCCATCCTATGCTCCGGTGTCTCCACATAATTTCCTTTTCCCTCTTGAGCCTCTGGGTGCCTTTGCTGAGAATCAACAATTGATGGACCAAGATTGGTCATATATTTCCTTGAGTCGACGAACCTCAGTACTGGTGGGACATCGATCTCCTCCATTAATCGTTGGGATGATTAAAACCCCCTCGCCCCTCTAGGCATCATAAACTGAAAAGGAAAATGGGGTTTACCTTCGTCGTCCTTGTTTATAACTTGGGCTGAACTTTCATGCATTGCTACTTCAGTCGAGGTCGACACTGGTTCTTGTGGAACAGTGTTGAATTTGAGGATCGTTTCCATTCTGTACTCCTGTCCTTCGTGCATTGCTTCCTCACCTGCAGTCGATACTGGTTCTTGTGGAGCAGTGTCGACTTCCCGGGTTATTTCTTCTTTTTCTCCCTATTCTTCGTGCATTTCTTCCTCTCCTATGGTCGATACTGGTTCTTGTGGGGTAGTGTCAACTTTGCAGATTATTTCTTCCTTGTCTCCCTGTGTTGACTGAATCGGGGTGGTTCTTGTGTGACACCCCTGCTTGTTTCAATACTTATATCTACTTGGGCAGGTGATGTTGTTTCTTGCGTAACAACATCACTTGCCATCCCTCTGCCTGATGTTCCACCTTCCTGTTCTTCGTTAATGAAAATCGATGACTGTAGGACAGTCTCAACTTCATGCGCTGTACTCATAATTCCTTCATTTGTAGGTTCCTTAGGTGAGGATGGTTCTTGTGTGGCAGCCTCGACTGTATCACTAATTGTCTCCTCCATCCCCATTTTTTCTGGTTCTTCCTGATCTATCTCCATCTCCTTTTCTTTCGGTTCTTCCTGGTCTATTTCCATTTCCTCTGACTGTTTTTCTTTTGGTAAATCAGCCGGAGGTACTGGTTCTTCCTCTCTAGCAGCAATAACAACTGCTATCTCTTCTTCCGATGACTCACAGAGTTCTTCCCAGAAAACTTGAAATTGAACTATTGCATGCATGACCAATAAACGAACCAGTCCATGATTGGAGAGGACTGTCAGCATCTGGCAGGAACGCCGAGCGGTCTGTGCCATGTTCTGAAGTTGTTTTAATAAAAAGAAAGGCATGTTTAAGGAATGAACCTGTGCCTGCGTAAATCGAAGTTGATCCAGGATTTTTAAATGGTATTTGAACAGAGTTGTGGCCCGTCCTTCGTAGGTTATGTATTTCATCACAAAACCTGCTACCTCTTTCCATGGATATGGTACAGATTTGCGCTCATACCCTCTCCCATATTGAACGACGCTTTCTCTTGCCTACAAAAACAATTCAGGAAACTCCGGGAGGGGAATTCTTCGAGCAAACCACTGTTGCCCTTGTTGTCTTAGCCCGCTAACTTCCACGATTAATTCTTCTATGACGGGAATTTCTAATCCTTTGACCCGAGAGAAATTCTCATTAAAATTCAGCGCAAACTCCATCGTGATTCCTTTTTCTAACCTCTGCAATCTATCGAAGTAGATATCCCATCCTGCATTGACAAAAACTTTCCACACATCTGCATTGCTGCGGACTAAGACTGTGTTTTCAGGTTCATGCCACACATCCAGTCTGCCCATCCTGTAGAGACTATAACATCACTCTGGAACAACAGACCGTTGGAAAGAGTGGTGGGTACCAAATTTGGTAAAAACAACATGGTGAAAAATGAGGGGTAATAACGGTAAATACAGATGGTGATTCTCGGGAAACAAAGAAAATCATGGAAAAGTATGGTAAGTGCAGTGAATGAAATAGTAAATATTTCGTATGAGGTGGAAAGGACTAATCGATTTGTATCATATGCGTGTTTTGGATCCCAATACATCTTTAATGATTATACGAAATATGGTAAGGATCGTAGGGCGTACCCTCACACGAAGTTGTAATAATGACTTTCAGAATAATCATTACATCGTCGTTTGGTTATGACGACACACCCCACCCCCCTCCCCCAACCTAAAAGTAGCCATCCGCGACATCAATGTATTTTGCATGGAATATTTAAAATTAAATCCATAAGATTAAAATAGAGACATACCTGGTGGCCTACCTGGAGGAAGTGACGGTTGGTAGAATAACGGTGCAGTAATGATGCAGATGGAGTAATAGCATCGAGGAGTAGCAACATCTAGCGTAACAGCATTGCGAGTAGTAGCACCCAAAGTAACAACATCGAGTAGCAGCATCCACAGTAACAACATCAAGTAGCAGCATCACGAGTAGTGGCATCTGGAGTAACAACATCACGAGTAGCAGCATCCGGAGTAACAACATTTGGAGTAACAACATCACGAGTAGCAGCATCCGGAGTAACAACATCATGAGTAGTAGCTTCCAGAGTAACATCATCTGGAGTAACAACATCACGAGTAGCAGCATCCAAAGTAACAACATCACGAGTAGCAGCATCCGAAGTAACAACATCTGGAGTAACATCATCACGAGTAGCAGCATCTGGAGTAACAACATCACGATTAGCAACATTCGGAGTAACAGCATCATGAGTAGCAGCAACCAAGGAGTAATAACATCATGAGTAGCAACAACCGAGTAACAGCATCATGAGTAGCCGCATCTAAGGAGTAACAACATTGAGTAGCAGCAACCAGGGAGTAACAACATCATAAGTAGCAGCAATCGAGTAACATCATCATGAGTAGCCGCATCCAAGGAGTAACAGCATAGAATAGCAGTAACCAAGGAGTAACAGCATCACAAGTAGCAGCAACCAAGGAATAACAGCATCATGGGTAAAAGCATTGATACTTATAAAATTTTCAAGCTCTGAAACATTACTCCTTAGTAGTAACTCCTGCAAAAAGACAACAAATAAATAGTAACAGTATATATATATATATATATATATATATATATATATATATATATATATATATATATATATATATATATATATATATATATATATATATATATATATATATTTTAGAGCGAGGATGCAGAGGAAGAGTTCTCTGTGCTGATAACCTTCAAACCAGATTTCTCAGAGAAATGTTTGATGAAAGCATCCTTAGAGGCTAGGCAGTGGTATAATCTCAAGCGATGTCCATTTGCTATGAAAGAAGCACGTGTATCATCAATTGTAACTAGCCTGGCTGTTCCATTATCAAATACAGTGTCCACCTTGTAAGGTCCCATCCAGCGAGTGTAAAGCTTTCCCTTAAAATCTTTAAAACGAGATTCATAAAGTAATTCCCAGTCTCCCCTATGAAACACCTTGTTTTTGATAAAATTATCGTGCCATTTCATCCTCTGCTGCTGAATAGCAGTAGTCCTCTAGACAGCCATTGAATGGAATTCATCTAGTTCATTAAGTTGAGCCAATCACTGTTTCTAGGCATTTGACAAATCCAAACCAACTTCAAGAGCTGTTCTAGCATATTGATTTCAAATTCTATTGGAAACAATGGGGATTTCCCACAAACCAACTCAATGGTGAAAACCCAGTTGTGTTCCGCCATGTTGTTCTGTATGCCTAGAGAGCTTTAGGCAGCTTTTGAGCCCAATCCCGACGATGGTATGCCACATTTTTTGTCAAGATATTTTCAAATGTCTTGTTTCTGCTTTCCACTTGTCCATTCGCTTGGGGGTGGTATGGAGATGTCACCCTGTGCTTGACTCCATATTTCTACATTAGCTTTTCTATCATGTGTGATATAAATTGTGCTCCTCCATCTGAAACAATCTCCCTCGGAGTACCATAACGAGAAAAAATTTCTTCAAATAGAAAATCTGAAACGACCTGTTTTGTTGCTTTCGCAACAGCTTTGGCTTCTACCCACTTAGTCACACAATCAGTGTAGACCAAAATGTGAACCTTTTGCTGGGAGGGTGGGTTGAAGGGTCCAACGAAATCGATAGCCCATTTCTCAAAAGGTTTGAGGACCACCTATGGCTGCAAAGGCATTTCATCAGCTCGACTGGGCTACTCCATGCGCTGGCAACTATAACACCTCTGGACATAATTTTTCGCATCCCGAAAGATAGAAGGCCAATAATATCCCATTTGTAGCACCTTATGGCCTGTTCTTTTATCTGCAAAATGCCCCCCACAAGGGCCATCATGGGCAGCCTTCAGCACTTCATAAACATCATCCTCAAATACACAACAGCGAATCTGCTTATCAGCTCATGTATGAAAGAGATACCCTGCCATCCAAGAATATCGGGCACTGTGATGAATAATTTTTTGATGTTCTCTGTATGAAAAATGATGAGGCACCTTCCCTGTAGCAATATAGTTAGCAATATATGCATACCACGGATGGTTAGTAGAAATTTCAAAAAGATGCTCATCGGGAAAACTATCTTATATAAGTGTGCATTCATCATTGTTATCCATTCTAGATAGAAAATCAGCAACTACATTATCTTTTCCCGGTTTGTCTACTATTGTGATATCGAATTCTTGAAGCAATAGCAACCATCTTGTAATGCGGCCAGGAGTGATAGGTTTATTCATCAAATACCTTATTAGTGCATGATCAGTATGTACAAAAGTAGGATATCAGGCAATGTAGTGTCGGAACTTGTTAATAGTATAGATGACAGCCAGGAATTCTTTTTCAGTCGCCGTGTAATTCAATTCAGTAGGAATTAAATTCTTGCTGACATAGTAAAATGCATACGGTGTTTTGTCTACTTGTTGTCCTAAGACAGATCCTACTACTGTCTGAGAGGAATCAACATGTATGTGAAATGGAAATGCCCAATCGGGTCCTCGAAGGATCAGAGCTTTGTAAACCAGACCCTTGATTTTCATGAAAGCTACTTCGCAGTCTTCTGTCCACAAAATTTCTGCATCTTTTGTTAGCAATTGAAAAAGTGGATGTGCTATTTTAGCAAATTTTCTATAAAGCGTCTATAATAACTAGCATGACCAATAAAGATACGTACCTGTGCGGGTGTCTTGGGTACTAGGAAGTGCAGTATTACCTCCACTTTGGCCGGATCAACTCGAATTCCAGCAGCTGAGAGAAAATGTCCCAATACTATTCCTTCTTCCCTCATCATATGGAATTTGACTGTACTCAGAGATACATGGTTCTGCTTACATCTTTTGAGTACTTTTTCCATATTTGCCAATACTTCTTCAAATGAGTTTCCATATGGAGTAAAATCATCCATATAGATTTCAACACTATCATCGACTAAATCAGAAAAAATTCCCAGAATTTCCCTTTGGAAGGTTGCAGGTGCATTACACAGGCCAAATGGGAGGACCCTGTATGCAAAGGTCCCCCATGGGCATGTGAAAGTTGTTTTATCTTGGTCTTTCGGGGCTATCTGGATTTGGTTATACCCGCTAAACCCATTTAGGAAGGAAAATAACTTCTTCCCAGCCAAGGTTTCCAGGACTTGGTCAATGGATGTCAAAGGGAAATTGTCTTTTTGAGTTGCCTTGTTTAGCTCCCTATAATCTATGTAGATCCGCCATTTACCATTATTTTTGGGAACAATAACTAGTGGAGATACCCATTTTCTATCCGAGATGGGGTAAATGAAACCTACATCAAATAATTTTTGTAATTATTCCTTGATAATGTTCTTTAGAGCAGGATTCATTCTCCGTTGGGGCTATCTCACAGGGCGGAAATCTTCCTTAATATAAATATGATGAGTACATAAATTAGCAGGGATCCCCTTCATGTCGGTATAATCCCAAGAAAAAGCTTCTTGATGGTCTTAAAGGACTTTTAAAAGCTGCTTTGTCTGGGATTTTGACAGATTCGGGTTGATATTGAGTGTATTCCTTGGTTTAATTTCAATCAGAATACTATCATGGGATGAAGTTACAGGAATGTATTCAATTTCATCTTCTGGTTTGATGTTTTTTTGTATCTCACAGCTCATAGCAGACTCTAAAATTTGACGAGTTGAATTGGAAGCAGAACCGGGATCATTAATAAAAGTATTAATGGTATCATCCTCAGCTTATATTTTGAATTGAAGGGCCTGCCCAATGGTGAGGATTGGTCTAACTTCTTCATTTTCAGGTTCAGGCTCTTCTACTGGCAGAGGTTTCTGTCTGGCTAATAGTTTTTCAGATGGGTTGGGTTCCGCAGGGGGGTAGAGAGTAAGGTTCTTTGTAATCGTCCCATTTGATATAATCATATGTCCAAATCAACATCCAATATAGGCATCTACGGTTGCGATCCAAGGTCTTCCCAAGACCAATGGATGACCACCAACTAAGGATCGTGTCTGTAATACAAGGAGGTCCATGGGATAGTGCCATGAGTCCACTGAAATAGTCACCTCTTCCAACTTCCCTACTGGTTTAATTGTAGACATATCCGCTAATTCCAAGATAGTAGGGGTTGGCTTAATTTTTTCGAGACCTAATGCATTCATTGTTTTGGAGGTAATGATATTGATGGCAGCACCCAAATCTACCAATAATTTTGGATTTCAACCCCATTGATTTGTACTATTAGAATTGGGTTCCCTGGGTCCCCATATTGGCATGGTCTTTCCTAGCATGATGTCAGACAGCCTACCCATCACATGAATGGTTAACGGATCCCTTGGTTTCTTCCCAGGTTTCTTAGAGCTGTAATCTTTGAGAGTTTTTGCATATATAGGTACATCCCTCATAGCTTGGAGCAGGGGTATTTTGACAAAAAGATTTTTTAATTCCCCCAGGAAGTCAAACTCTGCTTGAGGGTTTTGTTTATTCAGGATCAATATTTTAGGATATGGTGGAGTAATTGGACGACCCTGGTTAAGAACAGGTTGGGGAGGTGTTTGGTTTATCATGTTTTGGTCTGGTTTATCCCCAACTGTCCTCTGTTATGGTTCTATAACTTCACTGTCAATCTGTTCTATGATAATAGGTGAAGTCGGAGCATTTACTACCCGCCTAGATCGTAAGTTTATCTCATTAAGTCCTGTAGTAGAAATGGTATATGATGGAAGGTTAAGAGTGTTTTTTTTTTGGACCCCTTTATTATTAGGATTCGGATTGGGCTGGATAGTATGCTGGGGTAGAAGGGATGGGTTTCCTGGAGGTACATTGGAGGGAAACTGAAGTTGTTGTTGAGACATAGATTGGGGAAATTTCCCAGTAGGAGAGGGTCCACGCCAGTTCTAATTCCATGAAGGATTCGAACTGGTTTGGGGAGCCCATTGTTACCAGGGGGGATATTGATACTGAGACCACATCGGTGAAAAAGGTACAGGCTGGGGACCCATATTAAAATTATTAAAATACTGAGATGGGTCCTGAGGCATACCTGGATTCATAGCTGGTGGTCGAGGTTGCCATGACTTTTTTGGTCCCATGAAGTACAGTTGATCTACTGCATTTTCTTCACTTGCCCCTTGAAAAACAGTCTTTAGTCCTGGCAAGGAAGGGTACGAGCTAGTCACATGGGTCTGTTTGCAAATTGCGCAAGCTTCCACTATGTTTAATGGGCATTCTTTCAATGGATGCCTCTTTTTGCACTACGGGTAGAATATAGCCATAGTCTTCTCCAACTCTATTTTTTTCTGTTTCGCTTGCAGAGTGTCCATCTGGGCGGATAATGTGCTTAGGATATCAGTGCTTAGGTTATCCAGTAGGTTTCCAATTTTTTCCTTTGTAACCCCTCGACCAGAAGTCCTTAATGATCAAATTCCTTGTCCACTTATTGTAGCTTCTCGTGAACACTGAATTCACAACTCACAGATAGTGTCGAAGTCTTCTTTCGAAACATCCCCCTTTCCTACTATGTTCAGAAGTTGCAAGGAGTCTTCCCTAAGTGCCCGGAGAAGGATGATCTTCAAAATATCTTTATCCAGGTCACTATGGCCCGACCTATGTCGTATATATTTTAATTGTTCCACACAATCTTCCATGTTCTCGTCCTCTTTTTGTACAAACTTAAAAATTTCCTCCTTGATGTCACGAGATTTACAGTAATCTTGGTATTTCTCCAAAAAGACTTCCTTCATCACATCCCATGAGGAAATAGTCTTTCCTCCTAAACCCATGAACCATTGCAGGGTTGTCCCTTTTAAGGTAGAAGGAAATATTTTTAGCTTCTGAGCATCGACAATATAATCATACCCTCGACAAACAATGTCGAATTTGAAGAGGAATGTATCGGGGTCTTCAAAAGAAAGCCCATGAAAATTAGGAAAAGTCGTTAAAGGAATGGGCTTCATTAGTGCATCACCTATAATGTTTCCAATTGGAAAATCAATAGAAGAACTTGTAGGTGCCATGAATATCCTTCAATACTCACTCGGGATTTCAACTGGTACTTGGGGTGATTTGACTGTAGGAGGTTTCACAGCACTCCCTTGGTCTCATGGTGACACAAAATCCTTCAGGAGCTCTTTTTCCAAATTGGAATTGCTTAATTCAACTACAGGAGGCTTCACATCACTCCCTTGGTCTCGTGGTGACACAAACCCCTTCGAGGGTTTTGCTTCCCAATTGGAATTGCTCAATTCTTTTGACCCTCTACTTGTTATTTCTTCCCCTTCTGCTGGCAGCAGGGATATCTCCTCCACTGATACCTTATTTATTAGTCCTTCCACTGTCAAAATAATTTACTTTGGTACCATGGATGGCACTGGCTTCCCTTCAGAATTCGTCTAAACCCTTACTCTGACAGCAGCATGAGAATATGCTTCAAATTTAGCCTTTGCGATGATCTCCTAGATATATGTTTTCCTTCCTAGATCCCTTCCTTTCTTTGGGGGTCTTCCTCTGCCCCTCTTATTCAGATCTTTTTTCATGCAATTGGTGGGAGGAATTCATTAAAATAACAGAAGCGCTTAGGACCCAAAGCAGGATGGACAGTTTCCTCCCCGGGACGAGAGAGTAGGTTCAAAAATAAAATCAAATAAACTAAAAGAAAAGAAAAGTTCAGGACCTGAAGTAGGGTGATCAAATACCCTCCCTAGGACAAGAAGTTGGCCCTTCAGAAAAATAATCAAAAAGAAGAGAAGCAGAATACTACGCTCAGGACTTAGAGCAGGGTAACAAAATCCCTCTCCAAGATGAGAGATTGGTTCTAATGAAAAAGAAAAAAGAAAAACAACACACTATGCTTAGGACTTAGAGCAGGGTAATGAATTCCCTCCCCAAGACGAGAGATCAGTTCTAAAAAAAAAACAATGCAAAAACAAAGAAAACAGAACCGTCTATGCTCAGGACTTAGAGCAGGGTAACAAATACCATCCCCAAGACAAGAGATTAGTTCTAAAAAAACAATGAAAAGTGAGAAAACAAAACACTACGCTTAGGACTTGGAGCAGGGCAATAAATTCCCTCCCCAAGACGAGAGATCGACTCTTAGATCAATTTCAGATCATGTCCTTGCACCTTGTTAGCCTCCCCAGGAACAGTGCCAAAATTTTGGTGTCCAGATGTGAACAATATTCAAACCATTTTTCCATGTTAATTATCAATCTAGGTGCGTTGGTTATTTCAAGACTAACACGCACAGTATATGCAAGAGCAATAACATAATCTGCTATTGAATCATAGGCTTAATCAATGAAGCAAGCAACTTACTATAACAACAATTAAAGATGGATTGCAGAATTATAAAAGTATTCACAGCAATTACAGAAGCATACCGGAACAATAGTTACAATAATAAACCAAAATACGAAATCAACAAAAGGAAAATAACGCAGCACCTGATCAGAAGAGTGGGCCCAACTCTCTGATCAGGGATGCGGAAAACTCACAGCTCACAAATGGAACAGCAAAACACTGCACATTCAATCAATTAAAAACACTTCTATTACAATATTCGTCTCTTTCTGCTTAACCCTGATTCACAGCCCTGAGGCCCTTTTTATACAAATGTTCAGGGAATCGTATTTTCCCTCTAACAACTAAATATCTACAATTAAAACTAGTTGCCGAAAGGAAAACATGAAAAGCCTGAAATAGAGCTGGAGTAAGTTGGAATCTGTTGCACTATTGCAGCATGTTGAGATAGCGCTGAGAATTCAAAGTTGCTTCGTGGCTTGCAAATGTAATCCCTTTACTTTTCCGAATCTGTGGAAATAACGGAGTTAATACTTGCAAAGGTAAAACCTCCATGACTATTACTTCATTAATCAAATATTCCATATAAGACAGTGGGAAGGGATTTACCTCATGTGTTTTAGAACAATTAATGATACAAAGAGAGAGAAAGGTGGGCGAAAATGGGAGAGAAAAGTATACAGATTTGGTACCCAACACAACTCTTCTCTTAAAAACATGAAATTTCGTTGTTTATACAAAATGGTTGAAGCCTGAAAACCTAATGCTATTCAATATTGGATGGATGTTCAACGACCTCTCATCCTTTTGCTGTCAAAAGACCCATTTCTTCATTAAAACGGAACATAGACCGTATTTCGGTTTATACACAGAACACGTACAAAATGCGTTCAAAATACAAAAGTCTGAACCTAAAGTTTTATCGCTTCCAGCTTTGAAATCACGTCGCATCCGCGCCCTTATCGCATTTCGACGATATCAACCTTTAACTGTGGCACTATCCATTTAAACATTGCGAACTGCGATGTGTGATGTGACGTGGCACATCGCATCACAACCAAAATATAATACCTTCAGGTGCTTCAACGGAAAACTTAAACTTATGCAATGGCGATATCGCATCGCAAAACAAACAACATAACTTTCGGGCGGCGGAAGGTAAATTTAAAATGTTGCGATTGCGATGTGACGTGTCATGATCGCATCGAATGTCAAAGAACATAGTTTGCGAGCGGTTTAGCGTAAAGCGTTAACTATTGTGATTGCAATGTGTGATGCGATATCACATCGCAACATCGCATGGTTCTTTGCAGGGGCTTAACTATAAGGTTTAAAATTTTCGAAGTGCGGTATTGCGAGTGGTAAACTGCGGTAAGTGAAATACAAAGGAAATAGGCAAAAAACAAAGGTTTTCACGGTTTGGTTTATGCGGTAAGGTTTAAGGTGGGTCCTGCCAGATATTGCACAGGCGGGGATTTAACATTGTGGCGAAGGCTTAAGGGTAAACCAAAAAAATTGCAATTGCGCGCTGCGGGAAAAGGTAAGTTAATGCGGTGGTTCAAGAAATAAACACAAAGTATGGTTGGGTACTCTGTTCTTTGATCTTTTGCATGAAAATGCCTCTGGTTCTTGGATCTATGCTCGTCCTTCCCTGCAACAAAATTCAAAGAAGCATGGGCTGCTGCCATTGTCTTATTCATGGCAGTGGTTGGGAGTTAATTCCAATAATTTCAAGTGAATATCTAAGTATTTCTTCTCTTGTGTTTTATTTTCATGGAGGAACGATCAAGTATTTTGTGTTTATTTCTCTAATTCAGTCTAGTTTTTAGCACTAATCAACTTGTACCCATGGCTTCATTCTCCAACATCATGTTCGTAAGAAACTAGAAGTTATTTAGGAAGAACTAAAATACATGGAAACATCATATGTTGGCCATAATTGAGTACAGGTGTTTGTCAAATATCATCCTCGACAAGGATACCCGCAAGAGCTTACAAAGATCACAAATTGCAGGAAGAAAATAATTCTTCATTGAACACATCCAGAGTACTACAGAGGATACGAGGAAGTTATAAAGGGTCGAAAGGAAGCATAGGGTGGAGTGCGCAGAGGAGTCAAAGATCAACTATTGATCATTGATCAAAGAGTCTGATCAATGATCCAACTTAACCAAAATTTCTTAGAGGAAAGGTGTAGCGGAATGAAAATACCAGACTAGAGTTATAACAAAGGAGAATCATAATGAAGTTGGAACTCAATCCAATGGAGCACTGTGGAAAGTCAAGACTTAGTTTGTTTATGACTTGCAAGAGTGCGTCAATTTATATCGCCAAGGAAACAAAATTCAAAGTTCCATCGAAATGTTTCATCAATAGATGCAACTGTGATCACATTTCCAGGAGGTTCTTTCCCATATGATCGAAGAGGAGCACACAAAGAAGTAGTCGGGTTGATGAGGATCAGGTTGACGTGTAAGGCTGCCCGTGAGAAAATATTCGGGTAGCATGGAGTGTGAGAAGGACTGCAAGGGAATGCCAACTCATCCCGGAGATGGAAGGCTTGAACACTTTTTAGAAAAGTGTGGGATTGTTATTTAAGTAAGGTCGAGATCGTTTGTTGATAGGACTTATTCCCATTTCCCAATTTCTGTCTCTCAAGAATTTATCATAGTGCATAGAGGAAGAAAGCGTCAGGACGATTAAGTGTCAGGAAAATGTGGAAGGGAAACCAATGTGAAAAATGTCAGGGTGATGCAAAGAACACTTATTGGACGAAGAGACTGACAAGGGGTCCGCGGACTGACAACTATTGACAAAGGCCAATGATGACATTTGATAGGATAATATTCGTTACCCGGAGTCTGTCTACTGGTGAGTTGTGTGCTTTTGGAATAGGCGGGATGGCATCAAGACGGTATGACGTGTAAAGGTGAAAACATAAAGCGTGAAATGGTAGATGTGATCAAAGGTGGAAGTAGTAGCAGATCAACGTGTCCCAGGCGATTAGATCTTGCACATAACATGAAAGATTTAGGGCCAAGGTCATAACCCTTGGTCGCTAGAGCATTGGTAGGGGATTAGAAAATAAAGGAAAGTTTACGAGCCAAGACTTAGGACTGTGAATAGAAAGTTAAGATCCTCCATTATAAAAATTCTGCTCCAAATTCATGATTTATGTATATTTATATGGTTTGTGCGAATTTTATAAATAATTTTGGCTGCAGTGGTTCTTTACGAAGGATTAGGTTGGAAACCCAAACCCATACAAGGTTTTGGAATGAGTTAAATCACCCATGAACGGGTCGAAAAATGTGGAATTTAAAAGGGTCTGAACCATACCCTTATGACTCCTCCCACTTGGTTTAATGAATAAGGAAGGGATTTATCTCCCTTAAGTTGGGATTGAAGGAAGCACCTTTTTTACCATAAGTTGGGCCTGGTGGGGATGTTAAAATTTGGCATATTGGCACAACCAGTATTTTCTCGACATCAACGGGTGAGGATTGGCCAAGACCCATGCACAGGTTTTGGGGATCGGTATTAGTTGCTTCAGGATATGATTGATCACCTTGTAACACGGTGCAACAGAACATTAAACCATGTAGTTGGTCCTCAAAATTCAACATTTTGGCTCAAGGTTTGTTGAACCCACAGGCTTTAAATCTTCTGGAAGTTTGGCATCAACTTTGTTCTGATTATACCTCATATCTCAATACTTATCATGTTAGACTCCAAGATAATGAGGATTAGTTACAATGGATCCATTCCTCTTTTGGAGTATATACTCCTAAGGAAGGTTACATCTACATTTATGCTGAAAAGAACCCGAGGAGCCTGCCTGGTGGTGAAAGTCGCTATGGAAACATAAATTCCTAATGGAATCCCATCTATTCTAATGGTGTCAACATGAAAAAAAAATTCCAACTGGTGACAATCTAAAAAATTGAATCTATGTAGGGCCTAGTTGGTGTCCTTTATGCAAGGAAGTTGAGGGATCAATGGACCATTTATTTATGTTTATTCATGTTTCATGCCAAGTGTAGAAATCAGTTCATGATACATTATCAGTGGGTCACCAATGGCAAGGAGAGTCTTATAAAGAATCTTGGTATACTTGGTGGCACTCGGTTTCAAACAATAAAATGAGGAACCTGCCCCCAATTAGCAGCTAGGGATTATGGCTTGGAAGGAACTCTATTATTTTTCAGGATAAAAGAATGTGTCCAAATCAAGTTTTTGGCCACATAGTTCCAATATATGATATCATTCTAGCCGATGAAACATTCACAAGGACACAGACCATCACGAAAGCACATATTGATAGATCTAGGCCATGGGCATGTTTTGATGGATCCTAACAATGAGGTACATGTGGAGGTGGAGCAATCCTCCATATAAATGAGAATCATTCTTTCAAACTTAAAAGTAGGTTAGGTCGTGGCACAAACAACTATGATGAGCTTCAAAGTTTTAAATTACTTATCCTATTTTCCTTGGAAAAAGGGTGTCGACAACTGCATGTCTTTGGTGATTCTCATGTGGTTATTAATTGGTTTAATGAAAAGTTTGTATGTCACATGCACACACACAAGCCCATCCTTGAGGAAGTTTTAATAATTAAAAGAAAATTTGATCACATCACATGTCTACATTATTACAGGGAGAGAAACACAATATCCGATGAGCTTTCCAAGGCGGGCACGCAACAAGCTTGGGGCATATGGAAAATCACAAAGAAAGTCAACAAAAAACATTATGAGTATTACCACAGACCATTTATATATGGTATCCAGGATTATGGAGCTCGAGTCTAATATTTCCTATACAATTGCTTTTATGATGTTACACCTAATCCATTTTTGCTATTTTTATGTACCAATGTTGGCATCTATATTAATCTCCTACGCACATAGTTTTGTCTCTATATAACTGGTTGTTGAAAAATCCCTGACAATTAGCAGCTTTGATGTATTTTCTATTGTGATATGACTTGATCATATACTTTAAAGCTCAAACTTCTGGTATGATTGTTTATGTGGTAGTCCTTTTGATATGCTCTTTTGGCATCTTCAACATATAATTTTCATCTTCTTAATGGAAATTATAATTTTTCCTTGGGAAAAATTAAACAATAATTGGGTATAAATAAAATAATATTTTATTATGAATAAACTATTATTTTTATTAATACCCAATTATTGCTTATTAATAAAATAATATTTTATTATGAATAAAATATTATTTTATTAATACTCGATTATTGCTTATTTATTATGAGTTTCTATTAAATTGTTATTTTCCTAACGGTTATATTTTTTTGACTTTTATTAAATTATTCTTTTTCTAACAATAATTTTTTTTTGACTTAGACAACTTCCTCTTTTTAAACCTTGTTGGATCATATTTTCTTCATTTAATCTAATCACCGTGGTGAGGAACCACATTAGATGGTTTGAAAACTTGTTTATGTGATGGATCCAGAAGAAAACTGTGTAAATCGATTCAATTTAATTGTTATATTGCAATTTCATTTTTATTAATAAGTAAAACCCATATTTTATTTTCCAAAACAAAATCATAATATACATATCACATTAAAATAATTTTAAATAATAATAATTCATATTTGTAACCATTCATATTTACAACATATAATTAAATAACATATAAAAACTTAATAAATTTAATTAATAAATGTATACTTAAAAAAATACATTTCTAAATATAGAAATGCAAAATATTTAATATAAATGGTATTATAAATTAGGATCCATTTAACCATAGAAATTAAAATAATGTTTCATATTTGTAATTATAATATTCAAAAAATTTATATTTAAATTTAATTACACCCAAGGTGTCCTTTTTTGAAATTGGTAAGGCTAAGCATTGTTTACCCTTTTCATCTTTGTTTGACATATGTCCCGATGGTACACCCATGACATATGTCCCAATGGTACACCCATGACATCTGTCTGCATGTACATTACTACGGGCTGGAATCAATTTGAAGTTTAAAAAATCATAAACCATGTTCTGGATTAGTTGCCACACTATGAATATATCCAAATACTCAAAAATCAAAATCATCATTTGATCAATGCAAACACAATTCACCAACATTTTTCTTTTTCAAACCGTATTTCAACGATTTTTCCTTTGCAAATATTGGGAAATTTGAGTACTTGTCAAAATCATAATATACATATCACATTAAAATAATTTTAAATAATAATAATTCATATTTGTAACCATTCATATTTACAACATATAATTAAATAACATATAGAAACTTAATAAATTTAATTAATAAATGTATACTTAAAAAATATATATTTCTAAATATAGAAATTTGCAAAATATTTAATATAAATAGTAATTATAAATTAGGATCCATTTAACCATAGAAATTAAAATAATGTTTCATATTTGTAATTATTATATTCAAAAAATTTATATTTAAATTTAATTACACCCAAGGTGTCCCTTTTTGAAATTGGTAAGGCTAAGCATTGTCTACCCTTTTCATCTTTGTTTGACATATGTCCCGATGGTACACCCATGACATCTGTCTACATGTACATTACTATCGGCTGGAATCAATTTGAAGTTTAAAAAATCATAACCATGTTCTGGATTATTTCCCACACTGTGAATATATCCAAATACTCAAAAATCAAAATCATCACTTGATCGATGCAAACATGATTCACCAATTTTTTTCTTTTTCAAACCGTATTTCAACGATTTTTCCTTTGCAAATACAAGGAAATTTGAGTACTTGTATTAAAATCCGCATTATGCACCACTGGAATCCCCACCAGACCCATCTAGAACACTATACTGAGAGGAATTCTCTTATGAGAATCTTGAACCATAGTAAAATTCGATATAGAAAACTTTTCATTCCGGGTAATATTTCTAGAGGTGTATAAAACTCACCAACGACCAAAATGCTAGAGAAGTTGCTTTGTATTCCACTGTGTAAGGAATGGAGAGGGTACAAAAGATTTGTAATTTTAATTACAATAATAATAATAAGAAAAGGTATATGCATAATAACAACACATAGAGGTCGCTAAGACGATGCACAATGAAAACAATAGGCCCTATCAATGAGATTGTTAGTTGATTCCTTCGGTGTGTTGTTGCAGTATTTTTGTTGTACATCATTAGGGTATCCTTCACCTCCCAACCTCTGAAAATCGATGGCCTTTCTCTTCTTTTCGTTGCCCGTTAATCGAATTTGATGCATTTTATTCTTTGGATCCACACACCCTCTCACTGTTACCTTCTTCTGCATCACATCCACCACATAGTCCAACAAAAATGTCTATCCTCACAATAAACAAATTTAGAAAATAAAACAAAACGAACACTAAAAAATTCTGAGTGAAACAGGAGAAACTCCCATCAAAGCAATTGCTATGGTGCGACTCATAAGATATCTAAAAATAATTGAGCAAATGGGAGTAGTTAGATGGCCTAATGTTATCTTGAAGGAAGGCATGAGTGAAAGAAAGAAAACATGGATGAGACAAAACTACACATGGATGCAAAAATGGAATATCTACCTCAATGTTTGTCCCAAAAATAGCAAGGAGCTAAATAATTTTGTTATGGAGAAGTTTCGTAAATGGGTATGGGGAAAAGCGTTGGGTAGAAAGAGGAAGTACTACATTGAATAATTCAACCCTACGTGTGATCTCCAACAAAAATATTACATTGGAGCTAACATTCAGTGGAGGGTAAAGGTTCTTATTGCTCAATTAGGAACCAACTCGCATCAACTTCGATGTGAAACAAGACGGTGGAAAAGGCCTAAAGAAGCTTGGGAAGAACGATTGTGTACATTTTTCAGGTCTGGGGCAATGGAATCAGAAAAACATTTCATTTTGGAATGTGATGAATTCAAAGACATCAGAGAAAGTTATTGGAATATGTTAGCATCAGTTTCTTGGCATTGTCTTTTCAGTGAGAGGATTCTTGGAAGGTTGGGCCAGCTCATCATCAATTAGAATAAGAAAATGACTAGATTGCAGAAGGAAAAAAATAGGGAACTGATGGTCCCATAGACTATTTTTAGTCTCGTGGATGTTAAAATATCATTTTATTTAATGTCATTGTGGAGAATGTGATGAAAAAGCATACCGTCCATTTTGGAGAGCACTTTGGAGACCAATATTTATACAAGCTTAGAGATAAGAGCAATAATAGAATGAAAAAAAGCAGGGGATTCTAGGTCTATGCAATGGTGGATTCAGTAGCAGCAGTGGACCAAAAAACTGAAAAATTTGTGGTGCCCTTTGTGAATAAGCCATGTATTTATAAGGAGTATGGGGCTTCCAAGGACATTTTGCAATTGGACGATGGAGTCTCAGTACCAAAGGCTAAATAAGATCAAGTTCTCATTAAATTCTGTGTTGCGGCACTCAAGCCTATCAACTTTAAGAGGTGACAAGAGAAATTTAAAGCCACTGACTCTTCTCTTCCTATAAGTACCTCAAATTCACTACATCTTTTGATGTTCATGGTTGTGTGATGTCGCATTTAGTTTTCAGAATTTGAATGTTTGTTGTCGTAAGTTTGCTTAAATTATGGTGAAAGAGAAGCAAGAGTCTGTTTGGTTTGTCTTGATAAATTTTCACACATTTTGATGGAATTGTTCTATTATTGTGTGGTTAAAATTTACATTGTTTGGCATCGTTTAAAGCATCAATAAAAAAAATAAATCATATGGTCAAGGAGGTGTTTGTCTGATTTGTGAAAATGGGTGTTGTTAATATCCGATTAGGTTTAAGTATCTCTAGCAACATCATTCTCTTGATTCTATCTTGGGTTGTTGTTGGTGATTCTGCTTGTGGTTTTCATTGGAAGTAGGGGAAAATTTTGGGTTATGTTGGTAGAATAAATTACTCCACTTGTAACTTACCTTATAATATAATTGCAAGTCATAGTATATGATTGGAATTTTTTTCCATATTAATACTCTCTTAGTATTTAGGTTTATTGCAATAATCCCACATGCATAACAATTGAAATAAAGAAGTTAATAATGACATTACTCATACTAAATTTATATTTATTTGTATTAATTTTAAAATTGGGTTTGGGTACAAAATCTTGGGTTGATGTGAATATGGTGGTAGTTGTTATGTAATGTTATGTAATGTTATGTAAGCTTGGGTTGCAAGTTTATGATTAGGATTTTATTTTGCATTAATACTTTTACTTGTGTGTTGTGTATAATCTCACTTAATTGTGTATGTGTGTGTATTGAGTATGTGTTGTGTGTTATCACTCCAATAATTCTCAAGGGTTGTTTATATTTTGGTTTAAAGAATATTAGAGGTAACCACAAACCTACTTTTAAGCCCTAGGATCTAGCCTTCCTAATGCTCAGAGAGGGCTCTCTCTCTCTCTATGATTTATCTTTGTTGATTTTAGTTGATTTTAGGCTAGTTATGTAGGATTACTTGGGAATTGATTTTTGGATATGGTTTGGTGGTGGAATCACTAGTTCAGATGGATAGATGTAGGTTTATATTCCATTGGGAAAATGGAGTCAAAGTGTCAAGCAGCAGGACAGAATCAAGGTCAAAAGGAAATGTTCACAGGGCAAGATAGTTGGGTCAATTCAGATCTTCAGGCTAAATGGTGAAATGATTTTAATCAGGATGAGAGAGAAGTTAAGGATTCTCAGATCGGGATAATGAGTGAAAAGACAGAGATCAATCAAAACTAGGGAGCAATTAAGAATTCCCTAATCTGGATATCAAAAGAAAACATGTAAATGATAAACAGTTCAAGATAGAGTGTAATTAAACATATTCTGTAATAACATTCCTGTTATATCACTTAGATTAAGAAAACATATAAGCATGTGAAAAACATAAGAAATTGACAAAGAATAAGTGAAAGTACTTCACTAAAGTGGCTCAACACATGAATCCTGTAATATGATGCTTTATTGCTTGATCTAGTCAGCTAGCTTGAAAATGATACAAAGAACCCTCAGGTTTCAGCTCAGTACAACTATAGAAATGTTTAGCAATTCATCCACACTCAATACTTCAAAATGTGAAGTATTTATACAAAAAATCTTACAAAATATCCTAAAACAAACTTAGGAATTATTCATGGAAAAATAAATATCTTCATGCAAGAAGATAGAGACAGCTATCTAATTAATGCAAGTTGTCCCTGCTTTTATTGAATTTGTTGTTTGTTGTCTTTAATTTATCGCTGATTTATCTCTTTGATGTTTGCTCAACGAAGGTTGTTTGTTAGGCAGTGGAGTTTCCTTTACGTTGGAAATCCTTCACTCGGATTTATCATCTTTGATTTGACTTTAACTCTGAATTTCACCTGATACTCTTTGACTCTGATACACTTTAACTGTACATGGTTTTTAAACTTCTGTGGTTATCGTTAATTATAGAATCCAGATTATCCACAGTATCATAAAAAATTGGTCGACATTTCGAATCCCTATGGGGATCCATCATCAAGACGGGAATAAAGAATGATGGATCCCCATTGGGATTCGGGACGTCGACCAATGTTTTATGACACTATGGATAATCCGAATTCTGCAATTAACTTTAACTGTCTCTGTTTTCACTTGAAACTGTCACTACTCTGTTTTTTACTGCAAACTGTTTTCACAGTAAATTAGTCAACTTTTCCAAAAATTCTGCCTCTGGTAATTTGATCTTCACCACTCTTCTAAATATCTCATCTACCTCTGTATATTTGGAAAAAGTAGGCTTATTGATGAATAAGTGTTTTACCTCATGCTGTAGGTAAAATAAATTCTCAAAACTTTTGTAATGTACCTTCCTTGTTGGAATTCCTTGTGAAGTAGGAAGGTTAGCTTGATCTTTAGCCACTTCTCTCATTTTCTTATCATAATCCTCTTGCTTCATCAATTTGTCATGAATAACCAGAGGATTTGGCAAGCCTTTCTGTCTCAGAATGTCAAATTTCATCATAAATATAGTTATGCCAAGCTCCATGTTTTGGAATTTTTCTTCCAGCTGTAGTATTAAGTTTCTCTTTGACATAGCTTTCCTGACTTCAAGAATAGTATTTGTTCTGTCACTAATTCCAATCACTTCCAATTCTTGTCTATTCTTTGAATTAAGAAACTTGATAATCTCATTAGCCTCTTCAGGTTTCTTACCAAGTTCTTCTATGATATTCTGGATGGCTTCACTTGTTTATTTGATGAGATCTTTTTGTTCATAAATAACCTGGATTGATGGCAAAATATCATTTATAGATTCAAGGATATTGGCCCATAGCCGCTTCTTGGCTTGTGCCATGGGTTCTTTCAGTGTTAGATCTTTTTCTAACTTCTTCAATTTCTCTTTCAACCTGTTTGATTTCTGTTCTTCATTCTTGTGCATAATCTAAGCAAGCTTCTTTTCATCCTCTAGACTTTTCAGTCGTTCTTTAAGTCTGTTGATTTCATTTGTCTGAATAAAAATTTCCTGCATTTATTTTACTAACTTACTTGCCTCATTAGTAGGTTGTGCTGCTGTTGTAGATGACTTTGCTGCTGAAGTTATTGTTGAGGTGACAAGAAGTGTTGTAGCCATTGGGACTATAGGGGTCAATGATTCTGCTAGTGTAGAAGGCACAACTGTTGTGACTACAGGAATTAAAGTGACAGGAATTTCTTCTATGGCCTTTTTCTCCTGGAGCAACTTGTCCATTTCATTCTCCATTTCTTTTATTTGGTTAGTTAATTGAAGGATGAAATTCATCATTTCATCTTTTTGTCTTTGAATTTCTAGAATTTCTTTAGCTTGAGGGTTTTCTGTAGGAGGCAATTTGAGTTTCTTTCTAAATGCAGCAATGTCTGCATTCTTCTTTTTTATCAGTTCTTCTGCAATTTTGACATTATTAGGATCATATCCTACTTCAATTACCAAATCCTCCAGAGATTTTATTCTATTGTCTTTAGCTTGTGAAGATGCCTTTTCTAATTTGAGCTGATCTTTGATGTTCCCAAGAGTGTTTTGCAGCTTCTGTACACTGATGGCCTTGGTGGTCATTGTAGAATATATCATTTCCCCTGCCTGCTTATGAAACTCAATTTGGTCCAAATGATGAATATCCTTGGCCATGACTTCAAAATATGTCTTTTTGTAATTAGAAGATGACTTAGGAGTTTGAACTGTGGGTTGAAGAAATGTCATCTGTGTCTTTTTATTCTTATAATCAAAGGCAGAAAGTAGCCTGTTCTGACTGCCAAGAGTCTATTTTAGATATTGAGAATATATCTCAGTCTTGATTTCCTCATTTCTGGCTTTGATTTCCTTGTATCTTTCTTTAATATCCATCTCTTTCTTTGTTGGTTTGTTGGATGAGGACACTTCAACACTGTGTTGTTTCTGAATAATTTGAGTATTTGAAGTTGAAGGCTGGTGTGTTTCTTTTGCAACTGCAGGAGAAGGATTGTTTTTTACCACTGTATCTATGTCAATTACTTCAATTGTTTCCACTACCTCATTTACAGGATTTAATTTTGGCTTCTTCCTGTACATCAATTTAAATTTAGTTTCAGTGGTAGTTTTTGCAGTGTATGAACCTTCTTCTCTGATTCTTTTTGAGTTTCTATCTTCTTGGGCTGGAGTCTGCAAGATTTGACTAGTATCACCTTGCTTCTCTGCCTCTATCAAAGTGATCTCCAACCATTCAGATTGATTGGAGTATTTCTCAATGTCTGGTTTTTTCTCATGTACATAAGAAGTTAATTTACATTTAATCCTTAGTTTTCTTATTACTCCTAGAGGATCATAATACCACTGAAAGCTTGGACTGAACTTAAACTCCTACAAATACTTTTTTGTCCGTGGACCTGCATCTCTATTGTTACAAAAAAAAGGGCCAACCTGATTTTTAATCTTAAATTGTTTCTTCTTTTTGGCTGCCAAGAAATTGATTCCATCAGAATTAAGGATATGCCTGATATATTCAAGGGAAAATAACCTCATTGGGAGGTATTTGGGCAACTTATATGGAAGAATATTTGATCCATATACCCTAATCTATGTATGATTTTGATACAAGTACCAATCTCTTGTCCTGCTGTGTTTTGATAATTGTAGGACCTTCTTAATTTTCTCACTGATTCTTGGTTGACTGTTGCTGTTTAGCATGTTGACCATAGGATAAATGAAAGAATCAATGAACTCTGTATAGGTGGACTGTGTGGAGTCTTTTCTGATAATTGGAGTCCAAAATATAACTGACTATGGATTACCTTCAACATAAATCTTTTGAAGGTTGATGGAAAATTTCTCAAACTGGAAATATAAAAACATGTGGAATAGGACTGAGGAATACTTGAAAACACCTTCTTCAGGCATTTTTACCAATTATTCATGAATATTATCAGCAAGGTACTAGGAAAAATTGAAAATGGTAGCAGGAGGCTGACCAAGTGTGAAAGTAGATAGGAAACCCAGGATTGAAGCATCATCATGCTCATCAGTAAAATAAGCCAAAATGCAGGACAACATTATGATGATGTGTCTAGTTCTCTCAGAAAATATTGCAGATGGGTAAGGATGATTTGTCTTGGGAGTTTCTACTGATGAAGGCATAAAATTTTGGAATATCTGGAACCTCTTGGGGAAGTCCAGATTCAAGTATAATTGGGTAAGGTTCTCAATGGACAAAGGGGTTTCATCTGGCCTAGATTGGATCTGCAGCATTTGGTTGATTGACTCAGCTGTGATAGTGAAAAGAATTTCTTTTCCAGGGGTAATTAGGGCTCTCTGGTCAGGGAAATAGCAAGATTGACAGAGTCTAATCACTTATGGGCACTGGAAAGTCTGTGGGAGAACATACTTCGGAAAATTAGACACTCAAATAAAAACCTCATCTGCTTGATCAATGGATTTGTCATGGCTCCAACAGTGGAACTCAAGAAGATTAAATTCAGTGACTGTGTCATTAATCTTAAAGTCTCTGTCTGCTAAGGAGTATGTTCATCATCTATAACTGGAGGTTGCAGGGGATTTACAGTTACAATACCTTTGGAAGCCATTGTTTGTTTGATTTCTCAATTAATTACTCTTTTGACTCAAGAAATAGACTCTGGCCTCTTAGGAATACCTCAGCAATATAATTACAGTTTGCAGACTTATTGAGGATGAAACAGGGACTTATCCTCTGGTCTGCAATGGTTCAATTGATCCAATATTCAATCTTTGTGATTAAAAACAGTCTTAGAACCTCAGAATTCTGTGAAAAAGAAGACTAGGGTCTGCAAAAAAGGATTGGAAGGCAATAGGGCTTTCTTCAGGTATGCAGAGGCTCATAAATGATTCAATTACTTATTACCTTCTCTTTATATTAAGTACAAGTCTTTGCTTTGAAGAATATCTGGATAAAATGAATATTTTTAAGTTTGCAAAGGGTTTCTGAGGCAACGGAGGTTCTATGAGGCTTCAGGGGTCTTTATAGTGCTTCGGATGAATTTTGCACTGGCTGTAGCAACAAATGGTGTTGATTTCTGGTAATCAAAGCTTAAAATGAGGTCGGCAATGCTCCTTCTGCGCGAATGATAACAGATAGCGGTAAAAAAGGCCGCGAAGGGAGGCTATATGGGTTTTTAATCAACAGTGATTAAACATTGAATGCGCGGGTCAAATTCAAATGGGCAAGGTGGTTTCCGCAACGGGCAAGAATACAACCCAGTGGTTTTCGCATTGGCCAAAGGTGGTAGGCGGTAAAGTTTCTGGCAATGCGATTGAATATAATAGCGCTACGTAGCCAGGAGCAGGGCTCCGAAAACCACACATTTCGCAAGGTTTGAGTGTGGTTAAATATTGGATGCTCGGGGATGCAAAGGCATGTCGGTCGTCAGATCTGATGGGTGTTGATCTGACGGTTGGGCAAATGCGATGGAGTATTAGGGATTGGATAAGCGTGGGGCTCGAGTTTTAAACCAATGCGATATGCTATATGCATATAAACTATGGTTTTAATGTATTTGGTCAAGGTTTGATATATAACCAATGGGGTTAGGGAAAGTGTTATTTGCATGGAGTCAGGAGTTTATGATAAGCGGGGAAATAATAAGTGGGCCCAAATTAAATCAAACTTGGGGGAATTAAACTATAATTTATAAATAAAATAAGGGGTTTGGGAATAATATATATGCAGGAATTAATATAATACGAGTTTAAAAGGTATATAATGGGAATTAATAAATAAAGTTTGTTAAATGATTTAAAATGTTAATAAGTGTGGGATTAAAAATACACTAAGGATAGTGTTAAAACTTAATATCGGGGTGGGATTTTTATAATGGGACCCAATATTAATATTTTAAACTTGAAAACTTAGGATAAGTGTATTTTAAAGGGTATTTATGAATGAAATGGAAATTAATTAAGGATTTTTACTTTTCCAAAGGAAAATATGCATTTTAACTTAGGAAAAGGGATTTTTTGCAGGGGGAAAAGAGTGAAGTAAGGAGAAAGAATAAACATGAAGGGGAAGGGGTATTTTTACAAGGGAAATGATTTTAAAGGGGAGTTAGTAAATATGAAATGACCAATTTCTGCTATCCATGCCTTGTGAAAACTGCTTCTGCCTACCCATCAGCTACTCTAACATTTTTTTTTCATTTTTTTGGGTGCATTTGAGCTTGCAGACCCTTATTAATTTTTCTTTTAACAACAAGCTATCTAATTATAACCTTATTACTTCCAAGGGCTCAAATTAAACTGTTGAGCTCCTTATTATTCTCTACCTAACTACTAATCTGCCAAGATTAAACTGTTTGGCTAGATCTTTATTCTCTATCTATCAGCATGAAAGGTCAAGATTAAACAGTTTGACCTTCATGGATTGTGGCATTTTTGACAAGCTGCACACAATCTTATTTTGCAGTAAAAAGTAGTGGCATTTGAATTTGCATCACTTTCATGATCTATTTTTATTTCTTTTTTGTTTGGGGTTCATTTTTTAGATTCTTTTTTATATTTTTTCTTTCACTCCTTTGATTTTTCTTTTAGGACTTTTACCCTCTTTACATTTTTTATTTTTCTAATATGGGAAAACAATTTTTGCAGAAAGCAAAGTATGTACATATTACAAGACTAATCAAAGTCAATTCAAAATTATGAATCCTATTATTATAGGACCCTAACATTGTGAATAATCCCACATGCATAGCAATTATGAAACAAAAGATTTTCTAATCCACATCCCCACTCTTCCATCAAAATTTTTCGTTCCACATTAAAACACAATAATACTCTTCATCTCCCTATAATTGTGGTGTGTAGGGTGTATGTGTGTTGTGATTAGTCCCACCTCTTCCACATTAGTTCTTCGCTAATTGTGTATGTTGATTGCGTGTCTTTTGAGCACTCTCACATGCATAACAATTCAAAGACAAGATTTTTATAATCTAGAAGCTTGCAAGTCTTAATGTTAGGAATTTGCATGCAGTAATACTCTCCTTATTTATCCATGCAGTAATACTCTCCTTATTTATCCTAGTATATGTGTTGTACAAAGTGCTCCCTACACCATAAATGTCAATTGGAAACTTGCTTTGAGTTGTAAATCCCCATGTTTGGAACCTAACTTTCCGAGGCAAGTCCCCAAGTTAATGTGATAGCATCCTTCTTTACTCTAGTACTAGCATTTTCCTCTCTCTGGTACTAATGTCACCGTCCCTTTTGGTTGTTATAGATGTGATGTCCATAATAATTACAAGTCTTGCTACTATAATGGAATTTACCATGATTAGGATCTTGCTCCACTTTAATTATAGAGGGTACACAATTCTAGGATAAGTGATCAATTTAGATTGAGTCATTCAAAAGATATAAGTACAAATATAATACATGTTAACACATGTTTTCCATTTTGCATCTCATAAATTAATCCCCATAGAGGAAGTCATCCTTGATTTCCATTGATGATGGGAAAATTATTGCTCAAATGTTGATCGGGACAACCACTTAGATTTAGTGGGTAAAGTGCCTTTGTTACCCACCAAGTAAGTGGTATTTTGACAACACCTAGGGGATATGTAGAGAACATCAAGAAGTGCATATTCAAGAATATGATGCTAAAAATATAGAATTGTAGCCTCTAGATGTATCGCTGAAATATATTCCTCCAATTGAGGTGGCGCACGCAACTTTAACTAGCTAATATCCACAACATCATGGATGTTGAGATGCGATGGGAGGTCCAATTTGAAGGCACATGACCCACTTGTTGTATGGTGGTGTAAGGACCATTCCTAATGGGCTTGAGATCATGATGTTGTGGATTTTTGAAGCATTGATTATCCAAAAGTAGAAGAACTTACTCACCAACTTGAAATATGGAGCAACTTGATGTCAATGATAAAGTGCCTTATACTTCATATATGTCTAGAGAATAACTTTGTTGTGGATCTTGGCCTAGTTGTGCACAAAAGAAGAAGCTTATCTTGATCCTTGTAAGGACAAGAGGATGAAAAGTAAACCAAATCTCAAAGGGCAAGTTCCCAATAGATTTATAGGTACTCTTGTTATATCAAAGGTGTTCCTTTGCGGGGTTGGGCTGGGTAGATTTAACCAATCAGATCCTTCCATTTTCATCTTCCTCCAACAAGTGATTTTTTACCATGTGCCACTCTCCTATCCAATCACAGATTTGGTTTTTTAGCTCGGTAGAGCGTGCGACCACGATTGTTGTCTGCAAAAAGCATGGTGGTGATGATCCCAAGATTTTAGCGGCAGATTTGCTAGAAAACAAAAGAGTTGTTGAATTATATGCAAACACATGTATTTTTCATTTAAAAAAAAAACTTGCAAGAAGTTTTGATCTGGCTTGCGCTACAAGAAGTGTTGCTTTGGATTTTTGTGTCATGCTTAATCAAAGCGTAGGCTTATACATAGGCTGAGTATTAAAAAATATTTACCTGGTACTAGAGAATATTTATACATGTATTACATATCCAATTGTGGTATTTTTCATCAGGACGCCATCAATGACTTGGAACATGAACTGGAGGCCATGGTGCTTGATTTCATAGAGAATGGAAGCTCAAAACACTCATCTCACCAATGTGAATGTGATACTAAAGGCTTTGACTCTTCAAAAGATCGTTTGTAGTTATATTTATGTTGGAGGGAGGTTTTAAAACTTTGCTTTTCAAAATATTATGTTAGTTCAAATTTTGTTTGCTTTGGAATCGATTATAATTTATTTAAAACTTTATTTGTAGGCTTTGGTGGCAATGTGTTCACATGAAAGAGAAATTTTTCGGTTAATCACATCTCTAAGTTCAAGAGTGGCTCTAGCCTTCGGTCAAATTTTTGTTTACTTCTTTGAAGTTGTCCTTTGGATTGAATTGGCATGATTCTCTTATATTGTTGTGAAGTATCCAGAAAAGTGGCATGAGACCCTCCAAATGCCATCGGAGCCCCAAACCTCTGATAAGATCCAATAACCATGTCTGCTTTAAACTCCCCCGAAGACTTTGATATTGTCAAAGCCAATAAATGTGGCCATGACAACCTTAACACCATTGGCATGTGCATTTCTGACGAAATGAAAGTAATCCCAAACCTGCCCTTCATTTCCAGAAATATGGACTAGAACATCGAATTAATGTCGACTAGATTAGTGAAATCTCATAGGAGGACCCATTGTGAAACTTGGAGAAGAAGTCGTTGGGATCTAAGACATCGATGAAGATCACTCTTGCACCTTGGAGAAAATCCGGACTTGACAACACTATGTGGCAGAGAAAAGACAACTAGCGGGATGTGACACACTCGAGGCAAGGTTTGTCAACACTTTGTGCTTATGCATAGGTTGTGAGCAGTGGGCATGCCTTGTGGTGCTTGCATTGGAGATTTTAGCAGATCTTATGTGCATGCATTAAGTAGTGGGCTCTACTTGTGGTGAGATGATCTTCTCAAATTCTCTATTCCTTCAGTGTACCTTTGCACCTTTAGGGGAAGTTGCTAGTTTATATATATATATTAGAATTTTAATAAGATAAAAAATAAAAATATTTCTATATATAGAGATCTGAAATTTAAATACTTTTATTAGGAACCAATTTAAATAAATCTTAATTTTAGATATATTGATGGCTGCGAGGAATCAAATCTTTCGAAAGTGTAAACTTCTCCTCAAAATTTGCACTAAAAAAAGATTTACATCTTAAGAGATTTGATCTCCCAAACTTAAAATATTTAAATTTAATATGGAATTATATGATTAATAGAACATTTTTTTATTACAATTTCAATATTTAAAACTTTGCAATTTTAATAATGATTAAAAAAATTAAAGAAAAAAAGAAAATTTTAACTTATATAATCTTATGAAATAGCATTAGCATTAACAAAGATATTTGATATCACAAGTGACACCTGTACTAACTTTGCAATTTTCGTTCTTCCTCTCAATGTTAACATTCTAAAAAATATTTGCATTATAATTAAAAAATAAAAAATTGATATTTATCTACTCAGAAGGGAAATGGATAACAAAATTTAACTTAGTTATTGTTTTCCATTCATATTTATTCATGTACGAACCATTTTCATTCCTATAGTATTATATTTTTATTAATATAAAATAAAATTATTTGTTTTTCTCCCCAATGGGATGACAAACACGACAAACAATTTTACGCATGGATGATGATGTCAAACACTTAGTCGTCGATGCAGGGGCCGACCTCCCCTTCCTCTCACAGTGTTCTAAGTACAAGAGGTGTTAATGTTATGCATTTGAATTTCCCATCATCCTCGTTGGGAGAGGGAACGGGTGAATGTTGCTGGTATATAGAGGGTGGCGAACCTTTGGTATGGCATGTTGCTTGGTTTTTGTAGCGGTTTGATGGATGAAGGTTGAGCTCGGGTAGTAGTGTGAACCTCTGCAGTTGGCGCCCTATCTGGGAATGGTGGAGTTTCCGTAGTCGGTGCCCCCTCCCCAACGTTAGGGTTATTGAATTGGTTGCTTTCTTTTCTCGTGTGTGGTTTCTGGTTTCTCTGAGCGGGATAAGGGTTTGACGTATGGTTACTGGGTCGACCCGCGAGCCCTGTTGTGGGTGGTTGGATATCTGTGCTTTTGGTTTTCCTCTGTGTCAACGGGGTAGCAAGTTTCCTCTTCTAAACGACTCTCCCCTGGGGTTCTGTATTTGTAAGAGACTCCCATGGTGGTGGGGTGTCTGCTCTCAGGGCTTCTGGTCAGTGCTCTTGTTATGAGGGGTTGGGGTTTGTGAGTTGATGGTTAATTGTCTTACTGTTGGACTCGGTTCTTGGTTTCTTGTAGCTCCCCTGGTCGGGTTGGTTAGCTCTTTTCCAGCATGGTTGGGGAGTTTCTCTGCTGTCATAATTCTGGTGTGGGTTGGTAATTGTTGCCTAATTTTGCTTTTTACTGGTGTCGGTGGCTTTGTTACTATGCATTCGGAGCTGCACAACGTGTGTTCCCCTGACTAAGCGAATTTCAACCAGTCAGGCGGTCTGGGATCACACTTGTAGGTGGCAATGGCGACAAAGGTGTCTCTAATCTCTCGTCGGGGTGGTCGCACCACTGGTAGAGTGGGCCGAGCGGCTTCTGGGGCTCGTGGTAGTCGTGGTGGTTCGTTGGTTGGTTGTGGGGGGAGCACCCCGCAGACTCTTAATAGGGGTGGAGCGATGTGTCGAGGTGGGACGGGTAGATGGGGGAAGGCAAGACAGCTTGGGCATGGAGAAATGACAGAGCATCATTGTTGTCTAGACAATTTCCGAGATTTGATCCAGTCTATATTGGACCGCCTGGAAACCTCGGAGGGGTTGCGACAGGAAGAGCATGTAGCGCTCATTGCTACGCTGAACAAGATGCATTACTTTCACTGTCATGTTCGGGAACGAGTTGTGGTGGTATGGCGTGGTCATAATTTGCTATCATAGAAGGTGGATAAGCTGGAGTCATGGATGGATCACTTCGAAGAGCATGTACAATGCTCCTTCCCTCCTCCTCTAGGGACTACTCGGAAAATCTTGCTTCTATTACTTCCGATGGCTGAGCAAGGTTACAGGTGTTTAACTTGTTTTATTCTGGTGCTTTTGGCCTCCTAAGTTGTGGACTGTGTCTCTAGTTGTTCTTTTATTTCTTTGTCATATGTTGATCATAGTACTCAACAAACTTGGTCAAGGTGAGACTACATGCATTTTGAAACAAATGTACTCCTTTTTTATGAATGAATAAAACTTCGGCTTAAAAAAAATTATTTATTTTTCCACACAATTTTAAATTATACATATATAATAAACTTTTTATTTTTATTTTTAAAACCATCTAAAACTTTTGAAAAATTCATAAAATAACTTTAATTCTAAATTATAGGATAAAAAAATTAAATGATGTATCAAATCTTTTGGTGAAAATCACATTGGAGAAATTCGTGTCGACGCGTTTCGAATTAGCCAGTGTGGTTCATCATCAGGACAAGATATGAAATCTAATCTAGGACTCTGCTTAAATAAATAAAGAAGCTTCAACTAGTCGTTGTACAATAATGGCTAGTTTGACCATAAAAATAAATAAATAAAATAAATAAATAAGAAATACAAATAAATAAATAAAAATAAAACTATAAAATAAAATAAAATTATAAAATATAAAAAAACTAAAAACTAAAAATAAAAATAAACAATACCAATAACGGCTAGTTTGACCAAAAAAATAAAATTAAAAAATAATAATAATAAATAAAAAATAAACAATAAATAAATCAATAAAAATAAACAATAAAATAAAAAATTTAAAAATTAAGAATAAAATATAAAAATAATAAATAATAAATAAATAGATATAAATATGAACATTAAAGTAAATATAAATGTAAAAATAAATATAAAAATATTAGAAAATAAAATATAAAATTAAAAAATAAAAAAAATAAAAATAAATAAATAAAATACATTACTTGAACACAATTCAATATATTATTTGAAATTAAATTAATTCCTTTATTTTTATTTTTTTATTTTAAAAAGGTAATTAATTAATTGATTAAATATACATAAATAAAAAACTAGATTAAAAATAAATAATAAACATAATTAATAAAAAATAATAAAAAGGAGAAAAGAAACACAGTGCTAGAGGGGAGTAAACGACAAACCTCTGAAAAACAAAAAGGCAAAAAAAAAAAACTAAGAATGAAGGGCAGGGATCCAACCCCTGCTCACACTCCACCCCTCATCTCTGTTAAGGTTAACAGGACTTTTTTCAATCTCAAGGGCCTCCCTAAACTTTCGGTGGTGAAAATGGTCCACCTTCGCAATGACCTCAACATCTTCAATGCAAATGTGATGCTTTGTCTTTTCAGCATGCTCTGCTAAGGCAGAGGAGCGAGATCTATTATGCTTTAGGTCAACGGCATGTTCATGAATTCTTTGACTGATAGATCGACCAGTTTCACCAATATAAGGGGTCCCACAAGAGCACGGAATCAAGTAAACACCCTTACCCTTTCTCCAATGTGATTTTCACAGAAAGATTTGATACATAATTTATGGATCACAAAAGTCAAAATCCTAAAAATTAAATGATATTAAAAATTAATAGAGTGTATAAATTCCACCACACCAAAAAAAGAAGAAGATGATAAAGGACAATATAATAGAAAACCCTAAAACCTTTATATTTTTAGTGCCCATGATAAATGAACGCTATTTCAGGGAGTAAACTGCGTAATATTTTTAATTGTACAATTCAGATAGTTACTCTATGGATCATCATTAACTGACCTTTCAGATGGTTACTCAGATGGCTACTCTATCGATCATCATAAACCAAAAAGCTTTCAAAACTACAACATTTTAGGATTATAAAAAATTAGCTTCCACAGCAAAATTGACATTTTAGGATTATAAAATTTTAGCTTACACAGCAAAATTGTTTTGCGTGGAAAAATAGCACTTCGAAGAAACATCAAAATATTTTTTTTTTCAGAGGAAAAAAAACATCTGTATTATATTGAATAATAACATCAAAATTTTTAAAACTACAACATTTTAGGATTATAAAAATTTAGCTTTGACAACAAAATTGTTTTGTCTGGAAAAATGGCACTCGAAGCAACATCAAAATTTTATAAGGAAATCGTCCTCTTTGGATAACGTGCACTATAAAAATTTAGCTTTGACAACAAAATTGTTTTGTCTGGAAAAATGGCACTCGAAGCAACATCAAAATTTTATAAGGAAATCGTCCTCTTTGACAATGACCTTAACTAAACAATCCAGGAGCCACGTTGGTCAAATTAGACGTGCATGGTGTGCAGATGACTAAAACCTTACACAGTCGTTCTGGTCTTGCAAGCTATTCTACTAAAAAGTTAACAAGACTATTTCATCTCTTCTCCATTGGGTTCCGAAAGCTCTATTTAACAAAATCATTTCATGTCATCTCCGTTGGGTTTCAATATGGAATGGCTGTTTTGGGTTTTGGCACTTCTCTCTGCTTGCTTATGGGTTCTTCTCAAAATTGCGACGCTCATATGGTGGAAGCCTCTACAAATCAAGAGGAGCTTTGAATTGCAAGGAATCAGAGGACCTCCATACCGGCTACTCGGTGGAAATGCTGCTGATATTGCTCGAATGGTCGCCCAGGCAAAGTCCACAGCCATGCCATGGTCACATGACATACTCGCTCGAGTTCTTCCATATTTTCATCAGTGGACCAAAACATATGGTACTCTCGGACGCTTCTGCTGTTGTATAATTTCAAGATATTCAGGTTCTTCTGAATTTTGGTATTGGGTTGGTGTAATTAGATTGTTGAACCATATCCATCTGAATAGTATAGGAAGAGAAGGATCCGGGACACCCAATGCTTTAATTAGTATACTCATTTCATTAATTAATACACAATTCCTTCATTAGTTTGTTGCGTTTTTTATATATGTGCTTGTTTTTGTATTTGATATTGTATAGGTGAGCAATTTATCTTTTGGTTTGGTCCGAAAGCCACGCTGATTGTTCCTCACCCTGAGCTTATCAAGGAGATATTGTCCAACAAGTTTGAGCACTATGAAAAGGTGTCTGGTAATCCCCTTGCCAGGCAGATGATTGGGGAGGGCCTTTTGGGCTTGAAGGGCGAGAAATGGGTACAGCACAAAAAGATCATCGGTCCTGCTTTTCACCTCGATCTTTTGAAGGTAAAACATGAAAGCTAACAAAAGGATTAGCATATATTTATGCACACTCAAGGAAAGTCATTGATTATTTTCACTTAATTGTTTGTCTACTCCCTACTCCCCTAAAATCAGGCCTCTAATAAAAGCTCACTTATCTTTGTTCTATCACTAAGCAAAAAGAGCATGCCCATCTGTAAATTTCCTAAATGTAATGTCCATCTTTGGCAATGCATATATATATATAGTTGGACAAGATAATAGAAGGTTCTCTAGGGGAAGGACGTGACCATGGAAACTCTAGTCGAGGATTCTGAAGAGGTTTAGCTGGTTGGTTACGTAGATGACCCAACAAAGGGGATTCAGAGCTTTAAGTACTCAAGTCCAAGTACAAAGGGGGATGTTGTAGGAATTGGCACTTTGTATTTTTCTGAAGTAGACAAGGGGGTCACTATTTCATTGTATTCTAAAACTTTAGGTTTGGGTGGTTTTGTGGGTGTTTTTGCATCGTTAGACCAATGTTAGAGGCATTGAAGGGGATGGGCTTGGTGCTAATACAAAGGGTCAGTCAATAGCAATTGGAATTAGTGATCTTCATCAACAAAGAACAATGATCACCATTATTCATTTCATTCTCCATAAATTTCTTCTTCCCAAAAGGCATTTGGTAGAAGAACAATCATAGCTAGTTAGGTTTCTATCCTTTAACTAGTTTAGCAAGAATTCCATATGGTTTTTGTGAAAATTCCTAGATCTGAACAATCTAAGTAATCATACTGCAACCAACTGAATTACTTCTTCTATTATGTAATTTACTTTACACAACTATTTTGAATCATACATGAGATACTGAAGCAACGTACACTATAATGCTCATGATTATGAAACAAGGAAACTGAACAAGAAAATCAATCACACATATGACACCTTTATTTGGACTAAGTCCCTGGAAAAACCCAATGCGGGAAAACTAGTGCAGCAGATCTGAGGGTTTTATTATTAAACAGTAGCAATGTCTGAATACATCTCTGAATACCCCTAGGGTAAGTTTGTGAAGATTTACCTCACTCAACCACTGAGTTCCCAACTGATACGGATGAAGAAAACCCTGCCCTGGGGAGGCACTGCGCAGTCCCAGTGCTGTACCTTCTAGCCTCTGCATCACCCCCTTCCAGGCTCGACGTTCAACCCCAACCAAGTCGTTTTGCCTCTATGGACCCTGAGGAACAGCCTCCCGATGTCACTTTCCAGATCTCGGCCTCCAAAATTGATCTACAAGCAAAATTCCGGAAACCCTCCTCTGCCTCTACATTGCTTCTGCATGAGCCCTATGCAGTAACTGCGTTAGCCGTCCTTCCTTCAGCGCTGGCTTGGTTAGATCACCTTTGCCTCTTTCTGACTGATGCTCCACCAACTGAGAAAATATCTTCCTCTCTGGATGTTATCTTTGCCCTTCACTGCTCAAGTCTCTAGCTCAAATTTCTCAGCAAACCCCACTCTAGAAATTTCGAACTCTAGATCAATTCGGTGTGTCTTTCCAAATGGCCCTCAAGCCTTCCTTTATAGTCTTCTCGTTGACATATCAATGGCCGAGATTAGATCTTTAATCAACGACTAAGATTATAAAATGACTTGATCTTTGTTTTCTAGATCATTCTCACTCTTGTTTTATTAATACCCTTTAATTATTTAATTTCCCTAAGTTTAGACTTAGGGTCCCCATTAAAATAATTAATTATTTTAATAAAACATTAACCGAGTGGAATTTCCACAAACGGTTTTTGGGTTCTTTGGAATACCAATGTCTAAGCCTCTCCACAAAATTTGAAACTTAAAGCACTTTCCGATGCTACAAAAATCAACACTATCTCTTAGCGAGAAAGTGATCTAGCAATTATGTCTGCTACATATTGCTCTGACTCTGAAGCATCCTCCGCATTGTTGAAGTCTATCAACCACTGCGCTGCTGCTGCAACTGTACTGTTGCCCATGACACTGCCACTACTGCATCTTAACTACAGCTCCCTCTCAAGTGCTACATCTGTACTACAACTCCCTCTCAAGCGTTGTATTTGCTATGTTGCTAACACTGTCACTGCTAACACTACAACTTAGTTACTGAGAGAAACAGTTGAACTCACCCAAGACTGAATAGATGTTCAGTGGATGCACCTTGGTGCTGAAGACCTTGATTGCTGATAACTACTGCACTGTCCCTTTGATGCACTGTGTTGCTGCTGCTCTGCACTGCGCAACACTAATCTGCACTGCGCTGCTGCTGCTACCTCTGCTTTGCGCTGCTCCAGAAATGAGCGTTGCTACCCACTACACTATCGTCTCCATCACTCCTCGACTCCCACTGAAAATCCTCCATCTCGCTACTGCAAATATGGGCTCTCGTAGCAAGGTAATGATCTATGAGGTGGGTTCCTCAAGGATCCTGCCCGATATGGTACTCTGGAGCTTATACTCCTCCTCCTGGGTCTGGTGCCCCTTTTAAGCCTAGTCCCTGGTTGGGACCCTTCCTCTCTTTGCAACTTGCACTAGACAACTCGCACTTCCTCCGGCAACTGGAAGTCGATCTGCTGCCCAGTTCTGCATTCTGGATAACTCGCACAACCTTCTGTGGCAATCTCGTACGATCATCTCTGCAGAGCTGTAAAAATATGAAAACTCAAAACTGGAGAAGGAAATGATCTCGCCAAAATGTTGAATGCCTGCTCTCTCCTCTGCGCAACTGCTGATTGGCTGTTGTGTAACTAGCTCCAAAAAGAGAATAAAAGAGATATCAACGCCTTAGAAATGAGCCACTTCGAGGGGGCAACCTCCAATACATTACATAAATGAACAATTCTTGGATGATACAATTTACAAAACCTCCTTTCTATATATAGGAGTCTATGGGGCCATAATGTAATCCTAGTGGGCCACAATGTAATCCTAGCCGACCTAACAATAATAATTTAAGGGCACAATAATAACAAAATAGGGGTTACAAGGGTACAATAATAACAATAAGGGGGTTACACTAACAACAATAAGGGACTATACTAGTAATATAGGGACCTAACATGCCCCTCTCCTTCAAAAAGTGTTGTCCTCAACGCTTGAGTAGCTCTGGGTGCTTTTGTATAAAATTCCCATCCTCCCATGTAGAATCTTCAGTGGGTAAGTTCTTCCACTTGATGAGATACTCCGAAATTGATCGATTCCGTAGTTGTCGAGTTCTTGTTTCCATGACCGCTTCAGGTTCCAATATGATTTTTCCTTCCTCATCAAGTTCTGGCAATATTGTTTGAACTGGAAGATTTTCACCTATAACCTTCTTTAAGCATGAAACATGGAAAGCTGGATGTACTCGCGAAGAAGCAGGAAGCTCCAATTTGTATGCCATAGTACCAATATTTTGCAACACCTTGTAAGGACCATAGTACTTTGGCGATAATTTATTATCCTTCTTAGCTTGCTTGAGGGACATTTGTTTGTATGGTTGTAGCCGTAAA